>JAMLFY010000016.1:476628-1076628 GCA_030441495.1 Dalbergia oliveri
TGAGCACTATGGCTGTATGGTGGACCTTCTCGGCCGAGCCGGATTGCTTGATGAAGCCCAAGAATTAATCAAGGGCATGCCAATGAGGCCAAATGTGGCTGTATTGGGATCTTTTCTTGCTGCATGCAAGCTTCACAAGAATGTCAGCCTTGGTGAATGGGCTGCAAAACAGTTTCTCTCATTGGAAGCCCATAAGTGTGGATATAATGTTCTAATGTCAAACATATATGCTTCAACAAACAGATGGCAAGAAGTTGCTGATATAAGGAGAGCTATGAAGGATGCAGGGATTAATAAAGAACCAGGTGTCAGTTCCATTGAAGTGAATGGCTCAGTTCATGAATTCATGATGGGAGATACGGAACATCCAGAAACTCAGAAAATTTATGAAATGGTTGCTGAGATGAGAGAAAAATTGGAAGGTGCTGGATACACCCCTGATATATCTGTTGTTCTGCTGAACATGGACAGGGAGGAGAAAGAAACTGCACTGAACTATCACAGTGAAAAACTGGCAATGGCATATGGTCTGATTAGCACGGCTCCTGGTGTTCCAATTAGAATTGTGAAGAATCTTAGAATTTGTGATGACTGTCACAATGCAACCAAGCTACTGTCCAAGATTTATGGGAGGGAGATAATTGTGAGGGACCGCAATCGTTTTCACCGCTTTAAAGAAGGATCTTGTTCTTGCCAGGACTATTGGTAGAAACCAGTGTTTTAAATTACGGTTGCGGTCGTGATGGTCGCGGTTGTAATGTGGATAATGTGGCCGTCGCAATGCTCATTATGGCTAATTCAGTGTGAAATCAACTTGAAAAGAAACTCATTGCGGCCTGTGCTGATATAAGAATGTGCACTTATGTTTTCGTACTCAACAGGCAGCACAAACTTGCTCGAAATCTGGTAGCATTCCAAGTGTGATGGTCAGCTATAGATCTTCCTCACCCTGACTGCAGTTTTTGATCAAAACAAAATTAGCAATGTTACAATAACCAGTTGAGTGTAATAGCAGCGCACCTGCTCATATACCATGCGACATTCCAATAGGAACTATCAATAACATTAGCAAATATTAATACTAGTTAAGCTTTTTAAAACTTCATCTCAGCTTTAAACTTGCATTTGTTTGAATTCAACTTGCCGTCACTATCATTAACAATTAAAAAACGAAGTACATTATATAACAATAATCACGGGCCAGATTGGTAGACACTCTCCATAAGCATTTAATGAATGGATTGATTTCTGAAGGCGTGAATGGAGAGGTTAATGCAGGAAAAATATTCACATTTGTCAGCTCTATGCCGCGAGGGGTAATCATTGCTTCTAGCGGTGGATATCCTTGGTTCATAAAAAAAGAAAACCTAAATTGGATTGAATGTGGATCAGTTCTAAAAATTATATTCAAAATCTGATGTAATCCAAGATGCTTGTGAAAAGCAAGATTCAATCCAATCTAAACTTTCGCAATTTTAATTAATTTTTGGTTTGGATTGAATTGAGTTAGTGATTTTAATTGAGTTGGATTTGATTTGAACATTTGCTGTTGACTTTATCCAAACCATATAATTCTATGAGTTTTGCTATTTTAACACCAAAAGTGGGTGTCTATTAAGGCATAGCTTTATCAAGATTAGATGTGATAGGTAAATGAGGTAAGTGGAGACCACCATCATTCAACGATGATAAAGTGGATGTCCAATAGACATCCATTTTGGGGTGTTTGAAATAGCAAAATTCAATTCTATATAGTATATAACTCTTTTTGATAATTTAACATTTCATAACTTAGTTTCTTGTAATATCATATTATAATGCATAACCTAATTCCAAATGCAAAACTGTAGTGCCCACAGTTTTATAGTTGTGATTGTCTCTCACACTCTCTAAATAAGAAGTCTTGTGTTTAACCCCCACCTTTCTTCCAGAATCCCTAGGTCATTCATATTTTTAATGCCTTTGTTAAAAAAATGCAAATGATCTTATAATCATTAGACTTTTATTATTGATTGCATACCGAGAAGATTTTTATTATTGATTAAACTGTGATTCTAATTTTGGTCTTACAACCAAATTTAATTACGGTCAAAATCTAAGAAAAAACTTAGAGCTAAAGTTTTTTATATCCATTTCAACCATTTCACCAATCAAATCATGACAATTGAATATTTTTATTCAAATGAGTAATTTAAAAGTTAAAAACATGCAATCATCTCAAGAAAAGAATTCTACTAGTCATAACTTGATTGGAGGGCTGGATATAATGGATATAAAGAACTTAATCTAAGTTGTTTTTTTTAATCTACCACTTTTGTAGTCATGCAATTGACATATAAACTTTTCCAAGAATGTTAAAGTTAGTTTGTGAGATTATATACTAAGATTTATAAATTAACTTTTAAACCCTTGATAGTGTAAAATGTGAATCAAATTAGTTCATGATTTCATTTTTTATTATTTTATCTTTGCATTTTCACTAATATGTTATGTCAAATGACATATAGATGATAAACTAACATTTTACTTACCTCCAGAGGTTATATTGTTGAATAATAGATTAAAACTCTAGCACATGTCAAATATATTAACAATATTATTTATATATGAAATTTATATTATAATATTGAATTATGTTTCTCTACATGCAGTTTAACTCATAAAGGTAAGTAGAATGTCATTATATCACTGACTTGTTAATTAAAATGACCCTTCAGCAAATATGTGATGGAACAATAACAAAAATCATATAAAAAACTAATGAGACTAGCATCGCATTTTACAATTTTAGGGGATAAAAAATTAATTTCTAAATCTCATGCATCAAAATGACTAATGACGTGTTTGTTTTAGATTTTTTTTAAAAAATAATTATGAAACTTAAATTTTAGATACATTTGTGTCAAATTTAAAAAAATTGATTATGAAACTCAAGTTTTATATTTAATTAAAAAAGTTGATTTTTTTTTAGAAGCTATTCTTTTTAGCTTCTATAAAAATGCTAAAAATTGAATTTTTAAAAATTCTAATTATTTTTAACAAGTTATCCTAATATACCAAAAATGATTATTTTTAAGAAAGTGATTTTCATTCCAAAAAAAAAATTCCATACAAATGGTCCATTTATATATAATTGAAAAAATCAAAAATTAATTTTTTTTCAAAAGCTAGTCTTTTAAGATTTTTTTAAAAGAACTAAACACATTTTTTTAGATTTTTCTTGAAAAAAGTATCTAAATATACGAAAAAAAAAATTTTGAAATGATTTTGAAAAAAAAAAAAAACTCACTCATCCAAACGTAAATTTGAAGATTAACTCAATTTTTTTTTTTTCCATTTTATTTTCAAAATTCGTAAATTTTTAAGTTCCTCCTTTCCTCTCCTGTCACCAAGGTCAGTTTGAGACCCTTTTTGAGACTGTCGTCCAGGGCTCGGCTCCTTTTCCTTCTCTCTCCTCCCATCCCAACAACGATCACTTGGCTTAGCATGCCGTACATAACCTTCCTTAGGAACAAAGAAGCTGAAAGAAACTTTATATCAGTTCAAGTCTCGTCAGCTTAAATTCCAAAATCTCTGCCTCAACCAAACACAGTCTTAGGGGTATGACTTAGCACACCTTTTTTTGCTACTTGTATCTGCGTGTAAGGTGTTTGATAAATGTCCTGCGTGAGAAAGTTCCTGATCTCATGTCTCTAACCTTGTGCTGTGCCTTTAGACTATAGTGCAATTTACTACTACTGTGTAGATGTAGGGTAGCCAAAGTAAACATGACTGCTAGAACTCCTCTGTACATTAATATAACAGGTATACATTGGATGAAAATGATGTAGCTAATTTCCATGTTTTGGTCCTTATTGCATTGTGTGTTGCTTTATTACTTAAACAGTTTGTTAGTATGTTGCTGATACATGAATGACGATAGTTTAGTGACTGAGATGGATAGAGGTGTTAATTTCAATTGCTTTAGGTTAATAAATTATTTTCCTTTTGTTGCTTTTTTCGCATCTTTTTTTTTTTTTTAAATTTGGTATGTGCTTTTGTTGTGTCTGAAATTAGTATTTATTTATTTATTTTCTGGCATATGAGTTGCAGCCTGTTGGGTGGACTTATATTCAGACTGGATTATAGATTATTGGTGCAGAATGGCTACAACCAGGCCTCGAGTTAGTAGCTTCTCTCGCAATGTATCAACTGTAACTTCTTCTCAGCATCCTGGACTTAAGCCTGGCCCCAATGGGACGACTTTCATATCATCTGGGATTCCTGATCTCGACAGTAATTATCTCCTTGGATCGCTTTTAATTAGCCATATAGTGAATGAATGAGTTAAATAGTTTTATTTGACTCATTTGTATTACCTTTTCATATAATATTCTTATATTTGGTCTTTTTTTTTATAGAGATTTTAGGTGGTGGTTTTGCACTGGGTAGCCTTGTCATGGTTATGGAAGATGCAGAAGCACCTCATCATATGCTTCTACTGAGAAATTTTATGTCTCAAGGACTTGTACACAAACAGCCACTCTTGTATGCTAGTCCATCTAGAGATCCTAGAGGATTTCTTGGTACTTTGCCTAGTCCAGGGTCATCCAAAGAGGAAAAATCTCGGGATCCTGGCCATGTACTTTGTTTGTCCATCGCACTTTGTGATGTTTATATTTATTTTTGTTTCATTATGGTAATATAATTTGTTTGTTATGCTTACATCGCAGGAGAAGGATCTGAGAATTGCTTGGCAGTACAAGAAGTACTTTGGTGAGCCTCAGCTAAATATCAACAATAATAACGGTAAGGTTTTTATAATTTTCTCCTGTTGTTTGTTCTTTAAACATCATTGTATGGTTTTACTTTGTTTGTGGTATTAATTTTTCTTGTCTCAACTTTGCAATACCAAGCCTAATTGCCTATCTTCTATCACTATGGATCATTTAGTCCACTTAAGTTTGCATCATGATAATTTTAACTAAGTAGTGTCAGCAAGTTTTCACTCAAAAGCACTCAAGAGTCTAGCAAAAGTGAAAGTGAAACATTATACTATAAAAAATATCATTTAGGGTTATGTCGTATGTGGGTATTCTAGGCTCTCAGTCAAATTTAAGTCTTAAGTCACAATTTTTATAGCAATATATGACAAGCTATGTTAGAAAGATCACATTCCATAAATTGTACAACAAGAAATAACAACAAGCCAACAATGCTAATAGTTACAATCAGTTCCATCTTTTGTTGTTCTTCTTTTCCCTGTGTTTTCTGTCACTGCAGACCTGCACAACCCTCAAGCATACCTACTTTTGGTCTTTTAAAGTGAATAATGAAATGCTAAATGTCTTTTTATTTTTTTTAAAGCAATAGGCATGTTTATTGGTTGGGGTTGTGTAAAAAGCTCAATCATTAATCCATGATCTTAGAAAATGCCTAAAACTGGAAAAAAAGTTTTCATTTGTCATTTCAGACATAGAAAAATAAAGTTATAAGTTAAAAGTACAATTTTAACATTTTATTGTGGAAGTCTAAATGCTTTTCTGGCTTTTTGATTTTACCTCGCATGCAAGGCATCTCTAGGTTTTTGAAGCATTACCCCTTGAAATGTAGTTTACCATGGAGAGCTTCATGAGGGATAGAATTCTTGCCTATATCAAGTTCTTGAGCAAGTAGTTTACTAACCTTATGAAGTTTTATGGAAATTTAATTTATTTGTTATTATTATTACTTTTTCAATGAGTGGAAGGGGAGCCTTGGCCTAATGGTTGGAGTTGCCATCGTGTGACCTAGTGGTCACTGGTTAGAGTTGTTGAACAAGCCTCTTGCAAATGCAAGGCTGACTACTATAGACCAACATAGTGGGTCTGACCTTCCCTAGACCCCACCCATAGCATTAGCTTTATAGCACCAGACTATTCTTTTAGTTCATTTTATGAGCTTGATGGAATATCTATTTAAAGCTCAAGATAAAATGATTACAGTGTTATTATTAAGAATTCATGTTCAATTTTTGCAATGTTCTATGGAAATTGAACAATTTGCATATGAATATTTCAAATCAGGTTGTGTAAAATATTGGATTGAATCATACTTTCTCTGTGCAGGTGGTCATCTTGATTACAGCAATGATCTTGACTTGCGCAAGCCACTGGAAAGGCAATTTTTCAGCGGCAATAACGTAAATTGTGTTAGCATCCAAGATTCCCCAAACCTTGATGATCTTCAAGATCATTGTGCTGGATTTCTAGCTCAGTTCTCAAGGTGTTGTGAACTGGTTATCTTTAGCATTATTCAGGAAATGTATTCCTTAGAGATATAAAATTATCCCTTGGTCTTTGGTAATAGCTAAAGAGCTTAGGAGAGTTGGTTCATGGCAATATTCAACCTTTTATTCATGTTGTCATGTCTAGTTGAACCGAACTTTTCGACTAGAATAATTAAAACAAGAATAAATTTGAAAAGGTTTGCTGTTGGGATTTGCATCATAATTTAGCTATATATATATATATAGGAACGACTAAGTGAGAGAAGTGATTTATTGTGAGAGTGAGAGAAACAAATTTAGGTCGTTGGATATTACATGAATAGTCATGATTAAAACATAAAATCATGTGGTATTTTTAAATGATCACGTGAACATTAATTATCATTAATAATTTTAAATCATGATCATTTATGTATGGTATATGGTCTATATTTGCTTTTCTCACTCTTGTAATAAATTACTCCTCTCACTAGAGTCATGCCTACAGTTTTGCAGCTATCTGGTAGAATTTTCCTTTGAGTTTGTTGAACAGAAGTAACTGTTTGCAAGTTTCACAAATGCATGCAATTTCACAATTGACCTTCAAAAATGATTTTTAATCACTGGAAACCTGTCAAAAGCTCCAATGTCTTTTTATTGATTGCTGGATGGATTTAAAAGGATGGCTAGGGTTGTATTCTTGGTGATTTTGACTATTTCTTACTAATTTTGGATCTTTCAATAGCATCACATACAGAGGCACATGATCAAAATAAAGATGTAATTAGAGGTGGCCTTTTCCTGTTGAGGATTCCTATTTCTCAATGAATTTCTTGTTTTGGATAAATTATGTTGTGCTACAGACTCTGTATAAAATTGGAAAAACAGAGCTTTTATTCTATTCGATTTTTCCATTTACTAACATAATGGATTGGATCAACAGAAATGAAAGCAGCATTTCCTCTACTGGTCGTATTGCAATTCAATCATTCTGTTCTCCACAATGCAAATATTCAAACATGGTGAGTAAGATGTAAACTCTTTTATTTTTTCATGTGGTTCTGAACTGGGTTTCTCCTTTGTCTTTGGGCTGCAACTTTTTTTTTTTTTGATGATTTTATTATACCAATCCTGCCATAGTAAAGTAATTATCTTATGACAGATCCTGTCATGTAATTCTTGTTGAATCCCAGCTTTTGATAACTGTTCTGCTGTCTATAAATGATATTTTTATAATTTGGGATTTGTTAATATATTGAAATTGTAGGAATGGCATATGCTTTCCTTTATTCGGTCTCTAAAAGGCATGACCCGGTCCTCAAATGCTGTTGCTGTTGTAACCTTTCCACCTTCACTTCTTTCTCCATCGTGCTCAAAAAGATTGCAACATATGGCAGACACTTTGCTTTCTGTCAGGGCAATTCCAGGTTCATACTGAACTTTTTATATTTCATGTGTTTATTTATCAATTGCTCAAGCGTCACTACTAGACTATATTTGTTTCAGATGAGGACAAGGAACTAGCAAAACTCCTCACTGGTTACCAGGACATGGTTGGGCTTCTAAATGTGCATAAAGTTGCTCGGTTAAATACACAGGTATGTTACTGCTTCATTTTGGTTTTCCAGTGTATTATACCTTTGGTTAACTCATTTTATGCTCATGTCCGGGAGTTTACAATGTGACATGCATACAACTGATTACATCCATGTATCCCATTATATACCCTTTTTGTAAGCTTATTTTTTCCTCCTCTCACTGCTGTGTGCCAACCCCATCTAGTGGATCTCTCCATGTCCCAACCCATCTAATGGAACAAAGCTTAGTTTTTGTTGTATGATTTTGTGTTTTTATCTCTCGTTCTCTCTCCTTTCTATTGTGCATTCCTCAAACATTCAGCATATATGGAGATGCCTACTGCATATGCTTTGGCAATAGCTTTTAGCATTAGAGGCATTATTGCCATCATTTATTAATTAATTACATCATTGATGTTGATGTTGTACATTTGAATAGCTTTTGACTCTACATTTTGTAAATAATATAACCAATTGGACATTTTGTTGGAGGATATGTGTATCCTTTGTTCTTAACTAGCAATTGTTGATATTCTGATTTCCAACTTGCAGGTTCCTGTCATTCTTGAGGCGACAACGTTCTCAATAAAACTGCAAAAACGAAGGTTTTTGGTTCTAAATGTCTAAATCAAGCCCCAGTTGACGGTTCAAGTGGGACTTCGTATGGCAATTCTGGTGGCTGTTCTGCGTCAAGTAAAGCTGGGCCTCTTGACTTTTAGATTATCGATTTTTTTGTCCAAAACAATGCACTAGCAATAGTGAACCAGGCCCAAATTCTCTCTTACCGTGTCAAATGTCATTTTTGTGTTTTAACTTTTTCTTTTTGGCTAGAGGGAGAGTCTGGCATAATAATAAGGTTCTGCTTATGATATGAAACCAAACTAAATTAAAACTGCCTTTCTACTTATAAGAGAAAGGCCACGTACATTTATTTTCGCTGGGTGGGAGTGTAGTGCATTAAGCTGCCCTTTTGTCATTAAGCTGCCCTTTTGTCTTTTGGCTCCTTTTTGTTCTTTTGATGATCAACTAGTTTCACACTTGGTTCATCTGCAATGTACATATATTTTAATTGAAAAACAGCATATCAATCAGAATGGTAGGTGTCAGAAATAATATTAAATGAAGAAATAAGCATTGTCATTTGTGGATGATGAATGTCTGATTCTCATGTGCGTGGATTTGTTCGTGGTCATGGCATGACCAGTGATAGTCAGCAAATGAATGTTGCTTTCGTTTCGTGGTGGTAGTATTAAACTGAGTTTATCAACCTTGTGTAGCGGGGATCAAAACAAATATCGGAAGGCGGATATTGCTATGCAGCCTACTTCAAGTTTTACGGTGCACCATTAATCTAAGGGTATAAATTATGAAACGTATGGTGTATTGAAAAATCTGTAATACACTAATAATTTTTTATTTTGGTTAGAAATAAAAATTTGATTAAATATATTTCAAAAGATCAAAATTTTATCTGGGTAGTCCTTGAATCAATTAAAATTGTTGAAGTATTTGACATATAATTATTGGAAAAAATGAATTAATCAGATAAAATCTACTTGCTGATGAAATTAAAAAATGTAAAATGCATTTTAAGAGTGACTAAAATTTATGTGTGATTCTTAAATTAATATAAAAAATTTTAAATTTCATTTAGATAAAGTTAGTCACTTTTAAAAATAAATACAGTAAACCACATTTTTTAAAATTGACTAAACTGAAAAATTATTATAGCGCATCACATCTTTTGGTACACTGTACACCTCATGATCTACGCCTTTGGGTTACAAGCTATACCAGAAGGTGCACTACCGTACTACCGTTAAACTAGTGAAAGTGAAATTTTATTAAGATAAATGTTATTTGTCAAGGTTAACAGCTAACACATTTTATCTATCCTTAGATGTGTAGTGAACTCCAGATAATTGAGTCACACATCTCATTTAAAGATAGATGAGAGTGTGTTGACGTGATATTCTATAAATTGTGAACAAACAACACTATTCTTTTATTAAACTTAGAAGTTAGAAGGTGTATCATACACTTTGTTATCTAATGGATGAGATTAAAGGGTTTATCAATGCACCAATTAATTGTGGTATATTATAGTAAATTAGTAATTATTCATACAAAGTTATGTTTAATTCTACTTAATTTTAAATCACATAAATAAAATATAGAAAATATTATTATGTATTATATATAAATGGTATATGAATACATCATCACATCCTATCCATTAGATTTTTGGGATGTGTGGTGCAGCTCGTGAGGTGCACCTAAGATAAAGCCAAACTCAAATTTGACAAGCAGAGTTTACATATTAAACAAAAATATAGTTTAAAAATTTAAGTTAATTTTAATGCCCTGATAATGTAAAAAATCTTAATTAAATATATCATTTTGTATAATTTTTAAAGTAATAAGAGTGGAAATTAACCATATTTATAGTTGTCATTACATGATTTGATAACTGTAAATCTTTTTTACTTCAAGAGAATTGATCCTCTCATGTTTGTTTTTCATGATCTTATCATGTATGATTTCTTATTTTTTTTACCTTGTCGGTGCAAATTTTACTGATCATATGAAAAAAATATTGAAAAAACATTATCAAAAGGAATCTTCCCATTTTTAGTCCAATTAAAGTATAAAATCCACTAAAAATTTCAAATCTCACTGTCATCAATGTACCAAAAACAGAAAATATATATAAATCACTTGCATTTGGCTAGTGGTGAGTGTTGAGTAGTATATCATGAAGTCATAAATTCTAACTCTTTCCAATGTACCAAAAAAATATAAGAGAAAATAAATACTTAAAATCTTTTAAAATAATCTTGTCGAAACTCATGGAATTTGAGGAAGAAATAATCTTTGCATGACATTTTTGAATGGTATACATTTACGATGTTTTTCCTGAACGAATAAATCTTGTCCGTGAATAACACGAATTTCGCATGAAAATTTTAAAACTTCTAATCACGAATTGAAAACAAATTTTCCATGAGAATTTTAGATGAAGTATTTCAATATTATAAATACAATTATTCTTTGATAATTTTTGGTCAATATTTTTAAGATTAATGACTTACAAATTGATTTTAAACCAAATATTATATTAAACTTATAAGCTCATCAATAATATAAGAGTTTATTAACTTTATTAGAAACACACAACATGCAAACGAAAAATTAAACTAAAAACCAAACAAATCCTGGGATATTCATACAATATATAAGAAAATTTTTACATAATTTATTTACAATGTACGCACATTAACAACCATGACTTTTCTTCTTCCAAGTATAAAATTACTCTTGGTAAATCTCAAGTTGAAGGCAAAATTGCTTTTGCAAACACCTAGCAGAAATGATCCATTTGTTTCGGATATTTTTTACTGAAAAAATTTTCCAGCAAAAAAATCACTTTTGATAGAATATAATTCATATTATATTTGAGTACTAAAAACAGATTATTTTAAGCCATTTTAATTTTGAGTAGAAACTGATATAAATAACTTCAATAATCATTTTTATGTTAAATTACGGAAAAAAAAATTGATATGCGCAAAACTTGAGTGTTCCTTCTCAACACCAATCCATACGAACACTCAACCAAAAATGGGACAAACTTTCCTCTCAATCTAAAATTTTCTTTAAAAAAGAAAAGGTTGGAAACTGAATTTCATTGCAATTCAATCGTGTTTAACAAAAGCTTTCTTTGCAAATTAAGTTTTAATGAAAATCCTCGAAATGAGAATATCTTAATTTTTCGCTGGGTTGACATCATCCATGGCCAAAATTAAACACTTACCTATCAGAAAAAATCATCATAGCATAAATCATCATAGCATAAGTCAACAAATTCTAACAGGGAACGGCGAACCCCAACCTTATGTATTCGTTGTCCAACCTAACAAATTAGATTAAAACTCAAACAAAGCATTATAATTGCTCCTTTCACCAGCCAAATATTAGGTACAGGCAGAGAAACGCTCCAAAGAAATTGATTACAGGCATGAATCACAGGTTCACAAATTATCCTCTTATGGTTTGGTTGAAGTAAAACTTTGGCATCTCTCAGTATTTATCAACTATAAGCATAGCATAGCCTAGATATTTTAACTCCAATTTCAGAGTTTCATCACCGTATTTCTGCTTCAGATCAGATTAGCAGGCAATGAAACCCATAGCCAGGGTGAACACAGCGCTATAAATTATACGCATTCCTCAAAAACCAGCTACACAATTTCTGCCCCAAAACCTAGCCTACCAGTTATATATCATTTGAGTCAACAAGTTTTACGCGCAAATATATTCATCCGCTTGAAACAAAATTCAGATAGTAACAACAACATGCAAAATATAACTACTAAGTCACCACAGTACAATTCAAAGACACCAAACAAAAAACAAAACCAACACAAAGTTCGAGCGACACATGATCCTGTTCCTGTTCTTCTCCGAAAAACAAAACCTAAAACCCCAAAGCATAACAAATTCAATACCTCCTAGGAGCACCACCGAAACCACCGGGGCGAGCAAAGGGGATCTGCTGGACAGGGACAGGGTCGACCTGGGTGATACCTGGGACGTCGGACATTCCGAGTGCGTGGAGCATGTCGATGGTCTCCTTGTCAACCTCGATGTTGTGGGTGTCGATGGCGGAGACGTCGGGGACGAAGTCCATGCGGCGCTCGCGCTCTTCCTCCTGAAGCTTCAGGGAGATGCCCCTCACTGGTCCCTTCTGGATTCGCTTCATGAGGTGGGTCGAGAACCCGGCGATCTTGTTGCGGAGCCTCTTGGAAGGGATCAGGGCCACCTCTTCCAGAACCTTCTTGTTCGTGTGGAAGTCCAGCGTCATGCGCGAGTAGTACCTCTCGATCACTTGCCGAGACGACTTCTTCACCGTCTTCGTTCTCACGCGTCCCATTCTAATGGATTCTGCTCTCTCTCTCTCTCTCTCTGCGGATGCAAAGCGGCAAGACCTGCAACAACTGAGAAGGGTTCTGATTTTGTAGAGTGATTGAGGTGGGTCGGGTTTGGGCTCTTCAGATGCTGCTTCTTACGTTGGGCTTAAGCCCAAATGATGTAGGCTTTGAGCTTTAAATTGTACTCAATGATGATACAAAACCATCTATGTCTAACGTGTTTTAACCCAAAGAAAAAGTGCACTGTGCACCAGTGCTGTTCCAGAGTATAAAGGCCAATATGTTATAGATAGTTGAACCTGGAGAAAAGATGAAGCCCAATGTAAGGGATTTGAATTTTTTCATTGACTCACATCAGTTTCGACCCAAAAAAAATTCGTGCCTCAACCCTCTTCCTCCTTTTGGTTGAAACTTGCCAGTTGGCTCAACTCTTAAGTGCTAATCTAATACGTTGTGGGCTCAAGAAATCAGACCATTACGACAAATATTTTCTTTTATTTTTTTCGTCAACATTATGAGCCAGAATCACAGATATCTAGCGTGTTACGATAACTTTCATGATCTGAACATTCTATTATGATTGTGTAGTTATTATTGATTAATTTTCTAGGCTTTTGGCGTCATTAAAATTTGCTCTATTGTACCCATTTTTAAACCTGATAATTTGTACTCATACTCGCGTCTTTATTTATTATCAATGAAACCTTTTCTGACCAAAAATAATGAAAAAAAAATAGTCATAAGTTCTTCTTTTGGCCCAGATAGAAAAATGAGTCATTGGTTGCTATTACTGCTTTGTCTAGTATCCTCTGCCTTTCTTCTTCATGGACCGGCTGATGGGGGAGCTGTCCCATGGAGGTAGTTCATCCCTTTCATAGTGGTCTGATTAATCCTTCACCCCTAAGTCCCTTCTTTTATTTTTTGTTTTTGTTTTTGTTTTTCATTTTTTTTGTCCTACCTGCTCATTGCAGGCGATTTACTTGATCTCTCTTCTCTTGTGTGTATATTTTGATTGCAGTGGTAATCAGATGAGTTTTCTATGATTTTGTGTCAGTTTATCAATTTTGTGCCAGTCATTAGGTGTTTTCAGCACCTATGGTGTTTGAACAACAAGATTGGGATTGTATTTGATTTAATTCAAAGGAAGAGGAGAAGACTAATCACAGAAAGAACTCAAAGAGTTACTGCAAAGTAATCTATTTGTGTTAAACTTTTCTCTTTAGATTGGATTCTTAGAGAGAGAGAGAGAGAGAGAGAGAGGTAAACTTGTCTTTTGATTTTGGTTCTAATGAGTAGCATTTTTTTGGCAAGCATATATGTAAATTTTCCTTTTACTAAGGATGTATTTACACTTGCTGGGGTTGTAAACTCTTGTGGATTTCTTCTATGTAATGGATTTGACATGTTTCCTTGGTAATTTTATGACAGACAAGATAAACTTTTGATATGTGAGTTTGAAAGAGTTTATAGTGTAAAATTTTAAAACTTTACTTTTTTACATCAACTATAACCAACAACTAGTGATTTTATTTTATTCAAGAAAAGTATGTGCTAAAAATATTAATCTTCAATTAAAAAAATTGCAATTCTTCAGATAAAGAAAAGGAAACTATTGCATAAAAAGAATAAAACTAAATGTAAATTCATCTGTTTATAAACTGACTAAATGCATAATGTTGGGCTTGATGCCCGCTGTTATTAAAATATATATACACATATAGTGACTAAGATAAGACCTATTTAATTTGGTATATCATAGGATAATATAAGGTCTTATAATATGCTATAAAAATTTATTGTATAAATTTTTATTAGGTGCGAAATTGTCTAATCTTTGTTGTGTCATTTTTAAGTTTGTATATGGATAAAATTAATTTTATTATCAATATAACAACTAGTAAAATCGTAATATATCACATTAATTTGTTCTATCATATTAGAACATCATGTTAACGTGCCCTAATTCATTCAGCTATAGACTGATTTTTTCATAAGGTTGAGGATATGAAGAAAGGTTAATTTATAGACATTAACGGATTATTATAAAAACATTAAATATAATTACTTAATTTTGTAAACAAACTATAAATTATATACTTTCATATACATAAGGCCTAACATTACAACTTGATTCTTAAATATTTAATTAAATGTACTTATGTATATGACATGGATATGGTCCATTGGAAAATACTTTGCAAACTTAAATGAAGAAGGCAATCCCTTAGCTCTTCTTGATCATGTTCTTAATAGTATACAAGAGTGATGGATACAATATCTTATTAATGATGGAGGGAGAATCAAACATGTAATTAATTATATAAGCACTTTCATAAAATACCTCTCCATTCACTAAATAAAAAAAAACATAATTATTTGACAAGAAAAATTATTCTTAATAATAAAATTATTCATGAAATATGTTTGGTTTTTTTTTTCTATATTAGATTTTTCTTTACAAAATTGAAGACAATTCACAAATATAGACGACTATCCTAACTCAAATTCAAAATGTGATTCATAAAACATTTTGGTGGACTAACCTGGAGGTTTGTATAATTTATTAGGCATAATAGGATAAACTAATACTATATATTATGCCTTTATATTATATTATAGTTTATAACCTCATTACATAAAAATTGTATAACTTATTATAATTATAAAGTATAAGATCACTTTTTAGTATTTCATTCAAATAAAATAATTTTAAACAAATAATAAATCAAAACTAATAGACAAAAATAATTCCAAATAAAATTATTTCATAATAAATAAATGTTGTTAAAAAATAATATATGATATTAATTTAGTTATATATAATAAAAATAAAAATAATTATAATTGATAAATAATAATTAAATAAAATAATAAACATTTATAAATAAATATTTTACATAAACAATAAATATATATATATAAAAATTATAAATTATTAACAAGTAATATATATATATAATAAATAAGGATTAATACCAAAAGTATTTTAGTTTAGTGTTTATTTTAATTTGAAATTTAAATAATTATTATTATTAAAAATATTAAAATATATAAAGAGTATATTTTATATTTATAAAATTTGATAAAATATTAAATAGTTATAAAATATTGAAATAAATAATAACACTAGATATAAATTAAATTTTAATTAATAACCATTTACATAAATATAATATTTAAAAATTATATTTAAATAACTAATAAAATTTCTTTTTTATTATTATTCTATTTTATTTTATATTTACTTATAATATTGAAATTATTTGTAAATAAATGATAATACTATAGAATATAAAATATAATATTACACCAATTACTGTATCTTATTAAAAGTTTACAAGGTTTTATACTTTATAGATTTTATACTTTACATTATCTTATCAGACATAAAAGGCCCTTATGCGATCCATTTCAAAATAAATATAAAAATCTAATAATATACGTATTGAGGAAAACAAAAAACATCTTGGTAAATGGAGAAAATTATATAAGTTAACAAAATTATCATTGTATAATCATTATTATTCATATTAGTAAATGTATTAAGGATATAAATGGAAAGAAAATATTAATACTATCTACATATTGTAAATGGATAGATATTTTAAAATATGAAAAAATAAAAAAATAACAGTTATCCTAAAATGAAGGGAATATATTTTAATTGAAGTAGAGTGTTATTAAACCATAATTACACAAATCCAAGCTATTTTTTTCACACTACACAACCAAGTAACTTACACGATTAAGAATAATTGAACATGTGAAGGCCACCACCGCATGTATGTTAAGGCATTTACAATATCTACTAAACTGCTATATATAATATAAATATTTAAGGAAAATTTCTTATGTACACTTTTTTTCCTTCATATTCAAACCAAACACAAATTAATTCCTCTAACTTCAATTCTCCTAAAAGTAATTATCTCAATAATAATTCTAATAATTCTACTAAAAGTTAAACGAAATGGATTCTTAAATATGAATGAAATCACAAAGCCCCAAGATCCAAGTGTGGTATCACCATGTCTCTTCTCTTTAACTGCCATTCATATGTTCGGCGACTTAAGGTCAGTCAAACACGGACAAATTTTGAATGCAATGGGTCCATATAACAAAATTCTATAGAATCCTCAATTTTGAAGTTGAGAGAAAAACAATAACAATAATAATAATAATTTCAGTGAACAATTGATCCTGTATCTAGGTAGACAATAGAAGGTAACTTCAATCGAACATGTGGGGAAGTGGTCTCACTGCCATAAATGCATCCACCATCTGAAATAATTACACAAAGGGAGACAATTAGCTTTGACTAGATTCATTAAGACCCCGAAATGTATAATGCTCAGAGTGAGAACACTTCATATTTTATGCATAATGTCATCAAATTATTTCAAATTGACGGCGCTATAATTTACTCCATGAGTTTGCTCTTCTATATTGAGATTTACTAGTCTCACTATGCCCCTGGCATTGGCCCACTGCATTGCTTGACTCAACCATCATGCTCCCTATTTCTCCGGTAATGTTTCTTGTGTATTATGACCTTTTCAGTGACCCTTTTCATTCTTCTCTTTCTCAAAAGATCACCATTTTTTTTTTAATTGTTGGGGTGTTGCCTTCTTAGGACATGCCATCAGTCACCAGTGGCTCAGATCTGTCACACTTGAACAGTGGAATGTAGACGACCCTACTACCACTGATGCTACTGAATCCCTTCAAATTCAAACCTCATGCGGATCCTAATCCTATACCTCCTTACTTTGTTCTTTAAAGTAGGCTTCTTTTTTTTTTTTTTTTTTCCTGCACTCACAATTGTTATTGTGCATCTGATCCCTTGCCATGGTCATTTATGTAATTTTCACAATTTTTTTAAATCTCTCACTTTTCTTTTGTGTAGTTGTGTCAATGTTTATTTGTTTCAATTTAAGATGGATAAACCAACAAAAGTTTCCTGCGCTCTCTGAAATACATGTGTTGTAGCATATACGACTAGCAATTAGTATATAAAATCAGTTTCTAAATTTAGTCACTAGTACAAATCATAGAAAAAAGAGTCAAATAAAGGTATGCACAAAATTCTTTTGTACTATGGTGAGCATCCAAGAGATGAATGTATTAGTACGCCATGATCAATTGTCTCTTACTTTTTCTGTATTTTTAAATATAATTGCTGGTACATTAAATAATAAATGATACATAAATTTTTTTTTTTTTGTGAACGTCTAAGAATTTGTGTGTGTTGTGGTGAGAGGTGTTTTAACTTAGGTTCTCTCGTGTCAAATCTTTTGTTTACCACAATATCAACAAATACATTATGAAATAAGAAATGTTCAAAACAACAAATAAACGTACATACTTCATCTTTAATGCATAATGTCATCAGAGTAGATTTCAAATTGACAGCACTGTAACTTACTCCATGAGTTTGCTCTTTATTTTGTATTTTGAGATCTATCAATCATCTTGAGTTTTCTTCCCCTAATTTTCTCGAGAGTGGATTAGGATGAGAGATCAGGCTTGAAGACTCTTAACTAGTTCTTTTAGACCGTTTCTTGTTTTTTTCTTTTGGATTATCATGTTTCTTGATTTATCTGTGTTTGTAAATTCACCTATCGAGGACTCTCTGGGTCACATCATGTAAATTTGACCCCTAAGTAATTTCTTTTAGTTTGATGAATGAAATTTGGTTTGCTTGTTCACTCTCCTCGCTCTTAATTGCTAGGCCAACAAATTAGGTTGATTTGGGTAAATATTTTGATTCTAGTAAGTAGTAATAGATAACTAGATTTGGACCATTGTTGTGTACAATGTTTTCTCAATTTATATTTTATTTTTAGATGTGTTGATTAGCCAATAACATAAGAATATAACCATTAGCCTTAAATAGCAAAAGAGGGCTTACTCTTAGTTAAGGCAACTTGACCCAACGCAGATGCAGATGAATGAATATGCATAAGACAAGAAAGCCATGGTTCTTAAACAACATCAAGGCTAACAAACCAACTCGTTCGTTAAGGATAAATGCTTGGAGTCAAGTAAAATATTGAGTGAGCCAAGCCCTTAACTCATGGTTTAATCTATAGTAGATTGGATTTGCTTTAACTTAATGCTTTCATACCTTCTCATCATTTGAATGTTTCCTATAATCAAATGCTTGAATACGAATGGTGGTAATTGACTAATTGGTTAGTAGCTAGCACTATCTTAAAAATCAATCCCTACAAAAATTATACTCATCTCATCACTCTATTATTTAAATGACCAAGGCACTTGCATAGTGTAATTTAACAATTGGGACATCAATTCAGTTGTCCCACCTAATTTAATTTTACCCTACCAGCATAGGCATCTTTGGCAAAATACTTAGTGAAGAATGCAAACCTCTTCAGTAACAGCAGCCCGAGCCCTACGATGTCTCTCCACTAATTCAGTCAGAACTTCAATTAGGCGCAGCTTCACCTCGCCAGTTAGCATTCGGCCAGCTCCATACTCCTATGAAAGAACGATACAACTTGTCAGAGATATAATAGCATTCCTATTACGCTGCTCATAAAAACAATTTAGGAAAAAAAGGATAGAAATTTGACCTTCTTAATGTGTTCAAGTTCAGCATCATCTTCTAGGAAAAATGAAAGGTATTTGACAGGTATATCTACCTGAATAATGTAACATGTCAAGATTCTTGACCTATAAGATAACTAGGGGAAAGGGCACAAGATAAGGCAAATGAATTTATTGAAAGTAAAAGGGAGCACGGAAGGGGTTTAATCCTTCTATATTTGATAAGTTTATTAACCTGTTTAATCCTTTTTCACTCAAGTTTATGATTTATGTGAGGGAATGAAACATTAACAGAATAATGTTATGACCACACATTTATTACACGTGAACAAGCATATTATCATCGCAATAAGGCAATCCGAACTTCATTACCTCAAGATTAGCCCCTAACTGCCTATGTTTGTCTATAGAATCTTGCCCGCCAGAGAATGCATGCCTGTTTACCTGTAGAGAACCTCAAATATACAATTTGAAATAAAGGTAACGAAATAGAGGAGAAAATAACGGGAGATGGACATTGCTCAGAGAAACAGAAACAGAAGCACTGTGGGATATTAAATTTTCTAATTATCTAGTGACGTAGAGCAAGATTTAGAGGGATATGTAGTGATTGATAAAGTGGTTAGTAATTAAGTCAGAATGAATGAATACATTCAAGGAAAATGAAAGCAAACCCTCTTATATCTTGCATATACAGATAACAAAGAACAAGGAGTCAGCCAATAGTCCTCATCAAACATGAAATAGGAAAATAGAGATTCTACAGCTAATATGTCACAATGAAAGAATAGTTACTACAAGAGTTAAATGTAAACAACAGAATAAGAACAGCAACGCTTTGGAGAGTATTTTAGTAACAAACCTTATTCTTTATATCTTTTGCCGAATCAGTCACATATATTGCAGAATTGGGGTCACTGGCAGACATTTTTCCTGTTTCCCCCTGCAAGCATTCATGTTTCAATAAAACTGTGAGCAAACAAGCAGAAAATGCAATCACATAGGAAGAGACCTTTCTCAGAGAGAATTTCAAAGCCCACAAATAATATTGATATTTTCCAGAACAAGTTAATGAATTCCATTTAATAACGAAACATGGATATTAAATTTGTGTACTTCCTCTGCCTAGATTTATTATTTACTTTCCCTTTTACAGAATGATATAGCAATCTTTGATTTAAATGCATTTGCATGACTTCTGTCACCTTTCCTTTTCCTTTGATATTTATCATCAATTAGCCAAATAAACATTCCCAGGCATTTTGGCCAAGCTGGAATGCAACATTACAACGAATATGAAAATCGCTCTCAGGGTTGAGAGAGGGATTTTGGAATCTTGCATTGCCTCCCATGTTGTGGGAAACTGGGAATGATTTTGACAAAGCATTATATCCAAGTTGCCCAACTTTCTGAGTTTAACCTCCATTGATGCCACCTCTCCATTCTCCACTCTCACACAATCACTGCCCACTGACCACTGCCATAACTGATCTTGTTCACAGTTTCACTTCCATGTGCTGGCAAAGTCCTCGTGGGATTTTAATGAGTTTTGCTTCACCCACGGCAACTGTCACCTTTATCATCACTCCTGCCTTTTGCATTTGTTGTCATTACCAGTCATCACCATGATAGTGGAAGGAAGTCATCATTGCCACCATTTTCTCACTGAGTTTGAGCTTCACTATCATTATGTATGGAGAATGTTGTTTTTACATCACACGCCAACATCCACACCAATGCGCCAATTCCTGTTACTCAAACCCGACTTCCCAATCCTTTTCTCTCCTATGCATACTATTTTTATTTTTTGGTAATAATGAACACACAGTTTTTGCATTCAAATCAACACTTAATATTGAAACATTAGTGGCATCCCGCATCAGAATTAAGTTGCCTACTAATGTTACAAACAGGTCGCTAGCACTTCACTTAAGCAATTTCTTCCGGTGACTTTTTTTGGGGATAAAATCTTCCAGTGACATTTCACCATCTTCATGAGTGCTCATGCTATCTATCCACTAACAATATCACAGATTTCATTAACACTTGAAGTAAGAAGATGTTACAATCTCAGCTCTTTCATCAGCATACAGTACTATGAAAGCCAGCGGTCTAAGATAAGAAAAAAAGTTTGACTAAAGGAACAAATTTAAGATTTCGATTAGACTGGCAGCAAGCAACTCAATGTTATTCTAGCAGACATTACTCAGTCACGCATGAACATAGCAAAACCATACATACAATCAGCTGCAATTGCACACATGTATGCATAAACATGTATAAGATTAGTTGTGCTTAATCAATTCGATAAAGTAACATTGTTTTGCATCATGAAATACCTGTAATGCAGGAAAGAATAATGATTCAATCAAGGCCGGCTTGTGATATCCTATTCGAGGAGCAACATCTCGTGTCATTCTAAAATATGGATCCTGAACATTTCATAAAGAACAACTATTACTAAGATGGAAAAATTTAAAATGCACATGCAATGATGCAAAACAACTTATGGCCATTCTAAGAACAAATTATAGGACAAATCCATTTAAGGACTTTCCATTTCCTTTCAATATCTGTGGGTATGAAGAAAATTTGGACATAAATGATATCCCAAAAGCAAAGCAAGAAGTTTCTGAAACAAGTAATCATATATTTCCATTTTCAATTGCCATACTAGTTCATTTTCAAATGAATCAATTTGAAAATTTGCATACACAGCATCAAAGACTAATAGACCTGGTCAATTGCACAAGGAATTAGACAACGGAGATTCTCCTTGCCAGTAAATAGGTGAGGAAATGAACTGGGAAATGATGGAACTGCCTGAAAACAAATGAAGCATATGCAATCATTTCCAAGTACCCACTTCAAAATTCGCATCATAATCAAATGAATAGGACAAGAAAAAGCAGTTAAGCCAACTTATAAAATGCATTGAAACCACCATGTAAGTTGTAAAGAACAAAGGTTTCACAATCCCATAATTGTATATAAATTCACATAATGTAGATGTAGATCTATTTCATGTCCATAAACTTTCATGTTAATCAAAAGTTAGCTCACAAAATTGAAATGCAACATAAAATATGAAATATGGGAATTATTGACTTCTTTATTTTCACTTACCAATAAGAAAGATGCCAAAAATCCAGAAAGAATGATCAACTGTTGAATTGTAAGGATTTGTTATATGAAGTTATTTCATGTTGTAAATGTGCCACATCTTGCCAGTGTCAATGAATCCTAACCCGGTTATAATTTTACACACACTCATGCATACACACAATGTATGCATGTATTCTTTTTTCTTAATTTCTTTCCTACATGTAGTTTAATGTCAAAGATGACATTGAAAACTCTAAATACTGGTGGCAAAATCCTTGAGAGAAGACACTCTGACTAATGAGGACCTAACAGGGTAAAAAAACTGTTTAACTGCCAACAAGAGCTTCCTGCTGAATTCAACTTTCAGAATGAAACATTATCATCAAGTATTAGCCAAAATGAAGAGAAAGAGACTAAGCAAGGCAATGCTACTAGCCCAAGACTACAGCAACACGAAAAACAAAAATCAATATAGTAGAAATATACAATGGCAGCCACATTCTAACATAGGGAATAAATGGACCATACCTGCACAGGTGGAAAACTGACTTTTCCAATATGATCTTCCCCAGTGAAACCAAAAATGCCAACAGCCTGGTTATATGTCACACGCTTTGCAACCTCTACCATGTTCTTGTAGAAGTTACTGGAAAGGGAAATTTTTGTCAAAGGACGGAAGACTTTAAAAAATGATGATCAATGTAAAAAGTACATGCAATTGGAAAATCTCTCTTGTGACATTTTATCCTAGACAGTGACAATTGAACAGAAAAATTTCATTCAAATTTCTTTCTTTGTTTAATGATGATGTGCGTAATAGAAGAGTAAGATGCCAAGACCCACATTATTATGGGAAAGCATATCATCCAGTAAAGAAACTCTGCAAAAAGTTCTGGATGAGTCGGAGCCTCCTTTCTAAATAAGAGAAAAGAATCCCCAAGACTCAAGTAATTTTTTAAACCAAATAGATGTACTACAGCAAAGACTATTGTGTGTACTTAACCACAATAATTCTGATTTCAAAAGGCATATCATGCATTGGCCTCAAGTTTTTTCCTTTTGTGCATTTTAATGACTATTAAGAGATAAGTACTAAGAAATATTTTTTTTATAGAACAAAGTACTAGCAAATGTTAATCATGTAGAAAGCATGAAATTCCTTTCATTTTCCACCCTGATATCAAAGGTGCCCGTAGAAGGAAGCATTTCATTTTAATATCATAAGTTTCCAGGTCAAATTAGTTCCTCATTAGCATCAAATTTGTATCTGAAGTTGCTGAAACATAGGAAATCAAATTTGAAAATTATATTTTCAGGCCAACCCTGCACATATAACTCACTCACCCACCAACGTAATTGAAATCAGAGAAGATGAATGTCTTTGAAACGTCAAAACCACAAGCAATGATGTCCTTCGCATTCTCCCTAGCAAGTCTTTGGCTCTCCTCAATAGTAAGGTTTTTCCACAAGAACTTCTCATCATCAGTTAGCTGTATAACCAGAGGAACTTTAAAGGCGTCTTGCAAATACCTACATGCCATTTTCCAATACGTCAACAAACATCTACCCACTGCAATTAAACAATTGAGACTCAGCTTCACCTTCATAGAATATGACTTTAATTTGTAAGTATATAATTTTGGTCCGCTATCATTATAAAGCTCTTTATAATTTATGCATCATCACAATATCAAAAAAGATGACTATGATAACAGATTAATTCTTAGGTGTGCTCCCAAGGCAAGAAAGATCTCTTGGCTCTGTATCATTCAACATTTACCACATCAACTATAAAAACCCATGCAGACTGAGGTGTTATGCATTCAAGTTACCATTTCTCTTGCTTTGAAAACATTTAAGAATCTTAGATAATAACTACACATGAATTAAGCTGCACAATCTTAACTGCCAATAAGAAAATTAACAACAAAAATTATCCGAAATGTATGATGTACTATGCTAGTGTTTATATATTATAGAATCCTAAAACATTAATTTTTCATCAACATTTGAGATTATCCACTATACCCTTTTTAAAATCCATTCAGAGGAGCCAAGTCCAGAATTAATACTCTTTTAATATTTTTGTTTTATTCCTAATAATTTAGGGTGAGAGGATGGCACCTCAGATAAGGAAAACCTTTAGACTCAAACAGCACCTAACTTACATTTAACTCAACCCAAGGAGATGAGTGGGTCAATTCCATGTCTTGCTCCTCCGCTTGCCCAACCACTTGGAGTTAGGCTCTTTTAATAATATGTTAACACATTCCATTGTTTTATTTTTTCCCCAAAAAAAAAAAATTAAACTCATAATGCGATAACTAACATACCAATTACGCATTCCATTGTTTTAGTTTTCTTTCCTACAAAAAAAAATGGATAATTCCAAATGCACTTACTTGGTGAACATGAAGGGAACCAAATGGCCCAAATGCAAAGCTTCGGAGGAGGGTCCTCGTCCAGTGTACAAGTAAAACTTATCATCTCTTTCGTACGCATCCAAAATCTCACCGAAATCACTGTTCACGCAAAATCCAACAACGTAAAAACGAAACACAGTTAGTTAACACACTAAAACGACGTCGTCTCTCTCAGTTCCTCATTGCACAAAAAAGAACCGAAAAAAAAGAGACAAAAAATGTTATGTCACCGGTGAGCGAAGAAGACGCCGCGGCGGAGGAAGACGTGAGCGGGGCGAGAGGTAAGGCACTCGACGCGCCGGACGAGTGCGTGGTCGAGCCTCTGGCATCCGAAGCGGTCGATGAGCTTGTCGTAATCGATCTTGCCGCCGTCTTTGGCTGAAACCTCCCACGGGTTCACAACCTGGTCCTCCTCTTCCTCTGCGGCGGCTTTGTGTTCCACTTCTGTCTTCGGAGTGTCTGTTGCTGCTGCCATTTTCTCTGTGGGGTTTCCCTTCGCCGGAAAATTTTGATAATCGCCGGCGAAAGAGAGAGGGGATGAGGTAGTAGAGATTTGGAGAACACAAGGGAATGCGGCGTTTAGCTGGTTGATGAGGGAGTAGACTAAGGGCGCAGCTGCAGCTCTGTAGAGGGTAGAGCTCTGGGTATTTTTTTTGTTTTTGTTTAGAAAAAAAATGGAAAAGAAAACCTGGTACGACGACGTTTCTATTTTTCTTTTGTTGTTTTATTATTTTTTGGAGTAACTTATTTTGATCCTTCAAAGATATAGAAAAATATTAATATAAATTCAAATTTATGTTAAATTACATTGACACAAATTCTACTAGTGTTTTTGTAATGTTTTTATATTTTTATTCTTTGAATAATGCTTTGAATGGTTGATATATTATTACGTATAATGTTCACCATAAATCCAAGATTATACTATCATTACTTAATGATATAAGGCTCACCACCATTGATATCATCAACATAATGTTATATTATTAATTAATTAATTATATTTTTTGCATATGGTTTAAAAATAATTACTGTACAATTAAATGTTTTTAATAATATAATAACATATAGTAAAATTATATGAAAAATTATGTCAATAATATTCTAAATTTTTTCCTTTATACAACTATTCTCTTTTACATCCAATTATTTTTAGATTGAGGCATCATCTAGTGCATCATATTAAATAAGTCCTAATACATTAAACATTATAGGATAAGTCTTAGTATAGGATAACAAATATATTGTATAAATTTTTTATTATCTATTATTTGGTGCATCATATGATTTTTTTAAATTGAGAGACCAATGGCAAATCAGGACATTATGGTTAATTTGGGATTGAACAAGAAAAATAATATTATCAGATATTATAATACCTCTTGCAACATAATAACTTAATCCTATAGTGATAGGATAAAACTAGTTTCACTATATAACATTATACTATTATACATGATATTAACATTGTAATATTACCTTAATACAATCTAATATTGTAAGATGCATCAAATGAGACCCGAAAGACAGAGACACATTGTATAGATTATTAAAGTATAAATATTATGTGAAAAAAATACATATTATATTTATGTAAACAAATTATTGATGAATTAAATAGCAATATTTATAATCTCTAGTGTATTCATGATTTTATAATTATTGTTATTGTTATTCATTTTTAATTATTATTATTACTTCTACGAATTCTCTGTTAAATTGTTTATGTATTATTGTATTGGAAAGCACCTTTAAAAAACATTTTAGAGAAATATCAATTTTTTAAGAGGTAAATGTTAAATACTTTAAATAATTAAATTAATTTTAATTGAACTAATAACAATTAATCCATAAAATTATGGTTAACAAAGAATAGTTAATGTCTATCATTTTGATTAAATATAAGAAAAAGAACATTCTAAAAAGATCTACTAATAATTATTGTAAATGGGAATGGTAATAAACATTTGAGAGTAACAATATTCACTCCTTGATTAGAAAATGGGTGGAAGGGAGCCCAAACTGTTGAACACTTGCACTCTGCATATTAGTGCAGAGAATTTAAGATGTAAATGACATAAGTGATTGAAAAGTATATGCATTGCCGGACAAATTCGTAATAATTTTAATTTTTATTTATTCATGAAAAGCTAATCAAATCTGATTTGATCTCCTCTTCGTTAAGTTATCTATCATTTCAATATATAAGAGAATTGTGATGAATAAGTTTGTACAGTATGTTACACGTGAAAAACTCACCCAGAGACCACATTTGACCTTTAAAAAGAGCAAATAGTGATTATAGGGAAGATTAATAATATTTTGCAACATCAATTGCTAATGTCACAGCCTGCTACTATTGCTGGACCTTCAGTACAGGGAAGGCTATTACATCTCGAATGCTGGGAGAATTTGTCAAAAGCATCACAAGCCTATCGACTCCAAGTCCCTGGAAAGAAAATATTCTTCGTAAATGGCAAACAAAAAGTTTTTTTTTGGAAAAAGGGGGAAAAATCCTTGACAAAAGCTACAGCATGCAACAGAAACACACCGCTACTTCACAGTTTGTTCCATAAACAATGCAAGAGATTAACATCATTAAATTGAAAACACTAACTTGCACACGTAATGTACTTGAGTACTATACTTGATATGTCATTGTTATATGGAGACAAGTTGATTCATCTACAAGCACAGGCATAAAAACATTCCACTAATACATCACAATGCATGTAGCTTATATAAATATGTTCTTCAATGAGAAATCCAATAAATTACATGCCAGAAACCTGCCGAAACATAAATGCAAAGAAAAAAGTTTATGACCAACAATACAATGTAAATCTTACTTTAGGCTTACAACACGTTTTATTTATGAAATTGATATTTTAGTATGCACTTAAAGGATTGTGATTTAAACATCGACTCTGCTTTTATAAAATGGCACGAGTCTATGATTTGACCTCCTTATCAGAGTTTATTTCAAGTCTTGCAACAAGCGAGTTGCTTTGGACATAATTGGTGTCTTCAATTAGATCAAATGTTAAACTATTTTCTAAAGCCATGGATCAATTCCTACCGACTAGTTTTGTTGGTTTGGAGATTATGGCAGTGTGCTATCTTTGCAGATATTTGGTGTATTCAGTTAGAGCAGAACTGTCACATTTTTAACAACACATTAAGACAAGCAGATTTTGTGGGATAAGATTAGACGTCTAGCATCTACTGAGTGTAAAGCACATGACCTTTTTAGAAGAGTTTCCAACTCTGATATGCTACGAGATTGGAAACTTTAATCTTGTGATGTCTTCTCTTGTTTTTCTTTTTGCTATGAGGATTTCTTGTTCTCTTTTTCTTTGTAATATTCTTCTCTTCTTGTCGATGAAATTTCTTATTTTATCGAAGAAAGAAAGAAGAGAGAGAGAGAGAGAGAGAGAGTTTGGTCCAGCACCAAATAAAAACCATTTTCATGCTCATCTGGGATGGTCAACTATGCAAGAAGGACATGCAAACAGATTTTAATACCATTCCAGAGGCTGGAGGCATCCCATATTCCAAAGCTGTCAGAAAGTCATCATCGAGAGTCACTTCATATAAGTCATCCTCATTTTCCATTCCTTTCTTCAAATCACCATTTGTTGAAGCAGCTTCTGCCCTCGCTCTCTTCTTTTCATGCTGTTTAATTTGATCCTCTAAGCGACCTCTCTGCAAAGAACAAAAAAACCAACCAATTTGTTGATCAAACTAATCACTCTTCAAGAATTAACTTCAGTCATAGTTGTAAGTTGAATTATCCAAGCATAATCACTAGAGCTCTAGGGGTGTTTGCAGCAACAAACGTTGATTGTTTATTTCTTGTAATGTTTGGAACAGAATAGAATTTAAGCAGTTCCC
The DNA here is from genome assembly GCA_030441495.1 of Dalbergia oliveri. Classification (NCBI taxonomy): domain Eukaryota; kingdom Viridiplantae; phylum Streptophyta; class Magnoliopsida; order Fabales; family Fabaceae; genus Dalbergia; species Dalbergia oliveri. The sequence continues at coordinate 505,355 of JAMLFY010000016.1, forward strand.
CCAACACGTACAAAATTAAGCACCAAATTAGTAATAATACAACACCAAGTTCGACTCATTTGCTGTCATCAAGATGTCGTAAATGATACTTAATTTTTAATGTCTTAATGATCCTTAACTTGTTATCCAAAATGTCATTGATCTGGTTAAGGTGTCATTGCAGATACAATATAGTGCAAGATAATTAAACTCTTCTGAACTAACAACGACAATAACCCAAACTTAGTACATGACAGAATAATATCTAATATCATTCGGCCTTTTCATTTCCCCTTCACCACGAAAAAAAAAAGAAAGAACGAACATGAAAACTTTGAAGCTTACCTGATCTATAGGATCAGTCAATTCGGAGAATGCATTGCCTAACTCACGGCCACAAATGAATAGTTCAAATCTCTCAGTCAAACCTGCGGATCTAATGGAGAAACAAGTGTAAGATAGAAGATGATGTGTGGAAACAGGAAACATGTAACAAACTTCATTGTTGAGTTTGCTTATGGCAATTTTTTATAAGTAAATGTATATCACCGGGTGCGAGATAATATGTACTATGAATATCAACAATTCTTTCAAAAATATCAGCTAATAGAAGAAAGGAAAAGGATAGCATCTTACTATTTGGTCTCAATATATTAATTGAAATTATAAACCTAGTTCATTCACATATCCATACCCATTGCAGAACTGGTGCCAGTATCAAAGGGACAAGGGAATGTTACAAGAGCAAAGAGAGAGAATGGAAAGTGTTTCAACTGCCAAATACAACATCAACAACAACAAAACCTTTGCTCGCTAGGTGGAGTCGGTTACAATATCAAGTGACGCCCTTATATCGTAAACCTCGTCTATAGAAAGACCACTTAAATTTAGGTCCTTCTTAATGGTTTTGTCTATAAATTATCTTGATCTTCTATGGTTCTACCACCTCTAACTATTGGAATACTCTCCATCCAATTTAGTCTTATTGAGGCTTCTACAAGTCTTCTCCTTAAATAACCAACAAAACCTGAGTGGGTTGGATATTCATAATAATAATCTAGCAGCTGGCTAAGTGGGTTCGATAATTTGACTGCTTTGTCAAGAACAAAAGGCAACGCCAACCACTAAATCAATCAAAGACAAAAATTTCTTTAACCTCCAAGAATTAACGCCCACCCTTGCTGTAATACTTGGTGTACATGTGTCAGTAATCCGGTTCCGTTCAGCCTCATGGTCCCCTAGGACCCACGCCGAGACCTGAAATTCACTAAGTTTGGATCCTATACCTCCTTAGAGGGCTATATGATAAAACCACATTCTTAGGATCAAAAGTCCCGATAATTGTTCTTAGAGAAAAAATAAGTTAAAGAGTGATTTTTAATTAATTTTATGAAACCTTTAGACGTTTCGTTTTCAGTCCACAAGTTTATAAAATCTTAGAAATTCCAGAATTTGAACTAGAACACAAAATTTGGTTTTTGATTTGTTGGGATGTTAGTTTTTGTGATATTTTATTTGAATCCACATAGGGGTATTTCCTTATTTATATTTATTTTTTAAAGTTAATGAAGAGTAAAATAAATGAGGACATTAACTTAAGTGAGTATTGAGAACAAATGCCAGATGATAAAAATGAAGCTGGGGCCCTCACCCATCAGTCCTCTGGAGCGTGACAGGACCCAGAAACGACGTCGTTCCACTTTCAGCCCTTCCTTTTTTATAAAACCCTTTTTCCCCACTCCTTCCCCATTTCTCGACCAGAAACCCACAAACCCTCATTTTCTCTCTTCCACTCCCTCCACTCTCAACCCCACTTGAATCTAGCTCCCTCAAATCATCAAGGTATGTTTATGTTGATAGATTTTGTCTCCATTTTTCCCATTCTTCTATGTTCTTAGTATGGGTTATTGGTTTTTTTCTCATTGTTGTTAAATGGGGTACTCCCCAATGTTGTTAGAGTTGTTTTAGGGTAATCTAAGAGTACCCATAGATCATTGATGAGTTTTATGGTTGCAATGGCAGACATTGGTGTCACTCCTCCTCCGAAGCTCTATCGGAGTTGGTTCTTCACTTTTTACCCTCTAGGTGAGTGGGTGTGATCTCATGACCTTATGTTGGTCATTCTATAATTAATTTCTAGCATTATAAAATATTTAGAGAGAATTTATACTTGAGTTTTGTCATGGATCAAGATTTGTATGCGTTTTTACAAGGATTATAGAATATGTCTTGAAGCTCAACATGAAAATTTATGTTTATAAAAATGCATGGGACCATATTCGATAATTAGTTACTATCGTTTGATTTATACTATAATTTAAATTTGATTCATGATGAGGAAATTATATGTTTTATTTATGAAAAGCAAGAGCGTTTGAAATTAGAAGGAATAGAACTCCCTTTTATGATTTCAATGGATTTTAGATTAGGGAATTTCTAGAGAATAGACTGAGTTAACGCAATTATTCTGTTAACCTTGGTATACCAAGGCCCGCAAAGGGCATTTATCCACATGATAGATCAGTCCACAAGGGATGCGATTCCGAGGACCATTAAGATCTAGTTAGGAGCTCTTGTTTGCGAGGGAGAGCACCCACCTTTCAGTTATGGATAACCTCTTTTAGAAATTCTTGAGAAAGCAAAGAGGGTTTTTATGTTTATCGCATGTTTATGAATTTAGCTACTATACAACTTATATAGAAATGATTTATGAGATTGCGTTATTATATATATTAATTTTTCTTCTTGTCCTATGTATGGTTATGTGTTAGGATCCACTCATTGAGTTTTGTACCAAAACTCACCCCTCTCTTTCCTTGTCCCATATAGGTGTAACTCAGGATCCTCCCCTCCCTCCTCCTCAACAGGAGTCATTTATAATTTGGGTGAGCTTCATATTGCCGTGAAGTGTCATTTCTTTTGTAGAGTGCTCTAGTGATATGACAGGTAGGGTTTGGAACACGTGCATAGTTATATGATCATATTTTGCATCTTGTTGACCATGATTTATTTGTATTCATATGTTATAGCATTCATGGTTTTTTTTTTTTTTTGGTAAATGAGCAACTCAGATGAGATTATGTTACAGCTTTTATGAAAAAAAAGTTACTTAAAAACCGCTATGAGTTTAATAGTATATTTGATTTATGATTTTGAAAGAAATTTTATGAATAAAATATGCATATAGGAACAGTGATCACGAGGCTTACATGAGGATGAGTTCCTCACGTGCCGGTCACGATCTAAGTCAGGTCGTAACACTTGCAGCACTATAAAATAAACAGTCAATTCATTCTTTCCCACTAGTCATAAATTACCTCCACAAAGCACCAATATTAATTGTAAACTACTTTCACTTTGACTCAAGATATATGATCCACCAAAGGAGAGCCCGCATCACAGATTCACTGAACCTCAAGATTTATTTTCACAATCTATAAAACCATTTTACGTAAACCCAACATGAATGACAATGTTAAATCGCATACATGCCCAAAAATAGAAAAAAAAAAGATTTTATGTGATACGTTATGTCATGTATTAACTACAGCTATCTATTAACTTCATTCGGAATTAGAAAGTCACAAAACAAATGATTATACCCTTTAGGGATCCTTGATAGATTAATATTTAATAGCACTTATGGTCAAAATGCATTTAATAACACCAAGCAACATCATTACATATTTTCTAGAATGTGTATACCTTCTGTGTGGTTTAGCCAGCGGAGATATTTCGATTGGATAGTCTAAAACAAATGTAGGTTGGATGAGCTTTGGTTCTACAACAATCTCAAAGACCTAAATAAACAAAATAAAAACTTCTTAGCATCTGCAAGAAAACTGACAATATAACAAATGCCAAAAGTGAAATAAGAATGTCAATATATATATATATATATCATGACGTTAGAGTATATGAGTGATTAATTGCCAAAAATAACCAAGTATAAAAAGGAGATGCAAATAGAGGAAGAAAGAAGGTGAGGCCAACCAACCTCATTAAGTAGGTGGCCAACAGATTGGCATGCTTCAATCGAAACTTTATCCTTGTTATCAAGACTGTTTCCAAGGGTAGTCAGAGTAGCTTTTTTAGCAACCTCAAGATTATCCCCCAATTCACTAAAAGCAATCCCAGAAATTTCTTTAACAAGGTTGTGCATGGTTTCCCTCCTCCAGGGCCTCTCCAGGCATATCTCGATTCCCTGCATACAGTCATTTCTTTATGTACTTTTTTCTTCAGTCATTTCTTTATGTACTTTTTTCTTTCTCATTAATAAATTTCTTTTTCTGTTAAAACATAAACACATGTTCAACATCTATACTGAGTGGTCCTCTATGGTCAGCTGCTATCCTCCAAATTTCTCAGAAACATAATCACGGCACTTGAGGCATTCTTCTGGTGCCTTTGACCAATAAAACTCTACATTATATCTAGTAAGAACAATTTCTACCTGATAGTCAAGGGTAAGCTTCCCATGAACTGCTAGAGCACATTGAGTGACAATCTCCTCTGCCAAATTCATCATGCTTTGGTAGTCTGAGTATGCTTCATACATCTAAAATTTAACTAACATCAATACATATCAAAACATCATTAAAAATTGAATGAGAATTACCAATAATATAATGCAAATTACCAATTATGTAATAATGCAAATTAAAATATCATGTAATGCTTGTTAAAGAACCTAACTTGAAAACTTATGCTAAAACAAGATTAGGGGAATCATTATATATGGCCATAACAAGTACCAAAAGTAACAGGTTTAAGACTCTTATGGTACATTCAAAACAACAATTGTTGATCCATGACAAGATTTGACAGGGTTTTACGTTTGCTATATACTACCTAACACAACCTTTTTCTTTTATTTGAGTTTAGGATTCGCAACGTATAATTGGCAACAAAGCATGACAACCAAAATAACATCATCGGAGGAAAAACAATGGAGGATTAAATTTTTCACCTCTTAACTATAAACTAAAAGTCTTACCTCTATAGTTGTAAATTCAGGATTATGACGAGTTGAAATTCCTTCATTTCTAAATATTCGCCCAATCTCATATACCTTTTCAAACCCACCCACCTGTCATAAAGAAATGTGTTAAAGTTGTTAACAAATTGTCTTAATCAAGAACATCTTTGTCTATCCAATTTCAAATTTATAGCTTGAATAAGTCTCCTCTGTGCCGTGTTCATTGTTCAAGATAAAGGTTATTCAATAAGCCTCCTCTTTTTCTTGTATCGAGGATCTCTTGTCCTCCTACCTCTTGTATTTCTCTTCATCTTAATATAATTCTTCTTTTAACCCAAAAAAAAAAAAAAAGGTTTGCAGCTAATAAATAAAATTTTCCTTAATGCAACATGCTAATTATTATTCTATGTACACAATTAATTCAGAATGCACCAAGAATTTTGAAAATTTCATAAAGAAGAAAATCGCGACTACTCAACATATCTTTTTTTGATAAACATAGCATTACATCTGTACTTACATTATATAAAGAAACTAATTCCTCAATACTTCCATTTGGAACAGGTAAAAAAACAAAAAAAGGAATGCTTTTGTATGCTCTTTTGTTTGAATGTATTCCAATTTCCAAACATGGACCTCATACAAACAAATATTTCAAACCTCACCAGCATTCTCTTTAGATGCAGTTCAGTTGCAATTCTCAGATATAAATCCCTTCCAAGAGAATTATGATATGTAATAAATGGTCTGGCTTCTGCTCCCCCAGCTGCCCCCTGGTTAATGAAACTAATCAGGGAACTAAAAACACCACATAAAAAATATCAGACACCGAAAGCCAGGACTATAGGAATGTATGGGTACAATCTACACAAAAGGACGAATATTTGAAAGATATTCAGCTACTGCTTTTACAAACCTGATACAATTTTATGACTAGATAGAAGTAATGCTCTAAATAAAAAGAAATGAATTGCAGGACTACAAAGCATCCTCACAGAACCAAAGAAGGGAGCCAACATGACATAATACTAACAAGGTGGCAAAATAAATTTGAAAAACAAATGGCTATTGGGTATGTAATTAGCAGCAGCATCATGACAGTTATCAAAAGGTTGAGTGGTGAATTAATAACAACAGGGAATCAAAAAAATTCAAGGTAGGAGACGGGAAAAGAGAGAATGAATTGGATGGCAATTATAAGCAAATAGTTAGCTTAGCGAAAATCACATCAAACAATGAATCATTCAACAGTATAAGGCTGACAGTTGTTAGAATAGTATTTAATTGAGATCTTAAAACTCCTATGGCAATCAATCTGAATTTCCAGAAACCCAGAATAATGCATAAATATGAGGATAATATATAAACAATGAAGTATATGATGCCTATCAAGCTGAACTTATAAAATATCAACATTATTTCTGAAGGATTGACAGTTTTAACTTTCTATAAATAATAAATAAGAAGTAAGCTTGGTAAAAATCACATCAAACAATGAACTATTCAACAATATAAGACTGACAAATGTCACAATGGCATTTAATTGAGATCTTATAACCCTTAAATCCATCTGAATTTCAAGAGACCCAGAATGATATGCTTAAATTTATTATCAAACAAGTATATACTATCAAGCTGACCTTTTAAAAAATCAACATTGTTTCTGAAAGACAGATAGTCATAGCATTCTATAAATGTTAAGAAAACAATATATTAATAACTAGCAGAGTCCCTAAAAATTGTGAAGGTAGGTTTTGTTTTATATAGAAAACATTGTGTAGGTACATTCAAATCAACAAACCTGCAACACTGGAGTTTCAACTTCAACGAAACCTAAAGAATCCATCGTCCGCGTATCTCTGAGACAACCTATTTTTGAATGCAACAAATTAGAACATTAATACAAAAAGGAGCTATTTGCAAAGCCATAGAAAAACAGAGATTTTTTTTTTTTTTAAATATCAATCTGTCTGATAGAAGCAAACCTTTTCACCTTTAAAATAATGTGTCACCACTAACAAACAAATAGAACATGGCTATGCAGTATACCCAGAAAAAAAGAACATGGCTATGCATGCCCCACAGTTTTACCAAAATTCTACACCAGACATGGTAGCTATCATGGTCCTATCGGTACAGACTTTATTCATGAGTCAACAATCTGAATGGTAATAAGTATAGGTCACACCATCCATTATACAATCCCGTAGAAATACCCAAGTACATAATTACTCAAAACATAATTTGAAAACCCAACTTTAACAAATACAAGGATTACTGTTAGCTTTCACTAATTAAATCATATGTAAGAACTAGCACCAGGAAAAAGAGTTAAGATAGAATTGCAGTATAATATGCAGATGAAGACACCAGTGGGGCATCAAGCTCCTTGTGTATGTATTATTCGCAGAAAATAGAAATACAGTAAGATACATTGCTGAGGGTTCAAGAGAATCAGCACTCTCCCATGACAAGTTCCAATCCAATTCTGAGCTAAGCCCCTTGGTGGCTCTCCCTACCCTACATTATATTCCTCCATCCTTCCTGTAACAGACACAACAAACCTTTGCCTATATGGTAGAGTTAGTTAGAAAACCCTTCCCTCACAACCTTGGTCACATGCTCCCCATTCCCCCCATGTGTCTTCCTATCTTTCCTGACCTAGACATTAGCATAAGGGGTCACTTGGGTCATATTACATGGTGGGGAAATATTCTGAGGGGTCCTAACATAATACCATATGTCTTACGAAAAGAAAAAGGTTTGGAAGACCAACTACCTTTGCTCTTTTACGGAATACATCTGCTACTTCTGGATTTGCAATCATATCTACATACCTAATCATAGCAATCGTGAAGAAACATTAGACACAAGGGCTAGCCAAGTTTCAGTCCAAGGGTGAAAGGGATAATTAGAAATGTGGTGGAAAAAAGAAGGAATAAGAAATATTAAATAAGAAACAAATAAAATCCTCTAAGAAAACTTTTCTAGATGAAAGTATTTATTATCTCTCTTACAAAAAGATACCATCCTAGCAAAATACATAAAGAATAAACGAGATAAAATAGTTTAAATTTAAATGCACTGCCAATGTAAAAATCCTTTTTTATACCTGTCAATTAACAACGACATGAGGTGTCAAACTTATTAAATAACGTGGCAACATATCATTGGATGCATGCGTAAAACTATTCTATGTTTACAATTCATCAAAACCAAGTTCAATAAGAAGAGTTCAATTTTAACGCACTCCGGTTTAAGATCTTGTTATACCATTATTCAATCTTGTGTTGACACCTCATTCAATGAGCTAACACCTAATGAGATGTCAAATTCATTAAATTATATGGCAACATCCATTATAGAGGAATTGTGGTGATGTGGTCATATATTATCACGAAAAAAATGCTCAATGCATCTAATAGAACTTTAGAAGAAACTATTCAACCTCCTCAAAAGAAAGTAATTTAAAGAAGTAAAGGAGAAATAAACAAAACATCAAAGTATAAGCTTACCTCTGGCGATAGCGTTTATCTATATCAGTTAGACCATGATATTTGTCAGGCAGTGGAAGCAGAGATTTTGTAAGGATTGCAAAAGAAAGAACACACACGGAAAGTTCTCCTGAAGAATGAAGAGAATAAAGAACATGAAAAGGACATAAGGTTAAAATAACAGGCAGATTCAAAAGACTGATCCACCCCTTTTTGCATTTTTGAAAATTTCACCACATAATTAAAAAGAAAAAGGAAAGAAAAGCAACTGTCTAAAAGATAAGATATAAATGAAGTAAAGATTGCATTCATTAGGAATATTTGACAAAACAAGACGACGAAAATCAAACATGGAGTAATCTTAGTCTCTCAATCCCCACTAACCACTTTAATATTGAGCAGCTTTCTACTTTTCTAGATTTCTTGCAAGTAACCATTATAAGTAATGCAAGGCAGTTAAGTGAGATTAACATTCCTTCACCGCATTCACTTTCCAACAAAATAGACATTCCCTTCATTGTATAAAAAATAGAAAAACTTGGCTATCTGGCATGATTGGCCCATCCAAAATGATTTAACAAGTCATGCCTGAATAAATAAATGATACTGTGGCCATGATGGTTGTTTTCTTAGAATAAGTAGTAATGCACTCACAAAGTGACAATCCAATTACACTGAATGAACACTGAACGTTACAACTAGGGGGCAATAACCCTAAAGTATTACAATCTGGGAACTCCAACTTCAGAAAAGACACGAGACCCAGAAAGAAAGAAAGTATGCATGGCAACAATGAAAGTAGCAGCAGAATATATTGTCTTAAACTCCTCCAAGAGCTTCCTTTTTGCTGTTAAAAGAGCAATACATTTTTCTCAATCAATGTACACAAGCTTGTCAAATACAGAATGAATATACATAATACATGCAAAGACTACCTATGGATAAAGCCATGACCGTCTGTTCAATTTCAGAAATTTCCTCACAATATCTCAAAGGAAAACACCACTCCCCAATTTCTAATTCTATGATCATTGTCTGCTACCCACGTGGATGTGGTTCAAAGGGTCCGTTTGGATACTACAACTTCTGACTTTTTTTAACTTTCTGGAAGTCAAAAGTTATATTTTTACTTTTTGTCCTGTTTGGCCAAACGGCTTATTACTTATCTAAAAGTTGTTCTTAGTGCTTTTTGAGAAGTTAAAATATCTAGCTTCTTAAGAAACATTTTCTAAAACACTAAAAGTAAGCACTTTCATTATTATATATTTGAATATAAAATAACTTATTCATAAGTTACTTTTCAAAAGTTACTTCTGGATAAGAGCTTAAATAAGCTCTTTACCCAAACAGGACCTAAGTCCTAAACTCGGGAAAATTGTCAAACACCTTATAATTCCATTTGATGGTTAGAGAAATACTTCCATAACTAACATGATAAAACTAGAGTGCATTGAAAAGCAGCTTCTAAAATGACCTGACATAAGGAATAGATGTATGGCTAACATTGCTTTTACTGTTAGTGTTTAAGAAATTATCATATTTTGAAACTATCACTTCATTGATGCTTTCACTGAAGGAAATTTTCTAACAAGCATTGTTCGGTTTGAGCACTGAAAAGAAAAACCCTTATAAAAAATATAACAAAAGCCCTAGACTTTCATCTTCACTAATATACTAGAGTTTTCATATATCATGCCAGCAGAAAATTGAGTAGCTTACTTTTTATACATGTATATATCCAAGACACATATGCACATAGAATTCACAAGCATACAAGCCATAGAACTACTGCAAACTGATACCTTGCTTCACATTTGGGTAACACATAAAAAAGACAGAAATCTGGGATATAAACTACAAACTTTGGGCTCAAGATAGATTGTTACAAATGCAAGTGATATCAATTTTATATACACCAGCTTCCTGCCCAAAAGGAAGAAGAAAAATATATTTGATACGCCTGCTAGACAAATACCTTTCTCTGTACGTTTTATTGAACCTCTTGCACCTAGTATATCACCAATATCAACATGCGCTTTCAACTGTTCAAATTGATCACCTATGAGTCTCTCCTTGTCACAATAGAGCTGAAATCATAGATTTCAACAACTTCAGTTAGCAGCTCTCCACAACATTCACTTTAAAGAATGAAGACAACCTCTAATTTATCTATGAATGAAAAAGGCAACTAACAACAAAGTTTCAAAATGGCGAAACACAATATGACATGTATGTACAAACAAAAGTTCAACAACGAACATATGGGCTGGAAAGCGAGAAAAGAGAGTAAAATAAACCTGAATCGTCCCTGAATCATCTCTTAGTGTCAAAAAGGCAAGCTTTCCAAATGCCCTCCTAGCAACAATTCTTCCTGCAACAGATACATGATCGTTCTCACTTCTTGTTTCCTCACCATTTCCTAAATCTCTATATATATCTTGCAGCTGATTAGCACTGTGAGTTTTGTCCCATCCATAAGCATATGGATCCAGCCCCTTACTTCTCAGTTCTTCAACCTACAAAACAACAACAAAGAAAGGTAGTCAAAAATAATAACAAATAAGTTTCGTTCAATTGAGAAGACAATCTCAATATAAAACCATCAAATGTTTAGTCCTCTCACAAGCAATCAATCAAAATCTACTATCACATTGTCTTGTCCAAACTATCATCGAAGAAGGGGCATCTGATCCCAAACCGTGATATTTGTAACACACAACTTCTGCATTCAATTTTCCACAAAATCCTCTAGGGAAAAAAAAAGTGGCCTAATAAAATTACACATAAAAATATGAGATTAATTTTAAAATGTTTTACAAAGTAAATCAATCATATATCCCGATATAGCCTATAGGTCCGTCAACCAATCATTTAGTAGTATATAGGTAACTTTTGAGGTTGTAATTCAAATACATTTAATGATGTGACAATTCAATTATGTGAAAATATATAACCAAATGGCGGGTTTAATTTTGACACACCAATAGTATAAAAACACTTGTATTTATTGTGCCCAAAAATTAAAGACCTTATTAGTTTTGATACACTACACTGTCGTCCAATCAAATCCCTCATTTGCATAACCTATAACCTTTTAGTAGTAGGTGTCAGTGCATAGAAATTAGACTCAAGATTAAATCTATTATTGAAAAACATAAAAGAAAGATCAATAATCTCCAAGATTAAATTTCCAAATTTTCTCTTTAGTTCTCCCTCAATTTTCCAGAAACTGAAGCATCCCAATCAAATCAAATCGAATCAGACAAAATTCAACTAAAATGCAATCCTACACAATGTAGCAGCTCAACAGAGAAACCATTTCATAATCTCCCAGCTTCAAATTCGAGCCGTCTTTCTTCACCCACAGGAAAACACACCAATCATCAGATAAGAATAAAACAACAGGAAAAAAATAGTTTAATTTTGATGCGCCAATAGTGTCGGCCAATCAAAATCTTTCACTGGAAGACTTTTCAAATAGTGTTGATCAAATATCATTTTGCAATATATAACTGAATGGCTGTGTATACAAATTTTACACCGTGCATAAAAATTAAATTAGAAAAACATAAAACAAGAATCCTCAATGCGCCTAAGAGCGAAGAACCGTACCTTCTTCAGGCGAATGGCTCGAACGGCCTCCCTGTCGGAAGTCGAAATGGTGGACGCCGGGGTCCGGCTATTGCGGCTGGCGGCCCTATCGGCGGCTTTATCGACGTCGGGGGTGGAGGCGGTGTACGAGGAAGAGGAAGAGCAGGAGCGGAGAACGAGGGTGCGAGGTGTTCGACGAAATGCGTAAGAGGTGATGGAACAAGTGGAGTGAAACAAGTGCTTCAGTGGGTGACATGTTAGATTCCACAGTTTTAGCGTCTCCATTGAGTGTCTGTGTGTGTGTGTGTGTGTGAGTGCCTCTCTCTCTCTCACTCTCTTAACTGCCCCTCACTCACTCACCCCCTCTCGCGCTCAACTTCGCGATATCGGGTCAGCAGCACCTTGGATGACTTGTCTACTTATCGCCAAGCATGTTTGAAAAAAATAAATTAATTAAATAAACACCCAAATTGAAATTTTACAATTTTATTGTCACATAGATTGATCTTTAATAATAAAAAATTAGTATCAAAATCTGTTACGATTGTCAAAAGGGACATATCGGTCCCTTACTCATACAGCCTATTAAATGCTTATGTAAATTTTAAATATTGATATATTTGATATCCATTAATTCGAATCAACACTAACTAAGACACAATTTTTTTCTTTTCTACATATTCCTCTCCAAATGTTTCAATATTTCACTGGACTCATTAAGAAAGAAATCTCATGGACCAGCTTGTTGCTCCAAGAAGGAATCAAATTTGAATCGAATTCTTATGCTTTATCACCATTTGTTCTATAACACTATGGTACCAATATCTAATTCATAGTCATTTCGCTAAAAGAGTTGTATATAGAGTATAGTGATTTCATATTTCAAAATAACACAATACCACCATACTTGATTTTCTATCAAAAACTGATTTATAGAAGAGTGGGTCTTCAAGTTTCCAATAGTGAATCAAAGTTATTCCCCCACCAATTCATTAAATGAACACAAATACACTAATAGAATATGTTTTTGGTAAATTATGAGACATGGATTACAAGAAAATAACGAAGGTCTATCTTACTTTGTGGAAATTGAAAGGCGTTCTAAAGTATAAATGAAATTAAAGATCATGCATTTGTAAAATTTGGGGAGGGGTGTCATGCACAAAGGAAGGGAAGAAGAGAGTTAAATTTTGGAATATATGAGGAGAGATTTGCAAAATTGAACTAGTGTATTTTAGTAAATTGATGAAGATTGGGATTAGTGAGGCCATCTAGATCAATAATTAAAGTTCACCTCTATATTTAGTAGGTTGCGACTAAGTAAAGGACCTATAGTGTCTTATTTTTATAATTGTGAGAATCTCAACATTAATATTGTTTGAATTAAACCTAATTTGTATTTCAAAAAAAATTGTTTAAATTATGCCACCACGTTTATTTAAATTGGAAACAATCAAAACCCCATTTTAAAGAAAGGTCTTGGCAATAGATTAGAGTTCTGAGTTTATGCATAGAGAATGGTGGATTTAATCTACGCACCCTAACACCGAGACGCACTTATTAATTGTGCAAATTATTAATAACCTTTCAAAATATTTATGTCATTATTTATTTACAAGGATATAAAAAAAAAACAATTTCTTAAGAAAAATTTGAAACATCAAATCACGATTCCGATGTTCAAAATATTGAGTCAACAAGCCTTCACGGCTAAATCAACATCCTTATTTGAAATAAAGTAAGAAATTTAAATTTAAACATATGAAAATAAAACTCTCTTATGAATTATAAATATTTATAAATAAGATAAAAATTTATTTTGATACTTTCTATGAAAAGAAAATAAAACATAAAATAAAAGAAAATTTAAAGAAAATTTGGAACATCAAGCCTCCAAATAATGTTTAGAATAACGAGTTAACAAGTCGTACTAAATTAACATTTTATTTGAAATAAAAAATTTTAACACATAAATGACCAATTTAAATTGAATATAATAGAAAATTTTATGAATTATTTACAAACAAGATAAATGAAATATTTTTAATATCTTTTTATAAAAGGAAAAATTTTTAGAGAAATTTTTGGATCATTAACTGTAACTAAAATGTTCAAAATATTAAGTTAACAAACCGTTACCTAAATTAACATTTTATTTAAAAAAATACTTCTCAAATAATATAACAATAACATAAACTATTTCATATAAAAAAAAATTATTTACAAGTAAGACATAAATTATAAAAATTTAATTTTGAACTTGACGGGTTTCGAATCGCCCTCCACATATCCCAATATGGGGAACTCAAAGTTACGTAGTTCTTTATATATAATTGTGGGTTGATTGATTTTATTTGTGAAAAAAAAACGTTAAAATATCAAGTCGCAGTAAAATATTTTTAGAATATAGAATTAATAAGCCATCACGACTAAATTAACTCTATCATCAGAAAGAAAACCATTGATCCACTTTGTTAAAATTTAAATAAAAAAAATTTCTTTTTTTAGAGACACTTTTCCTTTTTCCTTACTCAAAGCAAAACACACAAGAAACAAAATGAATCCAAACAAAAAAAAAAACGAAGCCCAAGTATTTTGGGCCAAAAACAAAAAATAACTTAAAAAAAAAAATCTCTCTCTTACACACACATGCTCACCCACTCACACTCTAACACATCACACACGCTCTCTCACATGCTCACCCACACACTCAAAGAATTCTCTCACCTACACACACTAACACTCATCACATTCACACGTCTGAGACAACAAAGAAATGGAGAAAGAAAGAGTGAGAGAAAGAGTTAGAGAAAGAGAGAGATGGAAGGAAGCAAGAAGAGAAGTGAATATGAGAGAGGGAGCTAAACGCGCCGCTTGACAAAGAAGTGGGTGAGCAGTGAAAGGAAGAAGGCCGATGGAGTGGAAGGCCGCGCAAGGCACGCTCCGCCTCCTTGCATGCGCCGGTGCGAATGAGATCGGCAGCCAGGAGGCCGTGAGAGAGAGGACGAGAGAAGAGATGGACACTGCCAGTCGAGGGACTTGCGGCCATAAAAGGTGAGGCCGCTCCGCGAAGTTTACGTGTTGAGGCATTGGAGGTGAAGCAAGGAGGAGGGTGCCATCGTAGATAGGGAGGGAGGCCGAGCATAGGCCACTGTTTTACTATGGCCGTGCCTGGTTCACGACCGCGCGCGAAGGGTAACACTTGGAGAAATCACGATCGGTCGCTGGGCATAGCTGGTTCAGTCCTCTTCGCGATGGAGAAAGAAAGAGACGAAGGAATGCGCGCGCGGTGATGCTACCCTTCCGCTTCAACTTCTTTTTGTTTTTGAAATTTATGTTTGGCCGTTGATTTGGAACTTTATTTTATTTTGATGGACGTTATTGATGATGAATTGGTTGTATATGGCTTGGTTTTTGTGGTTATGGCTATTGTGATTCAGGATTTTAGACTTTTAAGGGGAAAATATTGCCTGGCTGTGAGTTTAGTTTGTGATTTGACAATGAAAATAATAATAAAGAAAAAATGAATCAACAAATAGTTACCCTGGCTTTGCATTTCTTTTTGTTGTGGCAAATGCTTTTGAGTGAATGATGACAGTGAGCCTTAATCTCTTCTCAAGATTTCAAGAATATAATTTTTTAGAGGTTTCAAACCAGTTCCCCCCTATTTTCTTTGAATTTATACACAAATGTAGGTTTCATTCTTTTCAAATAAGGTAGGCGATCTTGAGATCATGATTGAAAATTGTATCCCTTAATTCATGCTGATTGCTAGAGATTTGATGCCATTATTTCTTAAAATTTTCATTGTTTTGTCCCTCTATTTCTCTTGCACGCTTCTGCGAACTTCTTCTTACACGCTTGCTTTCCTTTTGTCCTTTGTTCAAAAGGATCAATTTTTATTTATAGAATCACACAATTGGAAATGCATTACACACCTATTATCTTTTCTTTTTATTCAAAAAGCAGGAAAGTGGAATTAAGACAAGAAGACAAATTTGAAAATGGTGAAGGAACTCTTGTTTGTCTTTTTTTTTTTTTTTTATGCATTTTCAGAGGAGAAGAAACGTGAAAGTGAACCTGCAAAGCAAAGCAAACAATTTTTATTTTTTATTTTTATTTTTAACCCCAAAATAAAATAAAACAAAACTAAACTGCTGATAATATTTTTTTGTTTTGGATTTGACAAAATCCGTGTTCCAAATATTTTTTATTAATAACCAATTTATCCATCAACAAAATTGTCAGGATCTATATTGTCCTATTTTTACAATTATGAGGAACCTCAATATAATATTTTTATAAGGGGCCAATTTGTCAAACAACAAATTGTCAAGGACCTATAATGTCCTATTTTTGTAATTGTAACCTCAATACTAATATTTTTTATTAGGATCAATTTAAGTTTTTACTCAACAAAAAAAAAAATGAAACAAGAGAAAATGAAAGTAAAGATGTTAAGTAGAATTTTATTTATTTTTTAATAATTATATTAAGATGAAAAAAATGAGAGGAAAAAGATGGAAAAAAATTAATTTCTTTTGTTTGTTTTGGAAAAATAAAAGGAAATTAAAAGATAATTATGTCAAATACTAATTTTACCCTTAGATTATTATAAGATGTTATTTCAACTAAAATATGGAGTCATGTATAAAATTAATAGAAACGTATAAAATAATATAAATTTTTCATAAATTTATTTATCAACCTATATAAATAAATATAATTGATTATAAATTTTATTTTTTATTAATTTAGTTGTTAAGTTTCACATAAAAAAATTTGTCGTTAAGTTATAATTATTTGTTATACAAATTATTTGCTTTGAATAATTTTTTAAAATTAATATTAATAAAAATTTGATGACGTGTTATGATAATTTTAAATGTGCATAGGAGGTATATAAATAATTATATACTAATATGAAATTCTACAATTTTAGGTACAATTATAAAAAATGTAAAAAAAGCCTGAAAATACTTTCCCTTTCTCTTTCCCTTGATTCTCAAGACTTAAAATTATTCATGTATTAAAAATAGCTTACTCCTTAATTGGCATGAAGAAGAATGTTTTCACAGAGTAAGCAAAACAAGCCTTTCAAAAGAGAATATCAAACCCAATGAATAAAAATCTGACATTAACATTTGAGTATTGTTTAATAGAATGATACTCTACAACTATCCCTCAATTCCCATTCAATCATGGGAAGAAGGAAAAAATATAGGGTCTCATATGTAAATTGTCACTATATCATTTTTCCCTTCATGTTTTTCTTTCAACCGAACAAAGAAAAATTATATATTTCCTTTCAATTTCCTCCCTCTCCCTTTTCTCCTTCCAATTTCCTTGTTCTCAAATATTTATTCTTCTAGAAAAATTATTTTATATTATAGGAAAAATTATATTCTTCCTCCAAGATATTAACCCTTAAATTTTCGCTCTCTTTTTTCTTTCACTCATCCAACAAGGGTCAAAAATTGATCATGTGGAGTAAATCCACTCTTCCTCCAAAAGGAGGAAAGAATGACTCTATTATCATATCTTAGGGTATTTTTTGATTGATGGAAGGGTGGTGTGGGATGGAAGGGAGTGGAATCCTATTAAGTTCCATTATTTAAATATGACTAATTTGAATGAAGTGGAATGAAGATAGATGGAGTTCATTATATTCCATCTAATATCAACATTTCTCTTTATTTTATTTTCTCCAAATTGGGGAAAATTGGATAGAATCCAATTATTTTTATATAAAATTACTATTATATCCCTATTACTAATACTACTCAATATCATCTTGAGTATTTAAAGGAATAAAATGTTTAAATTATAACTATTTCATTCCATTTCATTGTTAAAATATCTAAACAATGGAGTGAAATAATAGTGTCACTCCACATATTCTACTTTTTAATTTCCATTTCACTCTATTTTATTACTTACTATCAATCCAAATATACATATACCATTAAAGCGGAACAAGTGGCTGCATAAGCATATTTGATGTAGTCTACGTCTTCCATAATATTAACATAACAATTAATAAATCTTGGTAATAGTATAAAGTTGCTGAATGGACAGATTACCCTATTAAAAGAAACATATTCTCATTAATATAATTCATACAATTAGTAAAATATAATTAATACTTCCTTGTTATATTGAAAATGGAAAGATGTTTAATTTTGAAACAAAAATTTTTAAAAACTGACAGATGGAGTGAAAAGAAGGGAGTATGAGAAATTTCGAAGTGTTAAAACAAAATTTAATTTAAAGAAGATTCCTTTTGAGTTTAATTTCAATGCATTCAAATTTTTTTTTATACTATTATTCAATTAAATAATCACATTTATATTATTTTTTAAATAGTGATTGTGAAATTCAATTATTTTTAATGATGTAACGATATATGATTAAATGTCAATATAAATTAAACTCATTGAGAGAAATAGAAAAGATTGAGGTATTTTTGAGTTGAAATTTTTCATGCTATATAGTGGCACTATTAAACAATGTTAATGTATGGCACCGAAATTTTCAACTTGAAAAAATGACGAAAACGATTTCTATCCAATAGTAGAAGAAAACGATTCTCGAAGAGGAAGAGTTAAATGTAACAACCAATCATCTTACAACTAAAAAATGATGAAAACGATTTCGATCCAATAGGAGAAGTGGAAAACAATTCACGCGGAGAAAGAGTTTAACGTGATGACCAACCATCCTAAGTCAAGTCAATTCGTACTTTTTGCACCAAATCTATCTGTAGCTTTGAGCATTTCTCTCTTATCAGGAACTAAATTTTCCAAAGTTATTGGCTACTTATGAGTGGCGTTTACAATTTTTCAAAGGCTAAAAAAATGAGGGTTTACTAACAAAAATATAATTAAATAAAATTAATTAGGACATATTAGAGTTAAATTCCCATATAAGAAAAAGAGGGGAAAAGGGTTTTTGTTCTAATTTATCTTGATACCGAAATTTGACCCTTTTTTTTTGTCGGTGGCCATAATGAAGGTAGTCTAAAGCGCATTTTATACGTCCAAGCACAAATATATCCAAAAAATTGTTAAGCTAAGATAAGATAAATAATATGTGTAAAGAAAAATTAAAAATAAGAATCTTACTATGAAACACTTGAGTGTTTCGGTATTTGGTTTTTTCAAATATTGATTTTGTTATTCTTTTGATAAAGTTGTGAAACATAAAATCAGACGCATGATTGATTGATTGTATCATTTATCACCAAATCATTGAGCCATCACGTCAAAAAATCGTTGAGCTATATTATTGATGGTGATTTGGGTTATAAATAAATGAAAGATTTGTAATTTTATTTTGAAAATTTGGGATAAAACTATGTTGAAGATCCACTATAAAGTAATCATCACACACGACAATGTCCCACTAATGATGGTGATTTAGGGTAAAACTCAATGAAATATTCACGATATTTTTATGGTACTTTAAGATACAATTAATGGAGGTCATAAATCTTTAATTGAAAGGTTTATGACAAATGAGAATTTATTTGCTTGTGATATAAATTGTGCAGAGAAGAAGAGCAAAAGAGACAAATAGAAGCAAAGACAGATAGAAAGAGGGAAAAACGTTCTTCATCATTTGTAAGGTAATATTTTTAGAATTTAATTTTGATACATTTATAATATAATCTTTAGTTATGTATTGTTATATAAGTAAAAGTGATTAAGTCTCACATTTACTATTTGAAAAGTTATGTAAATAAAATAATTTGTTTGAATGATAGTGTCAAAAAAAAAATTACATAGTCAATATAATAAAATTTAGGGTACATTTGTTTTAGATTTTAAAAAAAATAATTATAGAACTTAAATTATATATATAATAGAAAAAATTAAAATTTAATTTTTTTAAATTTTGATTATTTTTTAAAATTTATTGAAACATTAAAAAAGTGTTAAAAAGTGATTTTTTTTCAAGAAAAATCTAATACAATCGCAACCTTAACTCATATTTTTAGTACTCTAATTTTAGTGTGTGGAAATAGTTATTTGTACGTCCTCCCTTTGCATGAATCGACATCTCACGGCTAGAAATTAAGAGTATGTTTAATTTAAGTTTTTAATTTTTATTTTTAGTTTTTTAAATTTTATGAAGGAAAAAGTGAAAATTCTGAAAATTATAAATTTTAGTTTTCAGTTTTCATTTTTAATTTTCAGTATTTTCTTCACAAAATCCTGAAAACTAAAAATTAAAAATATAAACTAAAAATTCAAATCAAACATGCTCTAAGTATTTCAATAAAAAATATTAAAAACAAAAGGTGATAAACCTTCTTAACCGTTGATGGTGAATGCGTCGCTCGAATAATTCGACTTGCAATGTTGATATAACATTGTTCTCAGTGTTTAAGATTCTCCATGTTTTTAGTTGTGAAAATTATCATCATAGCAGCCAAAAAAAGAAAAAATTTAAAAGCTTATGAACGAAAAGGAGTTTCTATATTTGCTGTTTATTTCTTAATTAAATTGGTCGATCTGTAATTGAACAATAATACTTTATAAACGATATGCATGTGTATTTCTCGTAATACCGTTGTTGCCTTTTTTTTCCTTCGTGCCTGCCGGCATTCTTTCAGCGTTTAATGTGACAAGCTTAGCTGGCAGCAACAGACTTATCCACTGCATGTATATTTTCAGTTAGGTAAATAATTTCATTAATAATTAGACATATGAACAATACTAGATATTAACTAATATAATAGGAGGTGATGGTATGATTATAATGAAAATAATGTCTCAAGGTGTTTCATGTTTGTCCCCAAATTCGATGTTAAAGTTATAGACATTATTTGTAGTTTCATATGATTTATGGTGTTTATTCTCCTCTAAAATATGACTATATATTTACATTTATTTTTTTCCCTCTTTGCCATATCAATTTTCAATTCTTTTGTTAATATATATCTTCTAATTTTCTTTATGGTGTTCACATTAGTCATGTTACGATTGTTGATCTCGTTAATATTTGTGACCAATTTAATTTGGATAATGAAGGGACAATGGGAGAAGGGAGTAGTTCAGATTGCAAGAAGCATAAATCAAAATCATTGTTGAAAAAAATTACACCATCATGGCTTAAGGGTAGAAAGAAAAGCAGTGCATCAACAAGTACAGTATCCAGATTGTCAGAACCTATAGAGCCTAAGCATATTGATAACTCTCCTTTACCTCCTGAGGAACATCAAGAGGAAAAAAGAAGGGACTCTTCTCCAAGTGGTCCAGGGAATTCTTCATGTTGTCCACAATACCCCCAGCAACATCCTCCCCCATATGATTCAGCAGGTGGTCTAGGTATTTTTTTTTTATTTTATAAAATCCCTAAATTAGTTTTCTTAAATTTTATGTCAGATAAATTGGTTTCTTGAAAAAAAAATTCAAAGAAGTTCCTGCAATTTTAAAATATTAGACAAATTGATTCTTTTATTTAGAAAGAAATGGAACAAATTAATCCTTCAAATTGGTCCTATATAGAGAATTAATTTGTCCATATTTTTAATTGCATAAACTTTTTCAAATATATTTTATCTACAATGATCAATTTATTCGATTTTTTATCTAGAGGGAACGATTTGGAGCTTTTTTTTTTTAAATAGATAAATGAGACTCGACTCTTGGATGAAGCTATAAGTAATAGTATTCTCAATGTGGTTCAGGTAGTTCTTCATGTAGTGCAGGAAATTCTTCATGTTGTCCGCAACAATCTCAACCATACCAGCCATACCATCCGCAGAGTATAGAGAGCTTTCCATACCATAACTCTCTCGAGCAAAACGAGACCTTCATTAAATCGACTAAATATTTTAGTGATGATAACTCAGAAGGTTGTGTAATCATATAATGAAATCAGTGGTTTAATTGATAGCAGACTATAGGGATTGCCTTAAGTAGATAGTTGCACTTTCGTGAACCAAATAGAGGTTAGTTTCGCATAATAACCAGGGTATATGGGCCCTAATCCCCTTCACTCTCTCCTTGATAGTTAACCACTATTGATTATTTAAAAAAAAAAAAGGCCCTAATCCCACTTTTTTCATAGGAAGAGAAATAATTGTTTATGATATTTTTAATAATAATCATGCTGCATTAGAAAATTCAGCAATCTTGCTTTATTTTTCTAGGACTTCCTCTTATTCTTTTGAGATTTTTGTTTTGGAAGTTCATTAGTTGTGGATTTTCAAAAACTATTGCATATAATGTATCTTTAATTGCCTTTTGAGTTTTGTTAGATTCCTTTTTTTTTTTGGATATATTTGGTAGATTCCTATTATTCTTAAAGATCTTAGCTCATGATAGTTTATAGGTGAGAAATGTTATGTGTATAATATTTTTTACAACAAGTTTACACCTTTAATATATAGAGGCATATAAAGACAAAAACAAGTGTGAACTTATGTCTTTCTATACATTAAAAGTGTAAACTTGTTTTAAAGAAATGTACACAAAACATTTCTCTTTGAGTTACATGCTATGATCCTTTATATGATGTTAATATTATTATTCTTAAATATTATTAATAATTTTGAAACATAAATCAAATCATCGCAATAAAGTTTTGTCATAAGGTTCATAAACTCTTTTAATTGTGACTAGAATATTTAATCTTTTGAATTAAATATTAATCTAAACAAAGGGTGGTGTGTATAGGAGAAATGAACGTGAAACGTCAAAAAAATAGTAACTAGATTTTGTTTTTTATAATTTTCGAATTCACTTGTAATCTACCTCTCTATTTACTATCTATTTTATATAATAAAATTAACATAAGAAATATTTAATAATATCATTTAATAAATATGTATTTAAAAAAGAAAGAATAAAATAAAAAATTTAAATGACAATGTGCAAGTGTTGAAAAATATATATAATTTTTAAACTTCCCTAATAAGTAAACTTTATGTTATTATAATAATAAAATACAAAATAACTACTATGTTAATTTATAGAAGACTAGAATAAATAGCAAAACCTACGGCAACAATTAAGTCTTTTCTCACTAACTAGAGTTAGTTGGACGGATTAAGTGACAGCTTCATGTTTTATCATTAGCCATGTCTATAGACAAGTTGCCTCTTCTATGATTTTACTTGAGATATACAGAGCTAGCCCTCTATGAACACGCAATGATTTTTCTTTCTCCCACCAAAAAGTCTAGCGATTTCAATAGACAATGTTATTATACATAAATGGCATATATACCAAACAAATAATTTCAACTCTGTCAAGGTAAAGAAAGTATAAATGCATGCCTTGCAGAGTAGTTGTAGGATAAAAGGGAAAGTAGTAATTATATAAATAAATAAATAAATAAACTTATTCCATTTTATTATTGGGGTATGCGGAGGTAATTTTCTTGGATTCAATAGATTTTAAATTTGAGATTAAAACTTGAACCGTCCGGCTTGTTTAATAACTAGCCCAAACCCATTTCACCACACACATGGAGAATATTTTCTCTCTTCTTAGTTTTGCCACCAATTTTTTGCCCTCTATTTACAATTGACAAACTAGAGAGCTTATGTAAACACCTGAACTGTCAACAAATTCGACTCATACACTAGCTTGTAAGTGTTTATATGGTTCAAAAATATTATTTAAAAATATATTAATTAACTAAAATTAATTAAACAATGAATTTATGACTAATACTAAACAATTTTGAACCTTATAACAAAATAAATGAAACAATACGTTAACATGTAGCTCAATATATAACTTAGTTTTTATATCATAATTTACTCCATGCCTCCATTGTGTTTTAGTTTAACAAAACTTTGTTAAATAATAACAAATATATAAAATTAGCTTAACAAACCTTGTAAATATTGCATAACTCAAATAAGTTAGTCGAGGTATTCAACAAAAGTGCTCGATATTTTATAGACAAAACCCTTAAATTGGTGTCTCTTAAATTTTATGTTAGATAAATTGGTCCAACTATAAAAAGAAGAAGATCCCAAATAAGTCTCTAACAATTTAAATATCAAATAAATTGGCCTCTCTAGGAAAAAAAATGTCAAATAAATCGGTCAAGAATAATGAAAAATGTCAAATTAGTCCCTATATGGAGGGACTAATTTACCTAATATTTTTAATTGTCATGAATTTATTTGGGTATTTCTTTTTCTAGATAAATCAATTTGTCCAATTTTTTTAAGGGACCATTTTGTTCAACTTAAAATTTAAAAGATACCAATTTGAAAGTTTTGTCTATTTTATATTTTAAGGGTAAATTGAAGGTTCAATTTAAATTCATAAATTTGCCAATAAACTCAAGAGTTTATCACTTTTGTTATAGTTTAATTGAGCTTGTATGCATTTAACAAAAAGAAAATTAGAGGTTGTTTGGAATTGTTTTTATTTTTGTATTTTTTAAAACTGTTTTGAAAACAAATTTTGAAAATTGTTTTGGGTAGGAATTAATGAAACCAACTAATTACAAATGTGTCATTGCATTTTTTTTGTTTTAAAAAACAAAATTTCAAAAACATCTTTCAGCACTTTCTAATTTTTATTTTTAAAACACAAAACCTGTTTTTTGGTTTTTAAAATCAATCTAAAAAGAATAACTAATCAAACAGGTTTTTTTTTTCCATTTTTTGTTTTTAAAAACTGAAAATTGTTCTACAAAACACTTTCCAAACACCCCTTAGTGTGCGAGTTAACTCATTGTTGTGAAAGTTTACTTGAGCTTGTATGTGTTTCACAAACCTTAATGAATTCAGCTCCATTAATTATAGCCAGCGTTGCAAACCTTTTTGAATCCAGTGGCAATCAAACTTGATGAGGAAAATTATCTCCCTTGGAATTAGCAAACAAAAGAAGAAGCAATTGAAAGATATGATCAATTGAATCATATCACTAGTAAAGGAGTTTCGAAGAAGCACAACTCAAAAGAAGATCAATCCGATGGAGTAGTGAATCCAAAGTGTCAAAGGTGGAATTGAAAAAGCAAGATGCATTGTTGAAATCTTGGCTCCTATCCTCCATGAGCACTCCTCTTACAACACAAATGGTAGATTGCAAATTCTTATCTTAGATCTGGAAAAGGCTAGAAGTGTTCTTTGTTTCTTAGATTGCAACTAAGGTTAGACAATTGAGGAATAAACTTAGCAATATTAAAACGAAAGAATCAGTAAGTGCTTATCTACTTGAAATAAGAAAAATAATTGATGCATTGATTTCTATTAGAGCACAAACTAGTGACTCAGATCATGTGAGGCAATTCTTGAAGGACTAATAGTAAATACAATCAATTTATTATCTCTATCACCACCTATGAGAATCTAGTATCTATGGGAGAGTTTAAGGCTCTTCTCATTGCTCAAGAAGAGAGCATTGAGAAATACAAGATGTCTAAGAGTCTTATTCAAGCTAATGTAGCTCAATTTAATTCACATTAGCCAAGATTTGGTCAAAGAAAATTCTAGATAATCCAAGATTCACACATTGCACAAGAGCTTCAGGTTGTTGAAGGGGAGGTCGATTTGGAAGAGGAGGAGGAACCTTCAATCCTTCCAGAGATTGATGTCAAATCTATAATAAGGTTGGTCACACTCCATCACATGCTAGTAGACATAGTCCGCTCCCTCGCTCAAATCAGAATCTTCTTTTGCTTCATGACCTAGAACTAATCTCTCAATTGGTAATGTCTTAGCAACTCCTACAACCATACATGATCCAAACTGGTATGCTGATTCTAGTGCCATGCATGACATGACACCAAATCCAATGAATCTCATGGAAAGCTAAGACTATAATGGATCTGAAAAGGTAATGGTTGGCAATGGCTTAGGTGTGTGTGTGTATTCAACATGTTGGAAATTCTAAATTCACTCCTCTTATTTCCTCTCTTATCTTTAAACTCTATGATTTGTTGCATGTACCCCAAATAACTAAGAATCTCCTTAGTGCGTCAAAGTTTTCGAAAGACTAAGGGTCTGTTTGGTTTGAATTTCATGTTTTCAGTTTTCATTTTCAGTTTTTTTTTCCAAAATTTGTGAAGGAAAAACTGAAAATTTTGAAAATTACAAATTCCAATTTTCAGAATTTTCAGTTTTTCCTTCACAAATTCTAAAAAACTGAAAATGAAAACTGAAAACTCAAACTAAACAAGCCCTAACATTTTCTTCAAGTTTCATGCTAACTATTTTCTTGTGAAATGCCACGTAACCAAGGAGGTTCTTCTATACCATTAACAATGGTTTATATAACTTTCAAAATTTCAAACTTGTCACTCAATGTTCTGCTAAAATATTTTTGTCATCAACAAAGGACATTGTAGGGTTTAGACTTTGGCACGCAAGGCTCGGACATCCTTCCTCTACCATCACATCAAGAGTCCTAATCCTTGCAATCTCTCTTTTCTTGTTGATAATTCCTTATGTTCTTCTTGTTGCTTAAGAAAATCTCATCAATTACCTTTTCCTAAATCCTCCACTGCATATACTAAGCCTTTAGAACTTGTGAAAAGGACATTTGGGGTCCTTTTCCCGACTTAGAGCTTAAGTATAAAGCCGAACCCATAGACCAACCCATTTAACTAGCAATTTGTATAAAAATAGACCAGAAGATTTTAAGTCCCCAACCCGAACTTTTTTTATCTACACTACTTAAACCGTGAGCTAAACGGGTCTGGCTCGCAAATTCATGGACCAACCCACTAACCCACATAAGTGAGGGATGCTCCAGTGCTACATCAGTCCACCATTCTAGTAGTCTAGGATAGTACTAACTACTAAGCGTCTAAACCGAAGGAAAGGGTCACATTTAGCTTTAAAAAAACTAACATTTGGATTTTTTAAATTGAATGTTTAATTTTAATTTTTGCAATATTTAGTAATTAGTATTTTTATTTATTTAAAATTTAAATTGGAAATCGGATACTATAAAGAAAAGTGTGTGTATATATATTTTGCAAGGCAAAATATACTGTTTAAATATAAATATATAATATATGGCATAAAAAAAGTTAAAAAAAATATGAAAGAAAAAAAAGAGGGCTAATAGGTTGGTCCGAGCTTACGAGCTTTGGAGGGCAAAAAATATGAACGAAAAAGGATAACATTGACTGGTCCATGAACTTGGGGCTTATATGAGGCGGATGAGACTAGGCTAAAGTCAAGTCCATTTATGAAACGGATTTTCCTGTAATTGTAGTCTGCGTGGATGAACCGCATACCTACCTCTATCCCCCTCATCAATAAATGTTGTTAAATACTTTGTTCTCTTTATTGATGCATATTCTCATTTACTTATATTTATTTTCTACATGCCAAATCTAAGCTCTATAATGTCTTCTTGAATTTCCAACATATGGCTGAATAACAATTTAATATTAAAATCAAATATACTCAAAGTTATAATGCCAAAGAATACCTTTGTCTATCTAAGTACTTTCAGGCTAATGGCATCTTACATAAGTTTTCTTGCCCCTATGTTCCTTTTAAAAAATGGAACAATAGAAAGGAAACTAAACATGTAGTTTAGATGGTCTTGACATTACCTCTGAGGTTGCTTTGCCTGAATAGTGGGTTGAAGCTTTCACTACTGCTATGGAATTGATTAATTGCCTACCAACACCAATTTTGAACAACATCTCACCAATGAAAGCTATTCAAGAAGCCTATATACTCCTTCTTTCGGTATTTGGCTACATGTGCTACCCTCTAACAAGGCCTTACAACAATAAACAAGTTGGAATTTAAGTCTACTTCAAGTGTATTATATTTATAGGGTATGGAACCCAACACAAAGGCTACAAATGTCCTACTCTTATAGGAAAAATAATTATCACAAGGCATGTGGTATTTGATGAGGGTAGATTTCCCTTCAAAGAATAATCCCAACCACTACCTTACTATTGTTCCTGCCTCTTTCCTATCTTGCCATTACATCCAAACCAACTTATGCTAGGATTAGATCTATAGATGCATCACCTCCTGCAGCCTCTAAGCCTACTTTACCTGTTGCTTCCTTTTTTACTTTGTCTACTGCACCTCTATTCAATAATTCAGTCTTCTAGCAGTTCCAATACTATTGATTCCACTATAGCACTTGTTGCTTTTGATCATGCTAAGACTGCTCCTGCTAGCAAGGTTGCAAATGGTAAGGTTGAGATTGTTCTCCCCAAAATAGAACAAAAACAAAATGCTCATCATAATATGACTAGAAGGGCAAAGGTTGATATTTTCAAACCTTAGATTCTTAGGCTTCTCTTGAACCTATTTTTGTCATACAAGCTTTGGCTACACCACATTGGAAGCAAGCAATGGATGATGAGCATGCTGCTCTTATAAGTAATAACACCTAGAAATTGGTTACTTTACCTCTTAACCGAGCAACAATTGGAAGCATTTGACAACTTGATGTTAATAACGCTTCCTAAATGGGGATCTTGAAAAGGATGTTCACATGCTACAACCACAAGGCTATAAAGTTGGTTTGGGGAATTTAGTTTGGAAATTGACCAAAGACTTATATGGTCTCAAGCAAGCTCAACAAGCTTGGTACAAAAGTTATCCTTTGACTTACAACACTAAGGTTTAAGCCAACCAAAACTGATGTATCCTTCTTTGTTAGAATCTCCCTTAAAACATCTACCTACATTCTTATCCATGTTGATGATATTATCATCACAAGTAGTGGCTCCTTCTATATTTTCACCATTATTTAGGTTCAACAGGTCTTTTGCTTTAAAAGAAATAGGTGATCTTCATTATTTTCTTGGAATTGAAATTAAGAAAACTTTCTCGGGTGGTATTCTCTTGTCCCAATCCAAATATGTTCAAGATCTCCTTAAGAAAGCTAATATGCAAGGTTGTAAGACCTATGATACTCCTTGACCTTCTATACTTTAAATGATAGTCTCTGGTGGTCAAAAGCTTGTGAAACTATCACGAGCCCCAGGAGACGTGATCGACACATGAGGGATTGGGTCTTCATGGAAGCCTTTAGTAACATGATTGACTAATATGCATAAATATTAAATATGTATTCCAAATACGTCAAATTTAGCTAAACTCCAAAATTTTGAAAATGTTTTCAAACATAAATCTTGAATGTAAAACTGCATAATAATCATAATCTAGGCAGAAGCCAAACATAACTAATAAAATAAATAACTGGAAGTCAAATAAATAATTATAAAAACTATGAATGTTCAGAATCCTGCCTACACAATTATTAGAGCACTACTATAACTACTTAAACATATCATAATCTTCTCTCCAAAGCAAAACTCACCAAAAGATGTTGCAACATTCTGGGAAGATCCTATGATGCAGCTGAACCTATAGCTATATCTAAGGGAGAAAAGAGAGGTGAGTTCATTAAAACTTAGTGAGTTGGTCCCCACTCACAACCCGCATGGCACAACAAAAATAATACATAAAATATGCATGCAGCTAATATAAAATATTTTAATATTTAAATACATAATTGTCCTGAAAATAATACTTCAACTAAAATCATGACAATAACTAGTAAAGAAACAAGAGTTGTATATATATATATATATATAGCTAATAGCTAAACTGATGGGCACCTAACTAGGTCTCATAAACGACCACACTAGGTTTTTACTATAACTGTGTGAGCTAGTCATCTGGCAAACCATTTGGTACCAAGGTTAACGATCAATCCTGGTTCGTTAACTCATTGTTTTATTAAAAACTAATATTCAAAAAAATTTCACTATTCCTGCTATTCATACTAAACTAGGGTTCATGCAAATTTTCTAATAGATAAAATAATTTTAAAATACACATACAACAAATATGGTTCCATGTTTTTTCTAAAAATAATATTTTCATGAGAACTGCAAATCAATAATTTTGTAAATTTTTTATAATTCATGAAAACATGTTTTCTTAGCATAAATTATTCTAAAATTTCATAAATAATTTATATGATCCTGAGAAAATAATAATAATGATCAAAAGTATGGTCATGATTGAGTTTAAACCCACTCACCGTTGGTCGTCGAGAATGTGCTTCCATTGACAACTTGACTCTAGGAGAGGGTTGACAACAACGAAAGGTTAGGAAGGAGGAAGAGGAGAAAAATGTGAGGAAAAGGCACAGAGAGTGTTGGAGGTGGCTAGGGTGTTTAACCAAGCTTGATGATGAGTTTATATAGTGTTGGAGGCATTTTAATGAAACTGCATCATTTTAACACGACTGGCAGGCTAACCGCTATAGCGGTTGCCACAGGAACTTGGCCAGCGCCGTACCGCTTGACCGTATAGTGGTCTTAGACTACTATAGCAATCTCTAGAGAACACAAAATGGAGGCTAACACTACTTGACCACTATAGCGGCTGTAACCGCTATAACGGTACTAGAAATCCATAATTCTACTTTTTGTGTTTTCATGCGTGTGAGGCCTCCCTGGAAGCCTTTAAGCCTATATTAGACTTATCTAGGGACATGTGGACCTAAGATATCACAAAAACCCATGTCTATATTGCTCCATTGTGGGTAGCCTGCATATATTACTTTCACCTAAATTAGCATATTGTGTCAACAGGGTATGACAATTTTGCAAAACCCTTTGGAGGCTTCCTGGAAAGTGGTGAAAAGAATTCTAAGATATCTAAGTGGAATCTATGATTTTGGTTTGCATATCCAACTTTCAACTGATTTTTGCCTCACAAGGTACAATGATCTAATTGGGCTTCCGATCGAATGACCACAAATGTACAATTGAATTTTGTGTGTATCTATGTCCCAATCTCATCTCTTGGTCTTCAAAGAAGCAGCATGCTATCTCTAGACCAAGAATTGAGGCTGAGCATAGAGGTTTAATTTGGCTTCATTGGCTGTTGATGTATTGGATTCGCAACTCTTTGGATGATGAGCTACAGATTCCTTTACCTTCCACTCCTATGCTCTACTATGATAACCTCAATGTAATCCTTCTTGTTGCAAACCCAATAGCGCACTCTCAGTCGAAACATTTTGAGCTTGACTTACACTTTGTTCGTGATCACATAGCCAAAAGTCACATTCAGATCAATCATATTCTAGCATAAGCTCAAGTTGCTGACATTCTTACAAAAGCTATGTCATTACCTCTTTTACATACCTTCCACACCAAACTCATAATTGGACTCTCTAATTGTTGAGTTTAAGGGGAGATGAAGCGGATAATCCATTGTATAGTGGCTAGCCATGTGAGAATTCAATTACAAAACTGTTACTATTTAATTGTGATGATGAAACGTATTGTGAGCATGTGTGTGTGTGTATATATATATATATATATATATATATATATATATATATATATATATGTGTGTGTGTATATGTGGCTGCGCACGTGTGTAACTCTAGAATTCATTCAATCAATAGCAAAATCAAAGCAACAATTTTCTCTTCTCTCTCTCTCTCTCTTTTCCTCTCACTAGCCTAGCCCTGATACCCTCACCTCCCTATAAATATATCACTGCATATAGGTAGAGTTGCATTTGATCTTAGATACTAAATCTCCCCTCTTTCTCTGTCTCTAACTCAGACAACTACAAAACTTATATGTGATATAATTCAAAATGTGCATCACAAGATTTAAGAATTATTTTGTAGTGCATGATGACATAGCGATCGATATTTCACATGTAAGAATTAAAATTAAAATTAAAATACCTCAATGTCTTGTACATAGTTTGTAGATTTATACGCTCCATCAACAAATCTACCTAAATTGTCTTACAATAAAAAATACTCATCATGATGCATAAATAAATAAATACATACATGCAGAAAGGACCTTTTTTTATAAATAACATACAAATTGAGTTCATTCTTCAAACAAAGGTTGAACTCACTAACAATCTTATGGGGCAATACCCTGATGAAATATTGTCACAGCTAATTATATTATTAATGCATATTGCTTATTGAAGTAACGTTGTTCAAAAGGAGGTAAAACATTCATGTTCAGATGAATTTGAGTCGTCACAAGGAGAGTGATTGTGTCTGCCTTCATAGGTGGTAATCACCATACGACAATCTTCTGAGAGTCTTTCAACTCTTTTCTTCACCCTACAGTTGCTATGGGTGCAGCGGTAGTAACTTCTGCCATATCCCAAAAATTGAAACGATATTGGATGAGAATAACATATAAATGTAGAAAACAAGTGATATATGGTATCTTAATCGGATTGAACTCCTATAAAGTGATGAAAAAGTTGGTAAAAATGAGAAAATGAAATATTAATTACCTTTGGATCAATAATTTCTATTATGTATAGGTCATACAAAATAATTAATGGAGGGGTAACTCATCATTTTGTCACTTTAGCAACATTTGAGGAAACAAATCCAATAAAATCAATAACCATGAATATTGGTCTATTGTTGTGCCATTCGTTTTTTTTTTTTTTTTTTTGGTATATTCACTCCTTTCAATATGTTTTATGTTGGGTGTGTTTAATTAAAGTAAAAGTGATGATCAGTTTTATATCTAATTTTACATATAAGTTGATCCATATAATTTTTATTTTGTTTTTATATTCCAATCAAACACATTTTTAATGATAAAATCATGATTGAATATGATATTGATATTAAAATGTGAATGTACAAAGAATATTAAGTGCTTGGATACATGGTTATATGAATTTATACATACAGTTACATACTAAATACAAATATACAAGATGATTTAACAGATAAGAAATGAAACAAAAATGATTTTGAAATATGTTCATAGTTTAAATATGTTTTTAATCCTTATAAATATAATTAAATTATTTTAGTTTTTCTAAAATTTTTCTTGGTTTTTGTCTCTATTCTTTTAACGTTTGGTGTTTGGTCTTGTTCTTAATCTAGCGCTATTAAGTGATGATAGTTTTGAGAATAAAAAAAATCATAAAATATTTACTAGCTAGCTGGGACTAAACAAAATTTTTAATATTTGTAAAGGCTAAATTCCTATTTTAAAATACTTATAGAAATCAAAATTTATAATGACATAGACTAATAATTAACCAAAAGCTGAAATAAAAAGAGGCCAAAAGTCTAAAAAAATCAAAGAAATATTAAAACCGAAATGACATGAACTAACAACATATTTAAGTCCATATTCGTATATTATTGTTATGGATAAATTGAGACATAAAATAAGTAATTATCGAAAAATAAAATAAAATAAGTATAAATTTTTCTTACTTTTAGCCAAATACTAGCTTCGGTCACTCTTCATTTCCTCTATTTTTAAATTTCGACAAAAATTTCAATCAAATTTGGTAGTGCATCCCTTCATGATAAAAGATTTCTATTGTTAAACATGTAGTCACTGACAGGTCCCATCATTGTTTTTGACACTTTTGGATACTTGGCCAATTAATGTTGCCATATTCCTGAAGTGATCTCTGCTAAATAGTTTTCATCTTCCTAACTGCACTTCTGATCGAGTACATACCTTTAAGTAACAATCTTGTAATTATGGACTTTAGCTGATGCCAATTTACCAGCACTTTCTTAGGTTTATGATAGTGGATATACAACTTTATCCACTTTGCTTTGGTTCATGAAAAGTACCTCCAATACATCTATTAAACTTTCTTGCCATGAAAGCAACATTGTAAATGTTTTGGGTCTAATCTGTAATCTGTTGGTTACAAACACGCATGTTTAATTTTCTGTCTCTAAATTATTAGTTTCCTTCAGTCTAAGTAACTTTAGATTTCATCATATGAATACACTGATCCAGTTTAAAGAACTTAGCTTTCTTCCTATCCTAAATCCTCTATAAACAGTGGGCTTCATGCTTTTAAAGGAGCCAATTAAACATAGTATAAACTATAAATCAATAAAATAGTTGTCTATTATTTCATCTGTTTCACTCTATTTGTCAATTTTTTTAAATTTTTTTTGTTGTTTTAAAATATCTATCCATTTATCATATTAAGAAAGTGTTTTTTAATTAATATTATCGATAGTATAATTAATGATATTCACTTAGTTTAATTAATTGTATTTGCTGACTTTTATTTTTTAATAGAAACAATCTTTTCCACTTACACAACTTGAATTTATACTATTATTAAAACTTATTTATTATTTTTTATTAATATATGTTTTTTTGTTTTTTACAGAATGAATTAAACGGATGGAGTATTTGCTGAAAACCGGTTCGTGATGGCTTCATCATCAGCTCATATAGCCGTGTACTTAGGTTGCTTGCCAATTTCTGCTTGTACTATATTATTGAGAGTAATGTTAGGCAATCAAATTATCTATCAAAATTGTTTCTAGGATTTGTTAAGATTCAAGAACAATGGTTTGATAAATTAGAGTAATGTTATTTTAACTCACACTTTATGAGCATCTTGTCGACATATTCATATTCACCATTGAATTGGAAGTGGATCTCACTTAGTTTGGTCTCACAACTATCCAATGATGAATGTGAGTGTACAATTCACAAAGTATGAGTCAAAATAACATTTCTAGAATTAACGGAATGAAAATAACTTATTATCCAAAAGGTTTGAAATAATGTATAAGAATTCTATTTTCCCATTATTAAATATAAATTCGATTCTTAGTTTCTAGACTTTAATCGAATAATCACATATATTTAAGATTATTTTGTTGGTCAAAATATCTGAAAGCCCAACTTTAGCTTATAACGTATATGGTTCAGGATACATTTATTTTAGATATATATATATATATATATATTATAAAAATTTATATTTTATATGTAATTAAAAAAATTAAAAATAAATTTTTTTATAAGCTATTCTTTTTAACTTCTAAAAAAATCTAAACTATTGATATTTTTTATTAAAAAATAATTTTCAGTCAAAAGATTCCATTCAAACACGACCTCAATTATCTAACTAGTAACTACATGCATGTGCAGAAAAAACAATTAGTTAGACAATATTAGTTGTAGACCAAATTAGTCAGTATTATTCAGATGTTTAATCATAATTTAATTATGATAAATGAACATGTCACATCAAAAAAATTATGATAAATGAACATGACAAGTTGTTGAACTCTTAAGCTCTAATAGCTTATCAAAAACCAAATTATTTCG
The DNA here is from genome assembly GCA_030441495.1 of Dalbergia oliveri. Classification (NCBI taxonomy): domain Eukaryota; kingdom Viridiplantae; phylum Streptophyta; class Magnoliopsida; order Fabales; family Fabaceae; genus Dalbergia; species Dalbergia oliveri. The sequence continues at coordinate 540,488 of JAMLFY010000016.1, forward strand.
AAAATTTCCCTTTTATTAGGTAAAGACATGAATTTTATTTTTTCTAGAAAATAAAATGTAAAGTTGTAGTCATTTGTAGTTTTATTAACTAAATAAATCTACGCAACATTTGTTTTAGAAATTGATATGAGACTTGTTTTAAAAGTCAGTGATACAATCCAATAAAGCTTATGCAATGTGAATTGCATACATAGTTCAATTTGAGTTGAGGTATGTTATATGAGCCAGACTTGCATCCTCTTGGAGGAAGAAGTCTCTTCCTCCACATGCTATAGTGACCATTGATCATTATTGAAAAAAGAGAAAGTAAAGGAGAGAGAAACAAATCAAAGGTAAGATTTATATCATGGAGGAAGAAATGGGTTTACTCCCAGAGGAGGAAAGAATTTTTCATGTTATATATTCCAACATCCAAGATTGGTCCAATTAAGTGAGACATTTATCCCATTATTATCGGATACGATGTATGGATGGAAATAATGACAATTATTACATTTAATGATAATAGAATGAGTGTCTCACTTAAACACACAAACTTAAATATTGGAATAATATATTTTATTTGAGTTTCACTTCTCCGTGAGATTTGAAAATGATGAGATATGCACGTCTCATCGTAGACACACATCTACTTTATAAGTAAGCCTTTAGAATATGTTTGGTTTTTATTTTCATTATCTTTTTTATTTTTAAATTCTATAAAAGAAGTAACAAAAACTGGAAACATAATTTATTATTTTCATTATTTTCACTGACTCATTTACAAATCATGAAAACATAGAATATAAAAAGTAAAAACAAGAAATAAAACAAAAACCAAACAGGTGGTTAATCTTTGTGTTTGATGTTATTTGTTTTCTTTTGTTTCCTCTGGAAATTACAGAATGATCTATGCTTATTATCAAAGAAATTAAATTCCAATTTTCTATCCCATTTTCTTATGTGAGAGTGAGAGGGTATGAAATCAAGTATGAAATATAACTCCTGCAGCTGGTAGAATAACACAGTACAAACTAACTAGCTAATACTGACAAGGACGAGGCAGTGTTTAATTTTTTTTCCCCAAAGCTATTATTAGTACTCAAAGTTCACCGTACTTCAACCACCAAAATAAAAAGATCAGAGTTCACTGGATTTCAACTAACCTACTTTGAACCGAGTCAGTTTACTATGGGGAATTAAACTCTCCTCTAGTACTGCTATTCTTTTTTATTCACAAAACTCGAACTTACAATTTATTGCTTTAGGGCAACACAAGTTGCAAATCTCTAAAACTAATCAAGTGATGATTAGGTAGTGCTTATTTTCTTTAATAAATAACAATGCATTGCGGAGACTCAAAACGACTCTTCAAAAAGAGATGAGCAAAAGTAACAGACTAGGCATTGTGGACTAGATAACCTAACAAAAAAAAAAAAAGAAGAAATTCATGTGCTCTTAGAGTTAGAACCTTTTCTTAATTATCTATTCATTATTCAGCACTTCATATATTACATAAAAAATATGGTTCAAATGAGTCATAGGAATGACTCCTTAACTCTAGTTATTGGACTATAAATAATACAAAACACTTTTGTTTTTCCCTTATTTTGAGAGCATATAAAAATTTCTCTTAACATAAATCCTTTATACATTTTATCTATATGAGTTTATTTCATTTTAAAATCAAATTTTTGTTTGCAACGTATTTTGCCAAAAAATGAAATTTGAATTGATTTTGAAACTGAATATATTGATGAACTCATTAAAACCAAAATAGCCAACCAAATCATATCATATTTAATATGACTTGTAAAACTAAGGTAAAGAAATTCATGTAATTTGTCAGACAATTTCATATTTGTAAAAATTTTCAACACAAAATGTGTTTCACAAATTAAACCATTTTTCATTTTCAATCATTCAAAACACATTTGAAAGGATTTTCGGTTTCCTGTTTTGAGCATAATTTGACGATAACACATCGGAATACAATTTTTGCGCTGTTATTTATGATCAATTCACTGACTATATATATATATATGGTTTTTAGGATATCCTTCAAATATTGCTGTGAAATATAGTGGAACAATATTTGCACCTTGGTTAAAGATTTTTCTACAAAATATCTATCAAATCAAAGAAAGCCATCAATATCCAAAATTTTGATGTTTATAGTGAGTAAAATCTACAAGTCATTTTATCCTTGATTTACCACAAATCAAACAAAGCCAAATTTTGTTCTAGATTTGGTAACGGTGTGAAAATCAGCTTCAATTTCGTGCTAAAAGGGAGTATTGTGTGAAACAACTCTTACCCTATAACAAGTAGGGATTGAGAAGAAAAGGTTGAAATGATCTCAAATTAAATAATTAAGCAATAAGGTATTCAAACGGATGCATTAAATGCATGCACAATGTTGTTTACAACCAACTTGCAACTCCAAGCTAGCTAGAGTTACTCAATCAAGTGCTTCTGCTAGCAGTAGTATATATGAAAGGCACAGACACTATTCACTGTATTATTTATTTTTAAACATAAATTATTTAAAGATATAGATGTATTTTGACCACAAACTTCACCATCGTTACACAAATTACTTTGTTAATGTAGGGTAAATGGATTTGTAATATGATTTTATTAATTAATTCCTTTCTAATTAAAAAGTCATGATCGAGTGGCCAAAACATTGAGTGACAAAAATGAAACATAGCTATGTCAAGTCTACACAACAAATATTGTAGAAAGGAGAGTCATGGATGCAATCTATAAATTAATTAAATCTGATATTGAGAATGTGATATAATAATAAGGCAAAACAAGAAAGCCGAAAAAAAAAGAAGAAATGTGTATGATAAAAGTAAAACACGAGTAGAAGGTATTTGATGCAAAATACCCTATATATATATATATATATATATATATATATTGTTGAGATTTTAACTATAAGCAAATGATCAAATTGGGAAAACTTAGTAAATGTTAATAAGTTACAATGAAAAACTTTAGATACAGGTGTAAGTGAGGCCCTTTTTAGTGGTGAATGAATGTGTGTGGGGAAGAAGTTCTTCACATAATTACCATGACATTTGGATGGTTTGGCTCTTTGGGAATTGAGAACTAAAGAAGGGACCCTAGACTCTGTAGTAAAAAATCCAATAATAATCAACAACATATTCTCGCCAATACATCTTTTCCTTTTCTCTTATCAATCAATATATATCTGTACATAAGCCTAAGGCTTGGTTTGTACCATCATTCTTCTCTACTATCTGAAGATTATAGGAAGTACACATCATCTTAAATGTCATTTCATTTTTAGCTGAAGATTCTCTCTCTCTCTCTCTCTCTCTCTCTCTCTCTCTAAGTGTGTGTGTGTGTGTTTCAATCTATCTTTTTGATAAATTGCACCTGGCTAACCTTACGATTCATCCAATTGTTCACTACCACCGACACATTTTTTCCCCAAAATAGACATTTCACCTTCATTTCTCCGTGTATAATGGCTATGATGTAGCCACTGTACTCATTTATATAGATTTAAAATTTGCATCTGATAAAGATATTTTTAAATGCCAAACATAGGAAGGAGAATGAAGCTTAAGTGATGGGTAAAATTGTTAACATAAATGTCTCAAATTTTCATGCTTTTGTAAAATTAGGCTATATTAATTAATAAATTTAATTTTGATCTATTGATAGTGTAAAATTTTTTTATATTATTATCCAATTAACTTTTTTTATTTGTAAGACTTTTCAAGTAATAGGTGTAAGGTTTTAATACATTTGATGATAAAAATGTTTTATGCTATAGATGCATAGAAATTAAACTCTTAATTAATTAACTGCCATATGGATTTAAGACCTTGTCTAAAAGGAAAATAATGCTTCTTTGAATTGATAAATTCAATTTTGCACATATTGAATGAAACAATAGATGCAGTACCAAAATTTTCTGCATCGTGTCGTAACCATAATCCATTTAGTTTTTGCCAAAATGTATCAAAGAGGTTGCAAAAATTGAGCAAAACTAATCAAGAGAGGAAGGGTTAATAATGTTCTATGATTACAATTACCTTGGATGAAGGCTGTTCTTGACAACTTTCTGGCCGTACTTCCTCCATTTATAACCATCATCAAGCACATCCACATCACTTCTCGTTTGGAAACAAAACCTTGGCTCTCTCAGCTTCCTCCTCACTTTCACCTTCCCCTTCTCTGAGGCTGCACTCCTCCACCTACCATCATACACATAAACAAATTAAACATACACTCTTATTATTATAACTTCCCCTGATAAATTATTGATCCTCAAAAACTCGATCAGTAATAAGGCTTAAAATAAAATTAAAAAGTAAATAAAAAATAAAAGCCAAAAAAAAAATAATAATAGAGAAGGTGATGATTTATTGAGAGAATTTTATGTGAATTGTGGAGTCAGTGTGATGGACTAGTAGTGGATTCGAGTATCAATGAGTATCAAGACTTTTTTGAGTCCTAAGCTCTTGTCCCTCGAAACCCACACAAGAGAGGAAAAGAAAAGAGTGATAGTGGTTATAATAATTTGGAGTACGAAAAGCAAAGCTCAGAAGAAAAAAAGAAGCAGTCCCTTCCATATAAGGCCATAGGTCTTCAGATTCTTCGCAGAAGCTCCAAAGAATATCTTCTTTGGTATCATCATAGCTACGTGCATGCACTAAGAGAGAGAAAGGATATTATTCAAATTGCAGTTTGAAAAAGGATGACATATATATACCATGTGTTGCTGCCATCACTAGTATTTCCAGTGCAGCAATTTTCATCATTAACAGCCTTGGGATCTAGAGTTCGAACCTGAAAATTATTCATGGTAACATATAAGAATATATAATATATAGATATGATATGAAAGCAATACCCTAAAATTGAAAACTACATGGCAACAATAAAGAATTAGTAAATAGAGGCCAATATAAACAAAACTAATAATTAATTAACTAATCATAAGGTTGAAGACTATAGTTTATAATTTTGATTGGTGAATTAATTTGATAAGATACCAGTATATCAAAGTAATTAATTAACCACCTGTTCATTATTCCAAGATGTCCTGGCAACAAGGTCGCTATGGCTGAACCCAATTGCGGTGGCAGCGGCAGTGGACGCGGCGGTGGCAGAGGCAGTAGTAGTGTTGCTGCCACCGCCGCGGCTGTCGTTAAGAGATTGGGATTGTGCAGAAGGTGCCAAGAAGCTGAGGACCTGGTTATCCTCAAATTGAACAAAACCTATTTCGTGGATGGCTTGAGGGGTGTTTGTGAATGAAACCTGGAGCTCATAACTGGGATCACCTCTCTCTCCTTCCATACCCCTTTTTTCTCTCGATATTTCGAAAAATTAGATTTGGAAAATCACTGTTTTTGGGTTTTTTCTTTCTTTTTGTTCTTCTTGTAAGGTGTAGGTCGATCTTAATTCCTATGGGGGTACAACAAAAATATTGTAGGCTATGTGGTGTTGGAGAATAAAAAGGAGGGGTGAGGGTGATTCACACAAGAAGACTAAGACATGGGGTGGGTAGTTTGGTCAACTGAATGCTAGCTATATGGTTGCCAATTGAATTCTGAAAAGGAATGTTTCTTAGAAATTATTCTTTTCCGTCTTCTTAAGGTAGTCCATTCAAGTTTTGTACACACGCTCTTTCTCTCTCTAAGATACACGTGCATTGTCCTACAAGTGTTTCTGAGTGGAATCTATCTCAATGGTGCTAGAAGAATGGGACTAGGGTATTTGTCATATTAAAAGTATAATAACAAAGGGCTGTGTGAAATGGAAGTCTAGTATTTTTATCTTTTATTAATCATAATTCTACGTGGAGGCCGAATTTCAACCAGTTCAGCCTGTTAACCCAATTAGATAAGAATAAATTTTCAATTCAACCCCTCATATTTATACTGAAGACAAATTAATTAATTTAAAAAATCTCACATTAATTCCTCATATAAATAGGGACAAAAAAATCCCTTTATCAATTATCGTCTAACTTTAAAAAAATGTCCACATATTTTATCCCTTGATTATAATTATTATTAACTGTTAAAAAATGTCACATGTTTTGTTAACTTGCTTATATGTCCTGTTAATGTTTAAGTTAGCCTTAAATTGCCTCATTCTTCCTTTGCAAAACAAATGAAAACTTAAAGTTAAAACTTTTCTTATGAACAGAGAGCTATGGTGAGAGAAAGATGAAGAAGAATGTCTAAACAACTTCATTTAGAGGATTGAAACAAGTTATAACCCACCATAAAAATTAATAGTACATATAAATAAGTTAAAAATATACGTAACTAAATTAACATGACACGGATAATAATTTTACAAAGGGACAACTTGTTCCCATTTATGAAATTTGAGTAATTAACATATGATTTTTCAAATTTGGACTAATTTATGCCACTATAAATCTAAAACTAAGTTGAGTTTTAGTCATTTGACAAAAAATGATGGTGGAATTTTATATTCAAAATCAAAATTTAATAAGATAAATTTAATTTTTCTAATTAATTTAATCTCAAATTATGACATGCACAATAATTAGATATAAGATGATAATATATAGGAAACCTTATAAAAGAGGTGGTGAAGAGGAGATGGTAATTATATTCTACCCGTCATTCGGGGATCCCACGAGGACTGCCTTACTTGGGCTGAGGTTGGAGTTTTTATCCTAGCTGGAGGGATGGGAACAGGTTAAAATTCCGCTCAGCACAAATTTAGGGCCCTTTCGACATGTCCAATCGATAAAATAAGGACTGAATATAAGATTTGATCATATAACTCTTGACAGGATACAATTTGATAAATATTTTTTATATTATATAGTATTTGATGTAGTATAAATAAGATATTATATTTCATATTCTATAATGTTATCTTTTATTTACAAACAAATCTAATATTATAAGTAAATATTAAATAAAATAAAATAAGAAAATTTTATTAATAATTTAGATATAATTTTCAAATATTATATTTATGTAAATATTTATTAATTAAAATATAATTTGTATTAAACATTATTATTTATTTCAATACTTTATAACTATTTATTACTTCAATAAATTATATATTTATTATTGATCAATTATATTTTTTATTTTTATTATATATAACTAAATTGATATCATATATTATTTTTTAATAGTGTTTATTGTAATTTTAGTAAGAATTATTTTTATTTATATAATTTTTACTTATTATTCTTTATTTCAAAATTATTTTATTTTAATAAAATATTAAAAATAAAAATAACCTTATACATTAAAAGCTAATCTAGCCTCTTCACAGTATATTAAGTTATACAACATTTTAATATATAAGGAGGTTATGATAGATAAGTTTATACAATATATTATTGTACCAAACAACAAATAAGTACGTAACGTGTAATATTAGTTTATCTTGTCATGCTTAATATACATCATATCAAACACACCCTAATGCAAATGTTGGTGAGAATCCAATGCCTTGAAAACCTAAGGGTTCCTTCGCAAGGTTCATCCATGCATGGAGGGTAAGTTTGGGCCCAAGATCAAGCCAAAAGGCATAGTTGATGGACAGCAAGTGAATATTCCTATACTACCCCTTGTTGGTATCGAGGACGAACGATGCTAGGCTAGCCGAAAGATGATTGTCGGTTCAAGGACACAAAGTGCCCCTGCTTTTAGGATAAGAGAAGGGGTAGAGAAATGACTGAAGCCAATGTTCGAGCACTAGACGCTACGCCGAAGTAACCCATGCCACATACTCCAGGAAAAGCTTGAATAACCTTCAACAAAAGGGTACCATTACCCAAAACTGACACAGGTGGCTAGGTAGAGGATACCTAGGGGCATGAGATAGCTCTTTCTAAGGAACTCGGTAAAATAGCCGCATAAATTTGGGAGAAGGGGTGCATCCTCACAAAGGGGGTCAAGATGAGGGTTAGGATCATGCTCCTTGTCCTGCAAATTCTCTATATAGTTAACCTTATTAAAATTGCACTATTATATTACTATTAAAGACCAAAAAACTAAGATGGGAACGGGAAGACACTCATAGTCATCAGCCACTCCCTCTGGATGTTATCCTTAGATGGAGTTATCGTGATTAAATTCTTGAAGGCGATCATGATTATCTAAGGGATGGAAATCACATGTCTTCATATTATGTCTTATTTCATATTTTACCAATCATTTCTTGTTACATAAAAGATAAAAATTTAAAAATATTTGAAACTCTAAAATAGTTATTAAATATATATTATTTATATTTCACATTATAAAAAAATAATCAATGGAAAAGAAAATAGGACATGATTTGGGTTGATGTGATTTTGTTACTTATCTAAGATGAGGGAGAGAATTGTTCCTATCTCACAATAATTTTAGAGTAATGATGGACTGATTCTACGCACTACAGTGATTAGCAATATATACGGAATAGTGACGTATACTTATCATGGCAAGCTTATACACACAATCAAACGACATATCCATCAACGATTCAATGAGTAGCGGTCACTCCCGTTTAGACCCAATAAAAATAATAATCTACACATTTTGGAATTAAATAATTAATATGTTATATTATTTTGACATATAATTAATGTAAAATTTTATATACATAATATTAACTTATATTAAAAATATTCCAACATACAACATATGCGCCAAATTAAATAGCATAAGATTTATAAAACATTCACATGAAATGTAAAGGGTATTATGAGCACCAGATTCTTTTCCAGGAAGAAAAATAAAAACCAGAAGAGAAAAGATTAATAATCGACTCTTTAAATAGTGTTAATTGACGCAAACTAATCTAATCATAAAATAAGTTTATGAATAAACTACAACTAGCTGGGTTTGCAGTCAGACCGCTAGTCTTACCCAATTAAGAAAACACTTCTATGATGTTAGCATAATTGAATCAGGAAATTCAGTAATTTGAGATGGATGACTAGCTTTGTAATTTGATGGTACGGTACTTATGGAAGATCCAACTTCCCCTTGGTCGAAATACTGTAGGATTGCTAATGTGCATGCATTCAACTGACAAGCCATTTTTTGTATTTTAATTCAAAAAACTTAATTACACTAATTAAATCAATTTTGCATGTCCAATTTGTTATGAAGATATCTCTTCCAAAGACTTAAACGGATGGATAGAGATACATAAAATTATTCTATACTCTAACACGTTCCATTTTATGGTAATGAAGATTTGAACTGAAATCATTTGATTATGGAAACTTTTATATCATATCATGAAACTATTTCTTTCAAAAGTTTATATAACGGATAAATCACATGAATGGTTTGAGAAAACACAATCATTTTTAATTGATAAGCATTAATTTACTTAAATCGACATAGCTGGAAGGATCTACTTGGACTCCTCATCCAAAGATATTGTCAATAATTCTTGTTTGACTTATCTTGCAAACTTCAATAATTGTGGGTGTCTTCTTATTCACTCTGCAACAAAAACCTAACGGATGGCAAAGTTTTATGCTAGCAAGACAATAATGCGTCAGTGTGAACTGTAAACCTGGCATCCCACAATTATACATGTTATTTCGAATAATAATTAATGGTCTTGCTAATGCTTTATAACTGAAGAGTAACTTGCGATTATGCAGCAGTAACACCTTAACACGCAATTCCTTACCATCATTATCAATGACTAATCATTTAATTATTCGTTCCCTTCGTGGCTTCATACGGTTCATTTAGTTCTGAAACGTAATTTTCATCGAAATGATATGAAAGGATCGTAAATTATAAAATATATGAATTTAATTTTAATGCACAAACTGCATAAAAGAATTTTATATTATTATTTAATTAAATATCTTTATTTGCATGATTTTTTAAATAATAGAAGTGAAAACTAATAATATTTTTATGTGATATTATTTAATTTAATAGATGTGTAAAGTCTTTTTACATTGTCAATATATCAAAACTAAGTTCAATATATATATATATTCGTATTATTTCTTAGAGAGTATCTATCGGATATGAGCAAGAGATGTTAAACCGGGTTTGGAAAAAATTAAAGCTTCAACAATAGTGAAATTGCCGCGAGGAGAAATGCTTGAGTGCTTCAAAAGTATGAAAATACATTTGCTCTATTCCATTTAATAAATAACATATTAGTTTTATGGTTAATTTTTATTTCCTATTTTTTTTATATTTAATGTAATAATTAATATATTATTTATTAAATAAATCAGACCACATACATTGCCACCCAAAAAATTTTCTTGCAACAAGTGGGTTTTGAAATGATCTCATCTTCTGCTTCCTGATTGAATATATCTTTTTTTAGTACATCAGTGTACTAACAATGAACCTATGACTTTATTAAATTACTTAAACATCTTACTATTAACCCACTCCTTCCGGCTTAAGCTCAATATTGTCTGACTCAATATTTTTGAAAGGAAAGATAAGATTCTACTGCAACCAGTTGGGTTACACACATGGGGCAGCAGACGAGCATGACAATTGCAGCATCTACTCACTCATTACAAATTGCCAGAATAATGACAGCCCACAATTGTTGGTATGCATGGTTTAGCAGAATAATAGTTGGAGTATATACATAACAAATGAGTGGAAATTTATTTACGGTAAGGGTAAATCATTTCCATTTATTCTAAGAGTAAGTCTTCTACGTTTACTTCATTGAATGTTTTTTATAGATGGACAATAAATTTTAAAATAGTGTTATTTGTACACTAAAAAAGAAGGTGTCCATGAATACCCACCCAAATCTGAGAGTGGAAATCCAGACTTTCTATGTTCAAATGTGGATCATAAGGTGATGGATTGTATTGGATGTCTACATGGAATATGAGGTGAATGGTGTATAAATATTATTTCTCTAAATTTTATCCATTTTTATTGAATCATATGATATTATTTTGATAAGCAAGCATATCAACTTTTTGAAAAAATTGGACATTAATATGTGTATATATATAGTAATACGATCAAATAAAATGAAGATGGAGTGTCAAATTGTTTTGAATTTTATAAAATTTTATATATTTTATCTATATAGTGAGAACTTACAATTCAATGCTTGGATTGATAAAATTCAATGTATATAAAAAGTTATTCAATAGAGTAATATTAAACTCCAATTTCTCTAGAGACTAAAGATTAATATATATGTTAAACCCCACTTTTTTTAGGATTAATTTTTCAAGGGTTTTTCTAACCACCGGCACTAGTAAAGCATACCGGAAAAAACTTCTAAAACTTTTTTGAGGGTCCTATACTTTTAAAGTATAAAAGTTCATCTTTGTAAGATAGGAGTTTCCTCTCTTGATTCCTTAACTAGTGCCTTTAGGACAGTGATTAGAAAAACTTATATTTTTAAAATCAATTTATCAAAGACTAATATGTTTATGATTTTTGTGTTACATAGATTAAGGTATTTGAAATGAAATTTTTTGAGAATTAAAATATATGCATTTAATGTTCTAAGAATCAAAGTGTTAAAATGAAAATCTTTCAGAAATAAGTATAGATTTTGCAATCTAGTGATAATTTATTGCATAGCATCTTACTAATCATGTGTTTCCATATAATAAAAATAATTACAAAAATGTTATTCCAAACTCAAAAATTGTCCAATTGGGACACCATTTCATCATCATTAAATGTGACGAATGAGTGAAAATAGTGCAGACCACCATCATATCCAATAGTGATAGGGTAATTGTTATTGGAATAACGTTGCTCAAATAATTATTTTGTTATAATACATATTGAATAAAATGGACACATACTCTAATATAGAAACTCTTTAGTAATTAAGAAAATGAAATTTTGTAGCCCTAATTCTTATTTTTTCTCTTTGTTGTCTACTCTTTCCACTCTGATTATCGTTGAAGGGGACTATCATCTTTCTTTTTTGATGCATGGCAACCTCACTGTTCTTTCCTTTTGTTTTCATTACTTAATTAGGATTGTTTTCGTTTTTTTTTTACTGTCCCTTTTGTGGTGTTTTTATTGCCTCATTTATGGGTTTTTTTATTCCCTTTATGGGTGTTTTCGTTTTCTTTATGGGTATTTCTATTTTGATGCACTTATAGCTAGAAAGATATCTACATCTACCTTGAAAGTAGGGGTAATACTTTTCTCAAAATGCAGCATTTCTCATGTTGGTTTACAATGTGAAACATGCATTGCTATTAATAGTCTTCAAGCAAGGAATAGAGCCACAGATTGTTAGTTATTCATAGTGTGGAATGTATTTATTTCTTATTCAATCTTGAATTGTTTTATTCTTTTAAATTTGTAAGTGTCATTTGGCTTTTTAATAAATAAAATTTTCTTTTATGTAAAAAAAAAATCTAATCTACCACTAAAACTTTTTATTGGATATCTACTCATCACTACACTAACTTTTTAATAAATAAAATTTTCTTTTATGCAAAATAAAATTTTTACTAATATTTAAAAAGTGTTGCTAAAATTCTTTAGTAATATTTTTCAAGTGTAGCATATATTTTATGTTACTAAAGAATTTTGCCAACATTATTGTATAATTTAGTAACATTTTTCAAGCGTTAGTAAAACTCAATCATGTTGTAGTGCCTACCCTTTTCTTCTTTCTCTACTTCTGTTTTTCTTTATTTTTTTATTGATTAAAATAACTCTTCGTACTAATTTTTTGTGCCAAACAGCGAAGCTCTTACAATTTATATTTAATTAATAATTGGTTGTTTAGCATTGAAAAGAAGAGATGAGAGATTAACTAGATTCCGATGGACAAGTATATTGGTTCACACACAAAAAAGGAAATCCAAAATGCGATGGGAAACCCCGTTAGGGTTTTCCGTTTTACATGATTGCTTCATTTACCGAGCAAGTCGAAATACTAACCAAGGAATACAAATGAACAGCATCTTAAACCTTGCTAGCACTTTTTCGCGCGAACAAGCTTGTATTCACAACACAAGAAGTGCCATATAATAAAAATGCACCATTGTACGTACATAGGAATTTATGCATATATTGTAACGTTTCTTTGTAACGTTTCTACTTAGATGAATTAGGCTTGATTTTATATATGTGACGAAAATCATCTATCATCAAATTATATTTTATTCTTTTTCCAATCAATATTGTATTGTCATGGAATATATGCTTTTAAAAATATTTATAATTTTAAAACAAATATCAAATAATATCTTATATGACAAAAAGTAATTAATAGGACCGAAAGAAAAAATAAGACATAATTTGAGAATGGAAAATTTTGGTTCTGATTCTATGATAGAGGTGCCGTGAACGACTTTTCCACAGGCGAAAATAATGAAACCAAATAGTTAGCTTTGTTTCTTAAAAGCAATCAGTTTTCATTTTCCTCATATGAGTCATACATGTCACTAGCTGTCACGTTCTTTGTATAACAAGTCTAGGAAGCGAGTATCGTATTTGGGAAACCATATCCAGCATTTACCAAACAGATCCATTATAACCAAAACGTTATAGATATGTTTTCCTCCTATAGATAGCTTAAAGGGTGTGCTTGCTTCAAACACCCCACAAAATGCAGGTCCGAAAGGTGCAAATTTTAATGGTACACAGTAGACATACCACTTGAAATTCGCCCCAAGTATTGTTGAATCAGAATTGATCAATCATAAGAAAAGGACATGTCATATTATTATAGTTGTAAATGCCTTAATAATTTGTCCACATCCCTAGCTTGAAGCATTATACATTCATTCATTTTAAGTAAACATGATTAGGATTAGATCAGTTGCTTCAGAAAATGTGGAAACAGTCACAAACACTAACGATAGGATTTTGCTACTAGGCAATTTGAGTCCAATTTCCATTATCAAATGTCACTATATACCTTTCACTGTTGCTTTTCTCCCTCGCTAACTCAGGCGAATTACATTGTGCTGACTGCTGTTTCTTTCCAACTCCACTTTACTTCTTAACTTTATATAAAATAATATCAATTAAAGAAATTCTTGTATAAAAACGTTAATTATTTGACAATTTAATTAAATCTTCTTCGTTTTATATATATACACACCATCGAAGGTCCTGTATAATCTTAATTATGTCTATTTTATAGGGTAACGCTACTAAAATAGATCAACAATATGTACACTGATAAGAGACATTTATATCACTTATTTTATTGCCAAATCTTAGCTTTTTATATGAGTTTTACTGAGTTATTAATGTAATTAATTAGGATTTTAATTTATTCCTCATTGTGTAATTTTGGAAGAATTATTTGTTTTTGTACTGATTTCAAAATAATTTGTAATTACACTCGTTACATTTAACTTGTCTCTTAAATATGATTTTGAGCATAGAAACTTTGGATCAATTGCAAAATGTCAAAAGCAAAGTTGGAAACTATCCGGAAGAAGCCTCGAGCAAAAAGAAAGAAAAAGCGTGGAAATTTACTCTAGGGTGAACGCTATAACGCTCATTTAGCGTTGCAATGTCTACAGAGCAACAACTATCAAATTTTTGGACTCAGCATTTTGCAGCGCCCGTGGTGCGACAATGGGATTGCAGTTCATGGATATGATTTGGGCCTCACTTTAGCCCATTTTTAGAGAGTAGTATATATAGTATTGTTATAGATTTTTACCCGAGCTTTTAACTCATTTTTAGACCTACACTTTAGATTGCTATTATTCTCTTTCTACATATCTTTTCTTTCTCTCTCTTAGGGATTTCATTAGCGAAGGTGTTTTGTCTTGAATATTATGGCAATGATTATTGCTATTATTTTCAGGTTTTCTTATCTTTATTGTTGTAATCCTTTAGAGATGGAGGAGTATATTTCTTTACTAGTGTAGGGATTTTTGAATGGATTATGATGACATTTGTGACCCTTTGTTTATATTGAATGTATTAGTTTTCTTAATGTTCTGTAGTTTCTATTCCTTTAATCGTTATGGTGATTGCTATAATCTTTATTGGGATAATTAAATTGGCGATCATCGTTAGGGAAACCCTTTGGACATAAATTAATAGATCTATTGGTTTATATTTGAGGGAGAACATTAGAATTAACCTTCCAATTGACGGTTAGGCTATAGCAATTGGTACCTTAAATCACTGTAATTTCTAAATAAATTGAGATCTCGTTTATTGGTTATTTGTTTTGGTCAAATTCTAGGGATCGATTGATCACTAGTAGAATTGCCAATAATTAATTACTAATAGCCACTAATGGATTTAATGTTTGATAAATGATAATTAATTTCCAATCCTAGGAATATTTTGCACTAGTGTTTTCTCCATTGTTGCTATTATCTCGTTGCTATTAATTCTTAATTTTAATTGCTTTAAATCTCATTATTTAAAACCTCCAATTTTTCCAACTAAGTATTGAAGTTTCCTTGAGAGACGACCTAGATTGTGTCATTTACTATATTTTTTATGTAACTTAGCACTTTATAAATTTTAATATGTTTGTGAGTCGATAGCTCACATCATACGCCAATAAGGGATAACTCACTTGATCGACCTTATACTCAAACATTGCTATAACTTGAGTTTGATTCTCTGGTTTTTCTATTAGTAGGTAATATGTAAGCACCTCTATAAATGTTTAATGAACCTAAAGATATATCCTAGTCTTAGACTAAAGAGTTTTCCCTTCAACCTAAACTTTATCTCATAAAAAAATCAACAATACAAGTATCAATGGCTATTCGCTAGATTATTACCAGTTTAAATCAAATTCATTATTTACACATTTAATTGTGTCTTTTCATACTTATAATCGTGCAAATGGTTTATTGGTATGATTATCTAAAAAGAAAGGAACAAGACATATAGTTTGAAAGAATTTTGAGTGTTTGGGGCGTGGAGAAGTCTAAAAAACAATAAGTGGTGGGGTACATCAAAACTTGCATCCATGTCAAAAATGTCTGACAGTTTGAAGAAAGGAAAAAACATAGGCTTTCAAATCCTTGCCAAATCATATTCCAATACGTACACATGTGTCCACTCAGACCACCCTTCTCTGAGAAGGAATGAAACCTGCAATTATATCTCCCACACCGCAATTTCTGTTATCATCCTTCCCTTCTTCCTCCACTTATGCTGATCACTAGTAGTAACTTCATCTACAGTCTCTCTCACATGAAAAGACCCTCCCAACTCCCTCCACAATGCCTTTAGCTACCTTCTATGACCTTTTTTTTTTTCCTCCTATCTTTTGCCCTTCTTTTCCTTACTCTAACTTTTGATGTCGCTCTCCTGACTCATAGAATCCATAGCTGAAAGGAGATCGTACCCAAAAAGTGAAATAGAATTTTCAGACGTCTTTGCCACGCTCAGCTTATGATCGATATTTAAAATACAATTGATCTTCATATATATGGTTATTTACATTATCATCCTCGGAGATTGGAGACACAAAACCTTTACGATAGAATATAAAATTATTCATATATCTTTATTTAAGTGTTTAATAAGTTTTTTTTAGAGAACATAAATCATGACATGATATCAAGTCGTTTATATGATTACGAGGTCTAAAATTTGAATATTATCGTTTTTCATTCTTCTAAATTAGTTAGGCTTCAAACTCAAAATAAGTTCATGCGTTTTCATTTAACTGTTTGAAGTTTTTGGAAAATATAGTTCATAATACTTTTAAATAAAATGTTTACTGCTCAATTTAATTTATTTCTTTTGTTAATGAACAAAACGAGCCCGATTAGCAGCAAGCAACCTCACTAATTTAATTTTCATTGCTAAGTGGCTGTAACATTATTTGTATATGAGAATTTTGATGTTTTAATATAGTCATGAAGGACAAATTCAGAATTGTGGGAGAAAAGAGAGATATATGAAATTAAATATTTCTAACGTAACTAGACAAGCAACTGAAATTAAAAAGCAATGTAACAGGTATTAAAAATGACTTTTACTCCCAAGGGAGAGGAGTTTGAAAAATGGAAACCAACAACATATCCAAAAAGTTGATGAAGAATCCATTTTAAAATGTCATTTATCTAAATAATGTGGTCTCACATTTCTGCACCGGCCGGTTGCCCTCAACTTTCACCAACTCTTTCCATATCCATGTTTCTCCCCATTTGCATTATCATGGCTGAATTTCATAGCATCCTTTAACCTCAAGAAATGTACGTATGATATGATGAATCTTACGTCTATGATGTAATAGGTCGGTCCAAGCACACTTCTTTTCAATTTTCTATTTAGAATATAAAACAAATATATATTAAAGGTGGCATATTCAATCTACTTTTTTACACCCTCGCGGTTGTTGTCAACATATACGGTGATGGGTACTAGATATTGGATAAGATGGAATAACTATGCTATTGTTTATGTGAATCCTTTGTTTTTGTTAAAACACGATTCAACCATAAATCTTAATTTCAAACCTCATTTTGGGAAGGAAAGTACACTTTTTCTTATCAAAATAATGAAATATATTTACATGTTTAATAACTATTTATTTATGTAAATGAAAGAAAAAAACGGTTACTAACAGTTTGCATGTTAAATTAACAACATTATAAGAATTTTGGAATTGAAGGCTGCACAAAAAAACGAATAGGAACCATGCCCAGGTGTTGTTCACGCATAGCACCTTTAATGGCATTAAAGGACACATGCTTTCATATATAATAACTATCAAACAATTGTCGTGGACATGAGCTAGTATTAGAACTATATTGGAGTCTTGTGGTCAAACTCCAAATATTTCAGAGGAATCCATTATTTCATTGATCCACAATCCACTTACAATTAGAGTATCTATTGCTAACTATCTAAAAGATCACTAATCAACTAATTAATGAGCCTAAACTAGCTAATAGACTTAGTCTAATGGGTTTGGGTCGTAGCATTATTCTTCCCTGCAAAACAACCAAGGTTGAGAAAACAAATTTTTTCCTAATTAATTACAGCCAAGTAAATCTGCTATCAATTTTTTTTATTATATATATTTACAAATAATTGCCACCTGAACGTCATTGTTGAATTGGGCTGATAAAGAATTTATTTGGGCCCCTTTAACCGTAGAAAGTGAAACTTCGCTGTTGGCCCAACCTATTATGTATGGAAAGACAGATTTCGCACATTTTTCTATTGTGTTATTTTAACCAAATGAGGTTTCTTAAAAATTAAACTAGACATGCTATAGATCTTATATAATGTCATGCAATATGTTATACTATTAAAAAATCTTATGATTTGTCCAACATGCCATCTGACTCGTCCCTTGATTGAGTATAGTCCATAATTACCTAATGACTCCAAAATATGCATTTGCAAAGGAGATAAAGATATAAGTGTTTTCCGTAGTTGTCTCTTCCTTATCAAAGAAAGGGCTTTGGTTGTTGATGATGTGCAATATTGTGCAGCATCATCCACTTGTCATGCCACCAAGTGCACCTGTGGAGGACACCTACCGCAGCTGATAATGTGGAAAGCAAGAATGATGATGGACACGTGGATAGCAGCACGGAAAGCATGGAGATGGGCAGAGGCCTAAGGGGAAAATTAACATATTCTAGAATGAATGAAGGATTATCTGTACTAATAAGGGGAACCAATATGTGAAGATATGCATGCATATGGACTGGTATATATACATATATATTCATCTTCTTCCTCTTGAATACCCTTCCTCTGGTTTCTCTCCCTCCTTCTACCTTTTCATTCAATTCCGTAGGTATTATTCGAAGGGATCGATCATATATATAGTTTTAAATTGTGATTGTGGTCATCATGTTAGCATTGTAATGCTAAAAATTATGGAAAAGTGTTGTTGATGCGGGTACAGTTACCAGTAAAGGACATCGATATCACATTAGAAATATATATTGTGTGGCCACAATCGTGGTTGCAAACTTCAATATATATATATATATATATATATGTATATGTATATGTATATCTCATACCTGTGGATGAAGTCATGAAACACGTCCTATAATATTACTTTCCTTGTGTCCTCCTATATACTCTTCAGTTTAAGATGCTGTTTCATTGCTTATACCCATCTGCGAACACGTTCTGTTATTCGTACAAGCCCCAATGTATATTATACAAGTTTCCCTTTCTGTACTTGCAATTGTCATGCTGCTAGCTACGTACCCTAACTCATTTCATGCAGCTGCAAGTCTTCAAGACATGTAAGGCTCTTGCATATGGCTGGGAGAGTTCCATTTGTGGGTGGTTAGGAGAGTTCACTTCCTTGTGGTTTCGATGCGTAGATGAGCAGTGTTAACACTTTTTGACAAAACTTTCGAAACAAAACATGGTGGTCGATTATACTTCTTTCAGAGCTTCTTATTAATATTCCAAGAAAATCTGCATGTGACCGAGTCAAAGGGAACTTTGTTAGTAAAAGTAAAATTAAGTGAAAATTTTCAGTGATAAATTTTATATGTGACATCGCACGTAAAATTTATTTATAAAATCTTATGTCTTCTGTATTTTCTAATCATTTGAGCTTATTATTTATTAAAATTCTTCATTTTCTACCTCCAATCAAACACATCTGCATCGCCAGAGCCATTGTGTTTTATGTCTGATAGATATTGTTTGCACGAAAAGGGTGACAAGTAAGGCTGGAATAATTTGACGGAAGGATATTCACACGTCCAATACCAGTAGTGCTAGAAAAGCAAGTTTTGCAATCCTACAGTGAGAAAGGAAATAAATTGATTCATGAACACTTTATGGATAATCAATTTATCTCTTTTTTAAAATATAAGAGATTAATTTAAAAATTTAAAAATTTAAAGGACTGATTTGTCCCTAATATATTTTTAAAGAACCAATTTAGACATTTTATCTTATAATTATCTCTCTATTTTGAAAGTATTTAATTTATTTATATTGATAATGTAAACTTTTTATTATCATCTAATTATATATTTTATATATCAATGAAAATGATTGAGTCCCACAATCAATAATTAAGAGATCATGCAAATAGAGAAGGATTTATTTGAATGGCTTTGCAAAAAAAGAAAGATTGCTGGCTCATCAAAATTAAACTCATTTTCAAAATATGTACTCTCTTCCTCTAAAATATATAAATGCATTGTACTTCAATCCATTTTTATTTTTAAATTAAATATCCATAATTTTATATTTGTTATCTTTTTTTATCAAAATATCCTTTTTTAATATTTATGCATATTAAAATCTTTTTTACAAAGAAAAGAAATAATGAATAGTTTAATAAATTGGCATAGATATTTTAATTAATAAATTATTTTGGAGTAAAGTGTATGTTGTGAAAATAGAAGGAGGGTTGTCTGGTGAAAATATCGAGGGAGTATATTTTCTCAATGTTTTATTCAACTTTATTCCTTTTTTTCTCATTTAATTCTGGTACAAGCTCTCTTTCATTATCCATATAAGGGAAATGTGGATTTTACTTCTTGAAATATAGGTAATGTGTTTTAACAATAAACTTTTAAAAAGGTGAAAATCAACTTTTGAACTTTTTTCAATATATATGTTACATTTCATCTATTGCTAATGAGAAATAAGTGTATTATAGATATTAAAATTTGGATGATCATATGCAAACCAATACAAAAAAGTTTTTGAGTGTGTGTTATTTAATTTCTATTATTACAGATAGAAAGTTAACAAGTGAATCAATTTGCATAATTAAAAAATGTTAGGGAATCAATTGCATGTTTTCAAAATTTTAAGTGTAAATTAAAGTGCCTATAGTCTGATAAAATGTTTTTCTCCTTTTATATAACTCTCAAACATAACCTATAAGCTATATGTTGAATAAAAGGGAATAGAAAAGTGTATTCATTTTTCTTATTATTTTGAGGCCTAAATCTAATTCTGTGGACTTGCAACAACAAAAGACAAAGACTACTCTAAACAAAGCCCAAGAGCAAATAATAAGAGATAATGAAAAAATAAAACAAAGAGCATCTTGTATACAGGGACATCAAATCCCACTACTTTACTACATGTTCCCAACATAAACTAACTCAGCTGCCAATCAATCAACCACCCATTTTCTCCACTAGAAGTTTTCTCCTCCTTGCATTATCTCTCCAAGAAAGTTAATGGCATATGGGAATTGTCATCAGGAATTATCCAATAAACCTTTTCCCCCCTTGGTATGAACCCAGTTAAGCCTTTTGAGGCAAAGTTTTTCTTATTTTTTCGTGGAGGGGCAAATTTTGTGAAAGTAAAATGAGAGGAAATAATAGAAAAGCAATAGAGAAATTTTAAATGTGGGGGAAGCATGCAAGCCCTCGCTTTTTCCTGGGTTTTTATAAGATATTCAATGTCAGGTAGTAACTCATCCCTCATTCATATACTATAGACCCATTTAAAAGAATAAACGTTGATCACATATTTTAAAACTACTTCTCTCACTTTTTAAGACATAGATCCATCCCAAAAGGTATTGCCACTTTTATTATCTATTTTCACTCTTTTTTTAATGAGCTATTATTTAATTATTCTAAAGTATCCTTCATTCTCTTTCTTGTAATTATAATATTCTACTGTTATATTTAATTAATTCATACTTAATAGAATTTTTATGCTTTTTATTTTAACATTATTTAAATATGGTGTGAAATAAAACATCACTATCATTGTCGTAATCAAAATTTTTTTTATTGAAATATAAAAAATGCACTTTATTCCGATGAATAAAGATCAAACCACCAATCATAGATTAAAGGATAAGGTGAGCTTCATCATGCCACACCTCATGATTGTCATAGTCAAAATTTTGAAATTTGAATTACAATAAAAGATATGAATTATAATAGTATTAATAAATTTTTAATTAAAGAAGGTTATTTTAATAATAATTTTAAAATTCAATTTCACTGTCAACATAAAAAAATATTTAATTACTATCATCAGATAATATTTTATCATTTTAATGTCTCATATATTGTTCAAACACCTTGAAAGATGTGAAAATATATTATCAAATACTAGTGTAAAACTATTATCCTAACAAAATATATAATTATCAAGTACATAACTTAGCCAACTTAATGTGTCATGTTAACTTTTAAGAATAAAAAAATGGAAACTATAGTAAAAATTGAGAGGTCGACATAGAAAATGTTAATATATATTTGTTTAACACTAAATTAAATTATATAAACACAGGATAAAAAGGTATTGAGTACGTATATGGTATATTACAATTTATTTGTTCACTTAGTTAAATATTTTTTTTATCTAACATACTTACTACCATATTTTATAGATAGATTACATTATAATATTTTAAAAAGTAATTTAATATTTATATCTAAATAGTTATATTAAATAAGTTAATTAAAAATAAAATTTATAATCAATATTAAACATCTTGAAATTAAATTAATTATCATTTAATAAAATTTATATAAAATGATGATGATCACTTTTTTGAAAAACAAAAAATACAAATAATGATATATTAAAAAAATATTTATTTAACAATATTAGTAATTATGAGTTTGAATCGATAAAAAAAATAAAAAAGAGTTTGAATAACAATAGATTTAAAATAACAATCTATGAAAGAGAAAGAGAAGAAAGACATTTTAAACAAAAATTCATTTAAATAGGGAGTGGTGAATTTTTTGTAGTGTAAAGACTAAATTTTGCTCTTTCCATGTCTTGGAAGTGCATTAGGCAGTTTCGATATGGCTACAATTTAAACTACTAGCTAGGCCATATACATAAACACAGCCAAAATATTTATTGTAAAGGATGAGAAAAATAAGAAAGGACAAGCTAAAATTTGCCTACGGATCCGACATCTTCATGATTTCTACATACAAAGTTCAAAGGAGCAATAAATAATACTCCAAAAGCAGGAATACGATTTGAAGCATTTTCTAAGTGTGAAAGAAAGGAGGCAAAGGATTATATGTATGTTCTGAATTCCATGGAGCAATTATGGCTCCCCAATCAATTTCCAAAGTCTTCCAAAATCTCATGATGATGGAGTGAAGCATCAGATATTTGATGGGTCCCCTTGTCTCTCAAGCCTTTTAGTTTTTTTCAACTTCTCTTTACATGTTTCACAGCCATATTGTGGGATTTTGAAGGATTTGAATGGAACGTTCTTGCTGCAGGTGAGACATAGCAATCTTCACCAAACTTTTCTCCACAATCTCTATATCAACGCATATTGATGTTATTGAGTAATCCATATATTGACATAAACAATCGATCGATTTTATTTTTACAATTTTGAGAGGTAAGAGAGCTTAAACCTAAGATCATTCGTTAAGGAAAAAGAGTATATCCGTCTGTCTGACCGACTATGTGTTTGCAGTGGTTTTTTTAATTGGAGTAAGGACTTCAAAGGACTATATGAGTAGGCCCACCTTAAACCAGTTGAAATAGCTTTTTTTCAATGATAAATTTAGGAAACTTGTTTATAAAAACTTTGCATTATAAGTTTTAATAAATAAACGTTAATTTAAGTAAATTTGTTTAGTTTTAACACTTTGACAAATAATCTGATCGATGCCATTTTAATTTTAACAATTCATTTGAAATTTCAATATTCGAAACTTTTTTTCCTTTTTTAAATATAAGATATTCTCACAAACATTGTTATAAAACTAGGACAAAAGAAATACTTAGGTATTCTAAAAGTAAAAAAAATGTATTTACTCTATTCCATTCAATAAATGATATATCAATTTTGTGAACATTTTTGTCTCCTATTTTCTTTGTATATTAAATATAATGATTGATATGTCATTTATTAAATAGAATAGAATAAATAAATACATTTTCTTACACCAAAGCATAAAGAATTTCTCCTACCACCATGCAATATATCGTTGTTGGGTCACATTTAAAATTACATAAAATAAACTTGTAAAGTAAACTTTTATGAAAATCTATTTAATTGGGCCAACTATTTGCCACATTCAAAGTTTAAGTGAGTGAAATATAAAAAATAGATGAGATTGTTTACTAAAAAGTAAAAGTAAAATGTGCTATATTTTCTCACCCAAAAAAAAAATGAGCTATATTTTATTTATTAAAAAATTACAACAATTCAATGAAACCTGATGATCGCTATATCCTTCTAGTACTTGACAAAATAGTGTAAACCAAAATTTGGAGCCATGCTCTCGGAAGAATCGCAAGTGAAGTTTCACTGGGCTTCTTGAATTATACATGTATCTAAATAAATAATAAATAATTTTTGATTGATAATTTGTGTGCTAACTAACACTACATCTGAACATATCACATCAATAATAACTTAATAAAAAAAACTGTAAAACAAAAATTAAATTAATTAAAAATAATAATTAAAGTTTTTCAACTTCTTTTATCCAACAAAATGTAAACTACTCATAATTACAAAGTTTAGCATAGTTGTTATTCCTTAAACATTTACTCAGGTTCAATTCCTAATGATATATATAAAAATAACCTTGTAATCAAAGTTAATCCTCTTAGAAGAGCTCTAACTCAAAAAGATTAATAACTACAGCCTGGTGGATACTATGGAGAACCAAAAGTAAACAACGTAGAAAAATCATATGATCCTTGAGCAATTTCATGACCAAGGCAAACAGATAGTACTTGGTGAGCCACGGCTAGATCCACATTATCAATCTAGTTGTGGCAAAATCGACGACTTGTCGGTGGTCAACGGAAGGAGGGTGAGAGGAGGAGCATGCAGAGGTTGTGGCGGAGGAGGTGGATGATGGGGTTGACGGTGATGGCGCATTGTTCTAGGTTGTCTTCTAGGAAATTTTGCCCTCTTCAAGTGATTCTTTATGTATTTTTTTTCTATTTTATTATTTTTGTCAGTACTTGAACTAAGTTTTAAATTTCTAATTCCACCCCCAAATGTCATTTACACATTGTTTTATATTTCTAATTATACACCACAGCCATAACTTATTGACATCACTTATTGACAGGACCACCTGAACCCAAACTCTATTTTGCCCACCACGGAACTTGCTAGTCTTTACGTTTTGGATTGTGTTGCACTCTTGCGCTACCTTTTTTTATTTCGCTTATTCTAATAATTGTGCTTTCGCTTCCCCTCTCGCTTCGTCATCAGAAGTTGAATTCGATTGACTGAGTCCTCACTCTTCACCCATTAGATTGCCATATTCTTTTGTATCAAAACAAACCATAACTCTTTATAGTTTGTACCTTCTTGCTAATCTTCTAGAATATCATCATTGGTTTTATTCCATGTTTCCAGCATGGCTACTTTGATAGTAACCAGTTATTTTCTATTGGGCTATGCTGATTGCCTGCTGAGTTCACCATTTATGATACCAGACTTGAAATTTTTCAATATTTGGATATTTTTCTCTCAAGTCATATGTTTACTTTTACGGTATTTTGATTAAGGAGTAAAATTGAAGGTAAATTTTTCATTGATAAATTCTATATAAAATTACACATAAATATTTTTCATAAAAAATTATTCTCATTTTTATCCTTTAACCAAACATGTCCATAGGACTTAATTTTGTTGCTTTAGCAGTGTGAAATTTTTTTATATAATCATTCAATCATATATTAGGATCAACAAATATGATTGAATTTCACATCTACTATTTGAAAAATCATGTTATTATAATAATATGACTTGATAAAAACATATAATTTTTTAACACTGTCAATACATTAAAATTAAATTTTTATTTTTATATTTCCAATCATTTAATTTCTGATCATTTATATATACACACATATGCAGCAAATAGAAAACGAAAATAATGACAACAAGAGAGGGAACGAATTGCGCAGCTTTGGTGCTTCAAATTCTAGAGAAAACATTTATTTTGGCCCCTTAAATTATAAGATGCCTCATTTTTCCCTAAAATTTTAAAATTAACTCTTTAGCCCTTGAAATTCTATTTCATAGACCACTTTAGTCTATGGTCAAACATTAGTCAACCATTATTATTCTAATAGCATGGCATGTTAAATGACCGCCACGTGTCGAGAACGCGTCACGTTGATCCCACGTGACACGCCGTAGCATCAAATCAAAATAAGTCCATATTAGTCCATGAAATTTCCAAATATATCAAAATAGTCCCTGAAATTTTTTTAAATGTAAAAAAAGACTCAAATCCCAAATTTCTTCTCTTTTGCTTCATAAAATCTAAATTTTTATTAATTCTTAAACCCACTTATTTTTTTCTCATTTTTACTCCCTATTTAAATAATTCAAATTTTTAAATATCCTAAACACAATTAAGAGCTTGATTATATTAGTCCAAATTTGAGACCCTTTACTTAGCTAACATAATCAATTCATTAGCTATTACTTTACATTTCTAGGAATAAATTGGGTTTTAAAATATGAAAAATAGGATTTAGGGGAAACTTTACATTATCAAGCATGCATGAATAGAATTCATCAAGGGATTATTTGAAACCTTTTAGGTGCAATTTGAGAAGAAATTTGGTATTAAATGAATCTAGCTTGACAAAGAAAGAAACTCTACTACCATGTCAAATTTACCCACAAACCATTTCAAATATGAAAAGCTTTAATCGAGCTCAAATAAGGATTGTGTCTCTCATTTCACCTCAACGATAGTGGATCGTAGGGAACCACCATCTCTTAGGATGTACAAATGAATAACAATGGTGCTACATTCACAGATGTTGCATGTGGACTAAGAGCTATATATGATTCACGATTGGTATGGTAGTTTACGTTTGTTGCATGAAAGATGTAATACCCATGTACACGTCTCAGGAGACAAGTTATGTATGGCCTTAGAGTCCTTCTGACCACCCAGTTGCCTGGTTATGAATTTCATTAAGTTTGGATTCTACACCTTCTTGAAGGCGATATGTTAGAGCTACATTCTTAAGGATAAAAGTCTCTGTAATTATTCCCAAGAGGAAAATAAGTTAAAGAATAATTTTTAACGAATTTTATAAAACTTTTAAACGTTTCGTTTTTTGCCCACAAGTTTAGAAAATCTTGAAGATTTCCTATTTAACTAAAACCCAAAATTTAGATTTGATTGGTTGATATTTTGATTTTTGTGATAATTTGTGATATTTTATTGAATTTTCTTATTTATATTTATATTATAAAGCTAATGTAGAGTAAAATGCATTAACTTAATTAAGAAATATAAATAAGTTATTGAGTGAGTATTGAGACAAATAAAGCTGAACTATCACCACTATAGGAGGACTATAGTGGTCACTGAGTGAGTCTTGTTTTGATGGTTGTTGGGAGCAGCAGGTGCTTGGCCAATAGTAGCCATATAGCTATAGTAATGTTAAACAATGCGAAACATCATCGTTTCGCATAAGCGAGCCCCACCCTTTTTCCTTCACCTCAATTTTCATCCCATGTTTGAAAACCCCTTCTCTAAACCCTTCCCACTCTTTCCACTAAATCCAACCCAATCTTTCTTCCTCCAAGAGATCAAAGGTGAGGTATTCATGGGTTTTGTTGTCCCTTTCTTCTCATTTCATATCTTAGTGAATGGGTTATTATTTTTCTTTTATTGTTGTCAAGTGGGTGTTCTCCCAATATTATTAGAGTTATATTAGCCCTATCTAGAAAATATTAGAGATTAATCTAGAGTTTTATGATTGAAATGACAAACATTAGTGTTATCCCTCTTCCTTGGAGCTATCCAAGTTGTTCCCTCACGCTTCACTCTCTAGGTGAGTGAGTTCAATTCTTGACCCTTATTTTGGTCATTAGAGTTAATTTTCTCATATTGTAGCATTGTTGCATGATTTTAGAGAAACTTTTAAAGAGATTACAAATTATTATTGATTTTGTCGAGTTATAAGATTATGATTTTCAAAGAGCATAAATTATGTGTTTTATAAAACCATGGGACCATGATTGCTATGTTGTTTGTTATGAAAATATTTTACATGTTTGAGAATGGTTTTATTAAGAAAATATGTATTGTAGCAAGATGACTATTTTATCGAATATGTTTTTAGGGGCTTATTGATATCACCATGTATTCAAGTTTCAAGATTTCGAGTTATGTTTTAGAATATCCGTTAAAATGTTTATCAATGTTAAAGAAATGTGAAACAAGTGTATGACTCAACTTTACGAATAAATATGTTGTATAATTTTCAAGTTTTATAATTGTGAACCCAATGTTTTGAACTATGACTTTAGATTTATTAAGTATATAAAAAGATATGTTAGCTTAAGTTGTGATTTAGAACTTCAGTTGTATGGTACCAAGAGGTGAATTCAGGATGATTCATAACAACTGGCCAAATACATATTCTGTCGGCTTATCGGAATGCCTACAGCGGGTGATCCTTTAATGATTTTCACAGCCACATATGCTATAGTCAGATTGTTAAAGTTATATGAATCCAGAATTCTCACAGGACTAGAATTTAAGGGCTCGCGTTCATAGGGGGACGGAGCACCCACTTTTCAATTTTGTTGATTCTATTTATTTTCAGTTGAGTATATATTAAATAGTCATGGAGCAACATTAGTAACAGCCATGGAGGCAATAGTATGAGTAAACAACCATGGAGGCAAACTCAATCAACAGCCATGATGGCAAATTTCAAAAAGGGAGGTAGGTGCCCTTAGCTTGCCCATCATATACGCCCACGAGGACCATAGGAACAAGGAAATCCAGTTACAACTATTATTATTATTATTATTATTATTATTATTATTATTATTATTATTATCATCATCATCATCATGTTTTTATTATTGTTGTTGTTATAATTTCATATTTCCGTTGTTATTGTCCTATGAAGGGGGTACATATGAGAATTCACTCATTAGTTTTAATGAAACTCACCCATTTCCTTTCTCCCATTACATGTATAGTAGCGGTTTTTAGCCATCTCTTTCAGGAGAGAGGTATTTAGTGTGAGCTTCACTTTGGAGTGAAGTTTTTTGTTGTCCTTAGAGTACTTAGTATTATTGTGGTTGTTCCTGACCATAGGAATAGTTTTTGCATTTAGCATACCATGATAGTATATTTTAATTTATAATTAATGATTTAGCATTCATGATTTATTTTGTAAATGAGCAACACAATATGATTTATTTTACAATTACAGTTTTAGATTTTATTTATGAAAAGAGTTATTCATATTTATTGTGGGTTTAATACGATATTTGATTTACGATTTGAAATTTATTTTATGGATAAAATATGCATATAGTACGGTGCAACGATCATGAGGCTTACATGGGATAGGAATCACATGTGCCTCATGATCCAAGTTTGGTCGTGAGGAAGATGGAAACATTTTGGGGATATTGATGCGTATAGGGTAAACATAATGTCATCGATTTAAAATAGAGCATTTATGCTTACTTTCCCTCCAAACATGTTATCATCTTTACGAGGAATTAAATTGCTTACCACTCATAGCAACAACAGCTGTTGGTGATATGTTCTTTTCTCATTGTTGTTCTATATAAGAAATATCTTTATTTAAGTAGGGTATGCATATAAGAGAGAAATAAATGAGTTTAAGAAATATTGAAGATTTAGATTTTATGAAACAAAATAAGATAAAATTAGGGATTAGGGACTTTTTTACCAATTTTAGAATATTTCAGGGACTATTTTAAGTGGGATAGTATGTGATAACCCAAATACAAAATTTATTAGTATTAGAATTATTATTACTATCACTATTAATTGGTAGACATTTTAATATTATTTTATAATACAAGATGTATGTATGAACACTTTAATAATATTATAAGAGAAAATGTGTAACATGTTGACATTATTATTACCTTTAGTTTTATTATTATTGGTATTATTATTATTGCTACTTCAAAAGTAACTATATAAGTAAAGTTACTATATATATGCATAGTAACTTCTCGTGTTTTTTCATGTGAAGTTACTATAATTTACTATGTATGTATAGTACTCTGCATTTTAAGTTACTATACAAGTATAGTAACTTTGAAAAATCAAAATGCCAGTTTACGTTGATTATTATATATATTATTATTATATATTTATTTTTATATATATTTATATATATATAAACAAAGGTGCCTTCTGTCACTTCAATTCATTTTTCAATTTTATTTTTTTATTTTTTCATTTTATACTCCTAGTATATTTTAGGCACATTATAATATTCCTAAATATTTTTCTAAGAACCTTAGGCAGAAGAAATTTTCCCTAGAGCAAAAACATAGTTTCTATAATTTTCTTCGATTAATATCTTCCAATAAGTGATCTCTATGAATTTTCAGTTCTTCCTTTTTATTTAAATTATAAGTTTGGGACCTGTCAAACATAATTTTCACACAATATTTTCCTCTTTCATTTCAAACTCATTTGGGTGATAAAGTCAAATTGTTTATATTTTTATTGTATTGTTTGACAATTATGATGTCATTCCAGCTTTTAGCATCAAGTTGTTAGTGGAAGTACACTCCTACGAACGGTGAGTGGTTTAAGCTTATGACCATACTTTTTGTCATTATTATTATTTTTCCTATATTATATAAATTATTTATGAAAGTTTAAAATGATTTATGCTAAGAAATATGTCTTATGGATTATAATAATTTTATAAAAATTATTGTTTTGTGGTTATCATGACAAATTATTATTTTAGAAAACTCATGGGACCATACTTATTGTATGTATGATTTAGATTTATTTTATCAGTTAGAAAATTTCATGAATCCCAATTTTTTATGAATAATAAATTTTATTGCTATTAGTTTTTAGCCAATAAATAGTGAGAACAAATCAGTTAACGGCTAGGATTAATCGTTAACCTTGGCCCAATGGTCCGCTGAAAGGACTAGCTTACCAAAGGAATAAGTGGTGGTGTTCATATGACCTAGTCAGTGCCCATTAGATTAGCCATTTCAGATTTAGTTATCTCAATTAATTATGTATAAAATATCTCTTATTTCTTTACTAATTATTGTCATGGATTTAATTAAATTATTGTTTCAATAGCTAGATGTAATTGTATATAAAATGTTTTATATCAGTTGCATGTATATTTATGTATATTTATTATTGTCCCATGTGGGTTGTAGTGAGGCTTGCTTATTGAGTTTTGATGAACTCACCCTCTCTTTTTCTCCTACAAATATAGCTAGTTTCTGCGCATCAGGATCTCCTAGTAGTGTTGAGCTTCTTTGGTAAGCTTCGCTTTAGTGGAGCTTACTTTTGGTTATGTCAGTAGAGTGCTCAATAATTGTGGCAAGATCCTAGACATGCATTATATTATTTTCACTATTTTAGATTTCGTCATTTATTTAATTATAGTTGGCTTTACCCAATTATGGATTTTATGCGTTTTATGTTCAATATTTGGAAATATTTTCAAATTTATGAAAACTTAAGAGATTTTGAATATATTCAATTTAATTATGCATATTAGACATCACTTTATCAGAGGCTTTCGTGGAATCCAAGTTCTCACGTCCAGTTCATGTCTCTCTAGGTGGGTCGTGACAGGGGATGGGGATATGGGGGCTAGGAGAGAGGATGAGGATTGAATTCCTTGGGTTCAATAGTAAGGTTATCAATTGGGCGACCACCCGTTCAAGCCCAACCGTTATCCGCGAATCTAAATATTCAAGCCATCCTATTTAATGGTGGATCGATGGTTAAACCCACGCCTTTTAGCTAATGTCAAAAGACAAGCAAAGCGGATTCCAAACAAAAATAAAATCCTAGATAAAAAAAAAAGAAAGAAACAGAAGTAGATATGCAAAAGAAGAGGAAGAAGCATATTCGAAAAGCAATCAAGCAAAAGTAGTCAAGTGAAAGCAAATATGTAGAGGCAAAAGTAGATTCGCAAAAGCGTAAGCATATTTCAGAAGAAGCAAAAGGAGATCCCTAGAGGCAGAAGTAGATTTGCAAAAGGAGAAGCAAATCCTGGATGGTTAGGTAAACGACATTTTGAAGAGAGAGAAGAGTATAACATCCGAAGTTATTTCAAAAAAAAAATTAATATGAGTATGCATATGATGATTTACTATGAACTTAAGCATTATCATATATGTGTATTAAGTGATTGACTGAAAAGAACCCACTTTAAGGATGATTTTGAACTTTAAAATGAAACTTTGACATGTGCTCCATGATCATATTTTTCTCAATAAATCGAAGTGGCTGGGACAATGACGATGGCATTGATTATTGTGTGTTTTGGGATATCCTATGAGAATTTCATAATTTCCAACCCCTATATTTGTGTGTTTCTGGTCGTCTCCAAAAAGCTCATGAGAATAATGAAGCTGTTCATGTTGGAAGTGTTTGAGTCAAAATAGCTAGATGGCTGAAGACTACTTTTAGTTTTTGTTTTTATGAATGTTTAGCAACACAGATGTTTATTAAGGCTCATAGAAGATCTTTTCTTGTATTTGGATATGTATTCTACAAATTCTTTGTTTCTTTTATATCTTTAAATAGAACTACACATAGTTATCATAACTTGATCAATCATACTATAGATACTTAAGTAAGGTCGTGAATTTATAAGTAGCTCCTAATAAGTTTAATGTTATGGCTTAAGGATAATGTTGAACTTTGAGGGTGTTACAAGAAGCAAGGTGGTGGTTGAGGGCTTGCAGCAATGGAACCCTAGTCTCCTCTCATCTCTCAACCTCAAGGGGTGTGGGTGTCACGAGGAGAGTGATGGGTTAGGTTTCTTTGTTTTTGGTCGAAGTTGGGTTGGGTTTGATTTTTTTAATTTTTAGTGTGAGTGATGAGTGGATTGAGTTTGGGTGGTTGGCAAAGTTTGGGTTTAGTTTCAAAAAAAAAAGAACCAAAATAAATAAATAAGTTACAAGTTAAGCTTCCGTTACCCACTAGTAGAACTTGCTTTAACCCGCGCACTAAATTGTGCGGGCTAAATACGAATTGGTAATAAATGAGGTTAAATATTTAGGCTCGACTTGCATTTCTTTTGCGGCAAAAGGTTAGCATGACGGGTATGGCTCGTTTTGACGACTTTATTCACAAGGTATAAGATCAACAACTTTTACTAAGCCTCAACCACAATTGTCCAATCAAGTGCACTTTGTGAAGGCTACATTTATGCAAATTAGAAAAGCTCTTTAGAAGACTCCATGATGATGAATCACTTGATTAATTCCTTTTTTGGAGAATGGATACTCTCATGTCAAAATTTCATATGACAAGGTCATCTATAGTCTCTTATCTTCAAATCTTTTATGTTATATATCTTGTTTAAACCCCACCTTTGAAATAATGGTGAGGCACACATGACCTTGTAGTGGTGAATTTTGACATAAGAGGAACTATTTTTTTCTTTTAAAAAATTAATCTCTTATACAATCCTAGAGGAAAGTAAGCTACCAGATAATATCTCTTTGAAAGTTCATTAATGCCCTTTTTTCCTCTCCATTTTCAACTCTATGTGATTTTCTTGTACTCCCCTCTCGATTGACCCTCTCTTTTTGGTTGCTGAAGCCCATAATTAGAGAATTGAATGAATCGAAATGTAAATCTCATATATTGAATATAGTGAAATCTAATTTTACACATAAAGATATGAGAAGACTCTACAATACAAGTAATTAACTAGTAGTAACAGAATCACTAACCAACTACTAACAAACACTATGATAATTAAAGGCATAATTTTCTAGCAGACTTTTTCTGGGCCAAATCATGTTATTGGGCCTGTAAAGGAGGAGTGAAAACATTCAAAAAAGCCAAGCTTGGAGTGTAGCTTGTTCAGACCAAAAAAAAACGGTGTAGCTTGTTCAGTCCACAAAACAGTAGCTTGTCGAAGGAATTGGGTGGCAACACCTTGGCCACAATGTTTACTAGTTGGAGAGAGGAAATGATAAGAAGTGAACGAGTCCAGCTTGCAATTTTTCACGAATAGGGTGGCACTCTAAGTCTGTTTGTTTGGTTCTCTCATGGAAAGATGGGTTGTGAGCTATGTAGATGGTTGAATAATCACAATCACAATATATTACAACTAGACTAGGATTTAGAATCTGGAAGTCATAGAGGACATAAGTCAACCATTGGAGCTAACATGTGTTGTGGCCACTAAAGCTAGGCTCCATACTCAACCTCACAAGAAGACCTTGAGAGTTGAGATTGTGTGTTGCTGCTTTAATTTCCACTTTCTGAGTGTGCATTGCCTAGACAAATGCAATAACATGTTATATATATATAGGACAACCAACCCAATCAACATTAAGCTTTTAATGTAAGGTTAGAATAGGATGTTTGCTGGACGCTGGTTGAAGCCTTGGAAAGGATAGATGGTCTCTGGTGTTAAACCGAAGAAGTCCCACATTTTGAGAGCAGAGAACAAACCTCAAAGGCTTCAATATAAAAGAACATCTCAACACTTAACAAAGCATACCTTTCTCGGCCTTTTGGCTAAGATCAAGTGTAGTATCTGTTCTTATCAGTTTAATATCTGATACGTGGGCCATTGGCTCACATGATATTAAATTAAGTTTTTTGAGGGGAAGGGACCATCACAGTAGCTTGCTGCTGGGTCTCTTGCGCGTCGCCCATGCCTTGCACTGCTGCATGGGCCTGGCGCACCAAGTCAGTTCAAATTTTGTTTTTTAGTTTTGGTCTGAAGTTCAAATTTTATTTGTATGTGTGTGATTGACGTTGAGTTGTTGGGCTATCAGCCTACATAGCCAATAGATTTGTTATTAAATTAAAATTATTTTGTATTTAAAGGTTTTTGGTCTGGCTATAATGCTGTGGTCCATTATATATGTTCAAAATTAATCTATGTTCAAATTTTCCATTAACTCTCCGTTATATCATTTTTTTATTTTATTTATAAGCAAAACACCTTTCATTTATATAGATATGTAATATAATATAAAATATTAATATGTTTATATGTATATTTACTTTTAAATTTTTACTATATTAGAAAACAAATAATAATAATAATTTTAAACAATTATTTTTAAAAATAAAGGTTCCATATTTTTTAATTAGTAATTTTAGAAATGCATATAAAAGTATGAACTTTTATTAATATGGTGTATGAAGATGAATGATGAAAAATGCAATAATGAGAATCATTATTTCATTGTAAAAAATATATATATAACATTAATATTATAAAATTATAATAAGCTAGAATGGTAGAATTACTATTTTAGTCCAAAAAAATTATATTTTTGATACAGTAGGTTGTATTATATTTAATGCCAATACGGTAGAATTATCACTTTAGTCTCCTAAAAATTATATCTTTGATAAAATAAATCTTGAAAGAATCACTTGTATTAATTGAAATGGAGACTAATTGACTTTTGGGTGGATTAGTCAATATAACATATCTTTGGAGAGTCTCTTAATGAAGTTTATTTTGAAAATTATTTTATCAGGATATATCTTTTTAGTTCAAAATGATAGTTATTTCTTGATTTAGCAATAAATCATTTAAATTTTTAGGAGAATTATTATTTTGACCTAAAATTATATTGTTGACAAAATAGTTCTCAAAGAAATTATATTTACTAAGTCTAAAGATTAACATTATTTGATGAATTTATCCAAAAATCAATTGACCTATATTTTTGTTAACATAAATGATCACATTTTATATTTTATGTCAAATTTGTATTATAGAACCATTACTTTAGTTCTAAAATATCATATATTTGAAAAATAATCAATTTTGTGCTAAGTTGACATTGTAAATGACGACTTTAATCCTTAAAAAATTATATCTTTAGCAAATTTGAAACAATTACTTTTGTTAATGACAGAGACACGTTGGCATTCGAACAAATTTATCAAACGAGATGGATACTTGAATGGTCACAAGGAATATAGTTTTTATTTAGAAGTTATTTTATCGATCTTAATATTTCTGAAGAGTTAAAATGATGGTTTTGTCGAATATTTTTTAATCATTCTAGCCGAAAAGGCGAAAAAAAAAAAAATGATTCGGTAATATCGCGGAGCGAATATTCGCATGTGAAATTAGGGTTAGGGGTTCATCTGCAGCCGTATATAAACGTCATTTTCTTCGCCCACAACCTGTTCTGCAATTCTATCGTATATCCTACGCTAAGCTCTCTCACAGTCACTGAAGCATCTCAATTCTCAGAGAGAGAGAGCATCATGGCCGAGCAGACCTTTATCATGATAAAACCCGATGGTGTCCAAAGGGGCCTGGTATGTCTCTTTCCTTCGTATACTTAAATCTTTATTCTCTATTATTCCTCAAATTTATACTTTTTATTTTTGGAGAATTACGACTTGTGTGTAAATCTATGTAATTCTTGGGGATTTGTAGTTTCTTTCGTTGAAATTCGAAAGGAATATTCTTTTTTTTTTCTGTTTCTGATAATGATTTTGCGTTTTTTTGTGTGTTTTATTCTTAATTTGGTTTCCTAGTTTTTTTTTTCGGTTTTGTAAGGATTAATTTGCTGATGGATGCTTTTTAGATAATGGGTCGATAACTGTTTTTTGTGGGTGAGTGTCAATGAGTTTGGTAATTGGTTATAACTGTGGCTATCTTTTGTTTAGATGTTTTGAAATCTGGAAGTTCATGCATGCTTTAATCCCAAAGTTTTTTGTAATATTTGAGAGAAAAAGTCGTTCTGTTTCAGGTTGGTGAGATTATTAGCAGATTTGAGAAGAAGGGTTTCTACCTCAAAGGTACTTTATTGCATTTAAATTTTTGTTCTATTGAGATTATTAGCTAATAGTATTTGTTTGTTTTTTCTGGTCAATACATATCACCATACTAAGTTTTAAAGCTTAAAAAACTTGATAAATTCTTAACCTCGTTAAAAAAATTGAGGTATTATGTTTTAATATTTGGCCAAATTACTTGATTTCCATCTCAAATTTTGGTTTAACAGTGTGTGTGCAAGAGCATGTATGTATGTATATAAGTCCTGAAGATGTAGTATGGAGTGATGTTGTGATCTGTTAATTTGGAAATTGGTCTTGATGAGTGTTTGTTTTGAAATTGAGATCAGGTTTGAAGCTCATCACTGTGGACCGCCCTTTTGCTGAGAAGCACTATGCAGACTTGGCCGCAAAGCCTTTCTTTAGTGGATTGGTGGATTACATTATCTCTGGCCCTGTTGTTGCCATGATCTGGGAGGGTAAGAGTGTTGTGGCAACTGGAAGAAAGATAATTGGAGCCACAAACCCTCTAGCATCTGAGCCTGGAACAATTAGGGGTGACTTTGCTATTGACATTGGGAGGTATAGACTAATGCTCATCTCAATCTCACTCTTCAATCATGTTATTATCGAATAATTTTGTATTATCTGCATAAATTTGTGTGTTTCCATTGTTCATGTTTTCCAGTTTGTTACGTGAATTTTAGGTCAATGAAGCGACAAATTGATGTTCTATTTTTTGTTTATGAATTGGGATCTTTATTTATGTAACCTTGTCCTTGTACTCTTTAATCATGAAATCGGGTGTACCTAAGTGTGATGGATTAGTGGATTCCAACAAATATAGTTTCATATCCATGTGCTTGTATTTTCTTAAAATCTGAACTTCTATATTATAGTCAATGATAATCAACACTGCACTCTACATTATATTGATGGTTTTGATCCATACTCCCTAATGTATACTTCTTGTGCAGGAACGTTATCCATGGAAGTGACTCCGTTGAAAGCGCCACCAAGGAAATTGCATTGTGGTTTCCTGAGGGCCCTGCAAACTGGCAAAGCAGCCTCCACTCTTGGATCTATGAGTAAGATATATGCCTCAGGTTGGAACATGAAGCTGCCTTAGGTTAAATCCCAGAGTTGCTGCTTGTTATGTTTATCTATTGTTGGACCTTTCCTAGAGTTTGGTACTTTGGTTTTGGTTTCTGTTATAGTTATTTATGTTCACACACTCATAAATCAAAATATCAAACTAGTTTTGCTATCTATCGTTGTTGAATGCTATTGCTCATGAGCCGTTGATGATGTTGCAGTTAAAGTTATAAATATCTTTCTCGTCACAGTACATGGCGTGTTTACTTTTTTGTTAACAAATAAATTTTTTCTAAAAGAGTATTGTGCAATGAGACCAATTGGATTGTGCGATCTCGCCTGCTTAATTAGAAAACAGACATAAAGGGTCAAGGCAGAAAAAAACAGAGGAAAGCATAAAAAACAGCGTCACTGTTTTTGTCTTTTAATTCTCTCATTTAGAGTTTGATTGAACCTTTTTGTCGTGTAATTGATGACTTTTATAGTTTTATTTTTTTGGGTCTAGTGTAATTGATTACTTGAAGTTTTCATTTATAGAAATGCTTTTTGTCCTTAAAATTTTGACGCATCCCATAGACGCATCATTCAGATGAGACATTGAAAAGTGAGCTAAAAAATTTTTGAACAAAGAATAAATTGTTTTAATCATTGATTTCAGAAGTTGTCTCATCAGTACGTTGGTTTTGTATGTCCAAATAACACCCCTACCATTTAAGAATGGGCACATATGTATGAGAGAAAAGGTTGGGCCACAAATGAATTACAGGTACCTTGTTTCACTTTGTGAATTGAGATGAGAGCACTCTTATATGAACGTAACATGTGGAGGCTCGACATGTATATCAATCCACCGTTAAAAGTGTTGAAGTTTATTTTTTAAATATCTTAAAATATTTTATCACCCAATCACACGGTTCTCTACTTGTGAGTCGCGATACCCGTGCGTACAAATAAAGTTTCCCTTGAGATAAGGGTCACATCTCCTCCTACTATTGTATACTCATTTTGTTTCCAGTACCCTAAATTTCGAGATTGGTGTTTAATTAAGGGATTTTTAGTCTTATAGTGGGGATGAAAAAAATTCTCTCCCTCCTACTTTTTTATCTAAAATATAGTGAGGAAATTTTGAAGAAAAGGAACGGGTAGTGGTCAATTTTTTAAGGATTTATCGTTATATAATGGAGATTTACTAAATAAACTTGTATACACATTTTGAGTTGAAAATTCTTTGAACTAGAATTTCCTAATTTTTTTTACATGAATTGCTATCATATTAATGATTTGTGTTCAAATATGTATTCTAACACAAAATGTATTTTGAGTTGAAATATCTTCACTTTCAAACTAAAATTCCTCAAATTTTATCCATGAATCTTCCAATCAATGATATTATAATATTATACAAAATGAATAATGAATAATGAATTTTAGATCACTTTAGATAATTTTTTTTTTAAAAAAACCTTTAGTAAATACTCTTTTTTTAAAATAATTTTTTATGCTCTAATTCATCTTTACTATTTTGTGCCGTTAATATATTTTTTTGTCTGACATGCATGTTAATAATTTATGAATTGATAACAATAATACATATACATATGTTATACAAATTGAAAATTTTTTACTAATGAAAATAACTAAGAATGGAAATATCATGTGCTCATCACCTTTTTATGGTGAGTTGAGCATGCTTTTCTTTATTTATTGAAAAAAAAATCCTCTAGAAAAAATTATAACGCCACATTTCAAATTATGTTCATAAGAATCGTGTTCTTAAGAATGTTATATCAGGAACGTCATTATTAGATATGATGAAATTTAACCAAGGCCAACAAAGTTCAAGATCAATTACAATGTATGGATGAACCAATGACTAGAGCTAGAGCAAAAAGGCTAAAAGAAGCTTTGCAAGAACTAGTCATGGAAGCAAAGACCAAAATAATTCAGTTGAGCATGAGTTCCTAAAATGAACCATTCTTATTCAGTTTGAAGAATAGTCAAGTTCAACATGAAGAAGTCACTTGAAGGCCCAAAGATGAAGCCCAATTCAAATGATCAAGTTGCAAACAAATTGGGTTGGAATAATTAGTTTAAATTAGGTGTAATTTATCTTATTTTTTTGTAATTTTTGTACAACTTTTAATGTCTCCTATTTCAGATGTTTTTTAGTTGTTTTCTAATTAGCTTTAAATGTTTTAAGAGTTCCTAGACAATTATGATAGATAGTGGGTGAAGTGGGAATGATAATACTTGAATGGAAATGATAATGGGTGATGAGACTACAACTTAATACTTAGTGGTTTTTGTAGTGGGATTTTTCTACAGCCCACTTAATCTTATGATAGTGGGACTTCAATACTTAATGGGAATGGTAGTGGCTGCAATGCTTAGGGATTTGTGTAGTGGGACTTTTCTATAGCCCACTTAAGATTATAAATAAGGACTCAATGTAATATACAAGACAGATTATCAATAGCTTTCTTTGAGTTTTCTTCCTTGTGAAGAACTTCCTTTTTGTTCTTAGGTAAAGAACTAAATCTAATCTTATCAAGACAACTTGTGGTGATCAAAACAAGAATTATCACTCATCTTCTCATCTTCTCTTAAGTGTGGCATCTATATCTTTCTGAAACACAAATAAAATCAAACACATCTCTAAACTCCAACCTGAAAGTGTAAGGTGATCCTGGTTCATTCTAGTTGTTGAATCAAGCCATTCAACTCCAACCAAGCTGAATCATATCAAGATATTTTAGAAAACTTGTTTCTTTAGTATTAAACATTCTTTGAATTATTTGTTGAGATTATTGAGAATAAATTTTAAATTTATATGT
Organism: Dalbergia oliveri; assembly: GCA_030441495.1. NCBI lineage: Eukaryota > Viridiplantae > Streptophyta > Magnoliopsida > Fabales > Fabaceae > Dalbergia > Dalbergia oliveri. The sequence goes on from JAMLFY010000016.1 coordinate 581,042, forward strand.
GTAATCATACATAATTCTAGGTATACATGTCATAAATTTTTCAAAATATCCTTAACATAATTAATGGTACTATAATTGTGGAAAGAAGTAAATAAGGGATATTTTAGTTTTTTTTTATAATTATTATTCCCAAATCATAAAAATCTTTTATTCCCAGCCTCTATCTTGGGAATGAAATCTACTCAAAACATGGAAATGTCTGTATCCTAGGAATAATTAATACATAGAAATAATTATATAAAACTTATAACAAGCATGGAAATAAATCATTCTCATGCGATTATTTTCAGAATAAATTTGTAAAACGTGAAACAAATGCCCCTAAGGAATGGTGTTTGAGTTGATTACTATTTTCAATTGATTTTATCAAGCTTTTTAAATTATTTTATTTGGTGTTCCAGTTATACTTCTCAAGAATATAGATCAATCAAGAGGATTGTGTAATAAGACTAGATTACATATGGCTAAATTACATATGACTTGAGTTGATTATTATGAGTCCTCCATAAGGTAATCATGTAAGAACTTCTGTGTGCATTCGAATAGTTTAGGTTAGTCCTAGCTAGTGGGGTATATTGAACCCACTTAAACATTTATCAATAAAAAGAAAAAAAAAGCCAAAATGAGAATTTATGTCATTCATTGCATGATTTGTTTCGGGGGAAATTATGATCAGATGGTTCGTAGGTGACTTTGGTACCATCTAATTTTAGCTTGTCCATCAACTTTCAAATAAGGAAATTTCCCTTGGTTTTTCTTTCGCTAAGACGATAAATAAAGGTCAAAACCAAACTCTTTCTCGTATCGATTTGTAGTGCCAAAGCCAATATTTAGTATGGCGGGCTTTATGTAACACTTCAAGAGTTGGAAGGACTCAACTAGCACAAGCAAAAATGTTGTGTATAAGGAAGTCTTGAAAGATTAAATTAACAAATGTATTGTTTTGATTTATAAAAAGTTCTTTTATTTGACTTTAATTGTTATAATGTTATCTTATACTAAATCTGTATAACACATGACAAAAATATAAATAAAAGTCTTTTTAAGAACTTTTAAAATATGGTTTTTGGTGTGGTGTCCCAAGGTGTCGTACCCTTTTACATTTAAGAGTTATGATTTAATCATGAGTGTTAGAATGTATCCGAGAGCACCATACAAAATGACAACAAATAAAAATTTATTCCTAAAAATAAATAAAAAAAGGAGTCGCTACCAATTTTAATTTTGGCAAAAATTGGAAAACCATTTAATTTGGCAAAACTAGTCTTTTGAAAGGATATGAGTCCTAGTATAATTATGATTAGGAAGGGTGAAAACTTAATCCCACTACACCTCTAATACATCCGTATAAATACGGTTACCTTAGAGTTTGTTATGTAAATTAATTTATAACTTTAGTAATATTTATTTTTCCCTAAAAAAGTAACAATTATATACAAATAAATAAATGATAAATAAAAGAAGAGAACAAAATTTGAAGAAAAATTAGCTTTGGCTTGATAGATATGGGCTATGCCATGTATCCTTTGTGCAATGAGAAAAAGTCACGTCGTTTTTGTAGAAAATAAGTATGTGTTGGATTGATTTTATTAAAAGCAAAATAAAAATTTCACTTTTATACTAGGAGAGCATAAACTATACAATAAACCCTTACACTCTTGTGAAACTTGAGGATGACAAGTCATACATCAATATCACAAGTTGTTACATGGAATAAAAAATCTAAAATAATCAAACTCTATTTTTTTTTTTTAAAAAAATCTAAATAGGTTTTACTAAAAAATGATCTGAAACATCCATATACGAATAACCATGCCCAAGTCCCCAAACTAAAACACTCAAATGGAATAGAATATAAATAAAAAAAAAAGACCTTACTTAAACCAAACAAATGCAAGTAAAATAAAATCAAAAGAGGATTTGACCCAAAATAACAAAACCTAGATCCCAAACTACATAAATTAAATGGAGTAAAGGCAAAAAGAGAACCTGACACAGAACGAAAACAAAAAAGATAATGATAAAGCAAAGGAAATGAAACAGGACTTGACCAAAGGAAAAAGGAAAAAAAAACATGTTAAAAGAAAACATGAAGTGGAAACCAACCCGTTCACTAACAAATTGATATAAAGTGGAAGTAAATAAAAAAGGGACGGTGGCAGCATAGGGTAGCGCTGATGACCGTGATGCTTGATTCAAGTGGTTGTGCGCGGTGGTAATGGGTCCTGAATGGCCTGATTTAATTTCTGGTTTGTGGGTTTGTGATATGGTGAATGATTGTGGCTTGGTTTCTTTGATGTGGTGATGATGATGATCCATAGTGGTTTAATAAGAGTTGTGGTTTGATGAGAGGGTTGTGATGATGATGACGATGGGTTGTGATGATTTTTTAGAGGTGACTGCAGTTTGGTTTCCTTTTGGGGTGGTTATCATGAAGGTGATGATGGTGGTGATGAAGGTAATGAAAGAGAGGGAGTTATATGGGTGTTTCGTGCTTCTTTGTTACCGTGTTCTCCTTTTCTTTGAAGGAATGGTTATTATATAGAGAAGAAGAGGAGAGATTTTGAGAGTCAGAGGTTCAAGTCAGTAAGATTTTAATCTATTTTTTTTTGTTAAGTCAGTAAGATTTTGATTTGATTCTCACTTTAATTTATTTTTTGTCACTTGAGATTAAATTTAAATTCAAACGCACACAAAAAATGAAAAAGTAAATAAATAAATAAGTTGAAGACAAAAATATGGTGTTCACAATGAATGTTTAAAATATTAATAAAGTTAATTATTATAATACGTAATAAATTTTTAGTCATAAGTTATCTAAAAATACCGATACCCATAGATTTTATAGAGTACCACAAAAAATCATTAAAGATTATTTAAAAGATTTTTACCTTCATTTTTATTCAATATCCCAGCGACCTCATTGTATTAAAATTAAGACTAAACCTCAAGTTAGTCTTCGGGTTTATGATGGAGAACAAATTAGTCTTTCAAATTTAAAATATCATATTAGTCTCAAATTTTATAAAAAGGGACAGAGTTACCCTTCTGGAAAATTTTCATATAAACTTGTATTAACTTACTTATGCGTACTGTTAACTTGTTTACATCTATTGTTAACCTTCATCTTGACTTTAACTCGTCTCACTTTTAAATGAAGTCATTTAGACCTTTTTCTCTAACTATTATTCTTGCGAGAAAAAGATTTTGACTTTAAGTTGATATTTGTTCCGAGAGAGAGAAATAAAGTAAGTTATTACTACTCTTAAAATTAACATATAAATATTAACATAATACATAGATATTTTATCAATAGTTAAGACAACAATTTAAGAAGACTAATTTATCTCTTTTTATAAAATTTGGTCTACTATATTAGATTTTAAATATAAGGAACTAAGGGCCTATTTAGTTCAAGTTTCAACTTTCAATTTTAATTTTTCATATTTTATTAAAAAATACTAAAATTCTAAAACTATAAATTTCAATTTTAAGTTTTCATTTCCAGTTTAGGATTTCTTCATAAAATTCTGAAAACTAAAATATTGAAATCTAAAATTAACTAAAACTAAAAATTCAAACTAAATAAGGCTAATTTATTTCTCCTTATAAATAATCTGGGGTTTTAGTCTAAAATTAAATCCACGGTTGAACCCCAGAAGAGAGAACTAACTGTAATTCATCCGCAAATTCATTCTATCTATCTATCTATCTGTAGTCTCCAGTACTCTTTCACGAATTTCCTCCGCTGAAACCTACCTTATTGGTTACTTCTTCAACTTGCCACAGCTCCGAACAAAGCACACAACACAACACAAAACAACATCATGCAATCCCCTTCTCTGTACCTCACCACCAAGACCTTCACCATTCACAATCACAATCACAATCATTACCTTGGCTTCCACCACACCCTCTCTTCCACCACCTTCCCCAAGACAACATCATGCTCCACAAGGGTCACGGCCCAGGCCCAGAAGCCCAACAGTCATCAGAGGCCCAAGGAGCGTGTGAGGGTGGAGGGGAGGGGCAACAACAAGGAGAACGTGTGGAGTGTGGACAACGAGCTCGCCAAGGTGGCTGCTGAGAAGGAGAAGGAGAAGGGCAGAGGAAGGAGGCAGAGAGGGAGGAGGATGGTCAAGAGGAAGAGGCATAAAGGTGGTGGTGGCCCGGTCATTGTCACTGGTGCTATGTTGGTTGAAGTTGAGACTGTTCTTCAGACTCAGGTTCCACTTTTTCCTTTCCTAACTTGTGTCTACCTTAAAAATTTCATTTTGATGCACACCTGCTGTTATTATTCTTGTTATTAAATGCTTTTTGTGAATTTGACTATAGACATGGTTCACGATAGGATATTGTTTTGTTGTCTAGTTAGTTAGCCTATTGAAACTGGTGGGATACAGATTGCTTGTTGCGGTTTTGAGTAAAACCTCAAATTGGTTCGAAAGAGTTGTAGGACATCAATTTGATCCATGAAAGATTAAAAAAATTCATTTCAAGTTAGTTCAAACTTTTTTTTTAATTTTAATCTTCTGGACTAACTTGAAATAAATTTTAGTTTTTGGAGGATTAAGAATTGATATCACAAATCTTTCGAGGGCCAAATTGGTATTACAACTCTTTTGAGGACTAAATTGATGTCCCACAACTCTTTCAAGGATTAATTTGAGGTTTTACTCTTGCGGTTTTCTATGGAAACATTTTCTTGTGTGTTGTCCTAGTAAGAGAATTGATGTGGATTAAGTAGTTTTGTGGATGAAAATGGAGCCTTTTCTTTTCTGAAGTTTTATTTGAGTTGCTGAATGGACCGTAAATTTATGTGACTGCTTAGTGCTGAGATATTGTCAGAAGAAAGAAATAGCGAAAAGGAGTAAGTTATTGTATATTAATATGTGAGTATAGAAACATGGTCAATGTTTTGTATCTGGAAGGAGAGTGTATATGGTTTTGCATATATTGGGGTTTATTCTAGCTTGAAAGTAAGGAATGCAAGCAGTTTGTTCCATTTTGATCTTTTTTATTTGTTGGAAGATACTATGTAAAAACAAAAAGGAATAAATTCCATCTTTTTTTTCTGTGAATAAAATTCAGGCCAGTCATTATTGAAATTCAGATGGACATGTTGTATAAATAAATTCCCTCCCATCTTATTATTGTTTTCTGTTACTCATTTTATATGTATATGTTATTGGGATCTGTGTTTAAACTGTGGAAAGTTATACTGGCTTAAATTCAATGAACATTATACTCACCGAGTGGACATTCTTTCAGGAGCCAGTAATAAAACCAGTTTGGAACACATTTGCTAGCAGTCTCAGTGGAATTTGGAAGGGTGTAGGCGCTGTGTTTTCTCCTATCACTGCTGAAATGGAGCCAATTGAAATAGGTAACAGGAATGAAAACCTGTACGACTGCTATACACTTTCCTGTATAGAGGCTGTACCATCATCATCTTCAGGTGAACATACATCTCAAATCCAAAGAAAAGTTAATTGGGTGACTTTGAATCCTTATGGTGAGATACCACAGCATCTTGAAGGCAACAGCATAGCTAAAGAAGGATCTGATGATGGTAAGGCTCCTATGCTCAAGAAGCAAAACATCAGTGGTGATTTAACAAATCATGTTTTGCCTGCATTTGAGTCCTTTGACTTTGAAAGAAGTGACGTGATGGAAGAAGATGTCATGGGCTGTGAACCAGGCCTCGTTTACTTTGAAGTAAGGTTCCTCCCTTTATTATGCAATAGTTTCTTTGTGGATGCTGAGTTATTATTTACAATGAGGATAGGCAATAATTTTTTTCTATGTATTTATATTATAGTTTCCCTTGCGGAATGGAATGCTATTTTCTCATTATTTCTTAAAATGGAAGGATGACCCTTTTCCTGGTTCTGTGAGGTTAATTATCTCCGGAATTTTCATAGTATTAAATACCAAATAACATGTATTATGTATTAAATTGGACCTCGCTATCAGACAAAAAGAGAATTTAATTTCTTAAATAACTTGTATTGTGTATGGGTAAAAGAAAAAAGCTGGGGTACTGACGGACTAGGGCAACATGATTTTTTCAACAAATCTTGAGGGATAATACCAAATATGGTGTGAAGAAGTCATGGGATTGGCCCATATTAGCTGGTTGACTTTTTAATGAGCATGGTCTATCAGAGAAGCGCAAAAATGTTTTGAAGAGTACAGATCATGTGTTAGGAAGATTTCTGTGTTTGATCTGAAAGGGTTTGGCCCCTTCCATCTTTTACACGCTGGCTATTTGTGGCAGTTGTTTTCTAGTTGTAAAAGTTGTTGGCAAATGTTCCTGCAAATCTAAGTTGCACGGGTCAGATGCAGTGTCAGTACCTGGTTGCTGCTCGGCAGTCTCTGGTTGCAGTTTTTTCTGGCTGAACTGCTATTCCAATGTGGGAAAGAAGTATGGGGGAAGCTGTCATCCACCATCACCAGTTGCTGGTTGCTGTCTGCCAGAGAACTGCTTGCTAAAAGGCTAGGTTGGGGTCATATCTGGTTTCTGGCTGTTGCAACTTGTTAATTGAATGAGGAACAGAAGGGACAAGAGTTACATCTGGCAAAATGATGGCGCTACCGAAATGTTAAAATCCTTTTAATATGTACCGAAGGCATCTGTACCTTGTACAGCTACCTGGTCCTGAGGAGTGTACCCGTGCTTCAGAACTGCAAATCCTATATTTTGCACGTTTGCAAGCCCTTTGTCTCATTCTCTATAGTTGGATTAAAAGGCATGCTTAGTAACTCTTTGGACTTTCATTGTGTTCTTGCATCAGAGTTTCTAATGAATTTCAAAGATAGTAAGTGAGCAGTAATTGGCTGGGTCTTGCTAACATTTAAATCAAGTACTTTGAGAATTGAGATACAGTAGATATTAGTTTTAACTTCTCATATTTCCAAATTAATGCAGTGTTGAGATGATGAGAGTCATCATTATAAGTATAATTGAGTACTGATAGTTGGTTTTTTTTCTCTCCTTTGCATTCGATAAATAATTATGATTAAAAAATTTGCAGGATGGATCTTATTCTAGGGGTCCTGTAGATATTCCTGTGGGTGAAGAGGATGAGACAAAGTATTATATCACTCCAACATTCAAGTTTGAACAAGTAGGTCTGCCATGCAATTGAGTATCATGTTTATAGAACATTCCCGTGTCAGTATTAGCAGCACATGACAAATTTCTAGTTGAATAATTAGCACCCCGATGACCATAAGGCTTTGTTATTTAATATGTGCTTCATGTTGGTATTGAGAAAAGCTCTTAAAATCTGAATCCCTCTGCCTCAAGCATTGTTTTTATGAAAACAGGAAGGTATATTATTCAATTAATATTTCACCAGCAAGACTTACATTCTTTTTTCATTTTATGTGCTCCTTCTTCAGTGCTTGGTTAAAGGCTGCCATAAAAGGATCCGTATCGTCCACACTATAGAATTCAGTAATGGTGGTTCAGACATACAGATAATGAGAGTTGCTGTGTATGAAGAAGAATGGGTCAGTCCTGCTTCTGTCAGACACCAGAGGTATTGTTTATGCTTTGATTACATTGTGATTAAGTTTGCACCTATAAAGCACTTATCATTATATTATCTGAATGTGCTGCAACATAGATCTAAGACAATGCTCTAAAACTCAATACCATGCAGTAAGGATAAGTGAAGTAAACCCCAAAATAATGGATTTTGGAAATAGTTAAAATGATATTATGCTATGACATGGATCTTATGCATGGTCTTACGGTTTTAGGCTTCATCAAAATGCACAGTGATTGTTTTCTTTGTCTTCCTAGTGTCATTCCTCCCTTCAATTTAAGAAAATAATTTATGTATGTTGCATTTGAAACAGTGATATGGAATTTGATTTGAAGCCATTTTCTCAAAGAAAACGAACCAAGCCATCAGAGCTAATGGGGTCATGGAAAGTCTTTGAGGTCAGTGCAACTCCAGTGTATGGTGAGGAAAACGTGGTGGAAGAAGGCAATGGCACCCCATATGTATACCTTTGTACAGAGACTCTGAAGAAGAGGAGCCTCCCGGAGAGCACGAACTACTTCGGCGAGGAGGAGAGGCTTGACATGCAGGATGTGACCATGCTATGGCTTCCTGGGGGTGTAACTTGCTATGTTGACATTAACAAGGATGGCATTCTTTGTATTGGAGTTGGTTGGTACTCTGATGAAGGAATCAACCTTGTGATGGAAAGAGACTATGGCTTGGATGGAAAATTCAAAGAGGTGAGATGTAAATCAGAGGTAAAGAGAAGGTGGTCTAGTCCACCACCCCATGAGTAAGTCCTGAGGATTACCGGCTTGTGAATTGGTCTACTATGAGAAATACAGAGAACATTCAAATGTTAAACCAAAGTTCAAGTGTAGTAATGTTCAAAAGTGGCGTGCGTGCACGTGCATTTTGTTTACCATTTGCATCACTCTAGTCACTTTTGCTTATTGCAAAGGTTTAGGAGGTTTAGCTGTCTGGATTTTGAGCTAATTAAGGTACACCCGATAACAAACTCAAATGAGTAGTAATATTTATACCACAATTTATAGTATCTCATGCCAACCCTCTTTTTTGGGTACAAGACGAGGTCAGCTTCCAATCAACAAATTCTTCTTTATTATTGGATTAGATGGGGATCTCAGTATATGAGATTGTATTTGGATAATATCTCACAAATTATAACTACATATAATATTTCTTAATTTGGTTATCTTTGTTTACAAACCAAACTAAAAATTGAGCTGTTATGTGGCACTTTTTCTGAACTCTGACATACATTTTCCTGTATTTAAAGGTTAAATGCATATTTATAGTTGATTAGAAAATTAAGGAGAATGACAAACACAACTTTAAAATTTATTATACAAAATACATCTTGTGAAATCTCATAACAGACCAGAGTCCATAAGCATAGCCAACAGAGTAAAAAGCGAGGCTTAACCATAATTAATTACTAAAGTAGTTGTATAAACGGCACTAACCAGTGGTTAAGGGCATATGCCGTTTTGGAGGTTGGTGATGAACGAGAAGGGATTGTCATGGAAAAATTGTCTTGAAGAATTTTTTTGGATTTTATTTTTATTAAGAGGATTTAAAATTTATTTATGAGAAAATTTATTTTATTACATAACTTCTATACTCAGAACACCTCAAAATTTATTAAATCTCAACTAATCTAACTCTCATCCGATAACGGAACATAATTTTTGCAGCAACTTCTTTTTTACACAATTCAAACTCAACCATAACAAATCAATAAATTCCTTAAACCAACTAAACCTTAATTAACTTTTAGATATTTTGTTAACACATGATTGGAAATTTGTTTCAGAAATTGTTCACTCAAAAATGGTAAAGGATTATGTAGTGTACACCAAAAAAAAAAATGCTGGAAGACTATATCAAGTTTGAACCAATAAAAAGAATACTGCTAACCAAACAAAAAAGTTTCAACTGCAAAAATATATTTTAATTTTCAATATATCAAATGTGTCCACTTTTGATTTCTTAACCAATAACCTAACCTGATTAACAAAACTAAAATTTGTTTGAACCAACTTGAGAAATTAAAAGAACAATTTTTAAAGCCAAAAAAATGAATGAACGCAAAATAATAAGGAATCTCTAGATTTAAACCTTTTCCAATTACAGTGTACTCCTTTCTAATTACAATGTACTCATTTTCTTTCAAATCATATGCACATTGAATTTCTCACAGGTATAGGAAACACTCCCCTAAAGGTCATACTTGTGTTGTAACAACTAGTTATGACTTATGAGTCAGTGATTGCTACCAAGATAAACACTAACTGATCTCAGGTTGAGCTCGAAGCTGCAGGGTCCGAGCTTAGACCTCGACGAATCATCCTTTGCTTCCTCAGCAACTCATTACACGATGCAAAGAATTCATGCCTTAGAATTTCTTCAAAACCGATCCTATTTCTTGGGTTTACTGTTAGGCACTTGTCTATTAGATCATATAATGATTTCGGGATGTGCTCAAGAAACTCTGGCCTCTTCGTGTGAAACTTGCACCAGCTTTCTATGTCCCATGATTGCAAGTACCGTTCATCGAGTAACTCCTGCAATCCAATGAACCTTAACTAAGATGATTAATGGAAAAATATTAATCATGTTTGCTTCATTTTCCACTTTTAGATATTAGGTGCTGCATTTGCTTATACTTAGCAATGCATGGTTTCAAATTGCAGTCTGTAACAATTTTCCACACCACAGTCCCAATTAGCAGTAACTTGAGTTCATGGTCGGCCACAAAAAAATAAAATCATGATTTTAGAATAAAAGCCAAATTAAAATTTGTGCAGCCAACAGTCATCTCCAAATATTATCCGATTAATGTAATATTTGTTTACTAGTAAACTAAGGATGTTGAAGCTTAACTAGCATTCTTTTGCTGACAAACTGACACTAGCAAAGAAATTAGTGTTAGAAATATAAAGAAAAAATATTTCCGTTGCATGAAACATGAACATTTTAATTCCTTCAGAGACTTTTATTTTGTATATATATATATATTTGGTTTTGCAATATATGTGTAGAGTTTATCATACAAGGAGTTACCGTTGGAAAAGATAATTCACGGTCATGTAGCTTGGCCAGTTCCCATAGCTCTTCGCTGCCCCGCAATTTGGCAATCTCTTTTATATTCCTGCAAAAGCAATTTGGTCAGCGAAGAAAAACAAAGAAAGATAAAATGACAAATGAATTTTGAAGCTGATTTTTATTACTGTTCTGGATCGCCAGTGAAAGGAGCCTTCCCGATCACCATGTAGAGAAGAGTGACTCCAGCTGACCAAATATCAACCTTCGGTCCCTGAAACTGAGACCTAAACAAAACCTGAAGAAACGGTAAAGACTTGAATTAAAACTATTGAAAGACAAAACCATCCATTTAATTAAAGAAAACTATAATTGCATTTAAAAGTACTAAGTAATAACTTCAGGGGTGCATTTGGTTTTAGATAACAATTTCTAATTTTTATTTCCTATTTTCAGTTAGTTTCCTATCTTTTTTAGGATTTTATAAAAGAAACAATAAAATATACAACATCTAATTTTTAATTTTTATTTCTAATTTTTACTATTTATTTCATAAAATTCTGAAAAGAGAAGATAAATTGATAACAGAAAATAAAAAATTAAAAATAGCTTTCAGAAATAAACGCACCCTAAATGTCACATTTTAAAAGTGGGACGTGCAACACTTTGATGAATCCAAAATTAAGGTTTTAATAGCCTTTTCCTTCGAATGACAATAAAGGAAGTAGCCAAAGACCCAAGTTTCGAAATTTAGTTTGTTTTCATTTCATTTATGTTATTTCAATGAAGGACAATAATGATTTATTTGCAAACATGTTACATATTTTCTCATGTTTTTATCATGCATCTAAAAAATGGCATTCCCTATATCACCATTGAGTGTAGGGATCTACGTTAAGAGAAATGTTAAAGTGTACATAACTTACATGAATAGTATTGGTTTACACTTTATCCAATAATAAATGAGGTATGAGTCAAAATAGTATCCCATTAGCTATGCCAACTATGTTCAAATAACATGACTTTGTACATAAAATTGCATCTATAAGCGCGTGAGAACAATGTAAGTGAATAGAAACAGCAAGGCTGCAAGACCTTACCTCAGGGGCACGGAATCCCTTGGTACCAACACATGAACCTTCTCTTTTGAGTTTTCCATCCCCTGGAAAACTTGAGCAGTTAATACACAAAAAGGTAGCATAGGCAGAGCAATACCACCACTCAGAAACATTGAAATTGGAATCACACCTTTGCTTCTCAATAACCCAGCGGCAACATTTGACGAATGTAGCGGCATTGGCGTAAGATAAACAAGCTTGCCCTCTACCTTGCCTGAAGGAGCAGTAACTCTTTTCCTTTGAGAAGACGGACCTTTTATCAGCTATTGCTTGCGCATTGCATAGTATTCTGCACAAGACTGATAAGCTCCTTTCTTCCTTTGAAAGGTAAGGGTTCCCTGAGCCTTTCTGCAGAAGCAGTCCTAGTGCTTGTAACATCTTTAGCTGAGGTTATTCCCGAGCCATCTGTTCCTTGTGCTCTAAGTAAACTTGCACCAGCCTTATCAGGGCAATTTTTCAGAGGACCAGCATAAGCTTTTTGCTTCACATGCCTATTAGGTTCAGGGTTTTTCTTATAAGCTGCCAACTCCCTTTTATTCGATGTTAGAGACTTGCTTCCTCCAAGGTATTTGTCATGGACCAATGGGCCAGAACCAGATGGGAAAGGAATATTACTGGCTGCGTCAAGGCCTGTTTTTGATTTACCTGATTATATTATGATGATCATTGACCATTAAACTTATGCAATAGTAACCAGGAAATGATTGAGAGAAATAAATATGATGCCTGTAGAAGCAAGAAATGAGTTTCTTATGTTCTGGGACGAGTATGTTAGCTTATTGCCTGAAATTAAAATTAATCAAGTAGCCTTATTTTAAGACAACTAAAAGTGACGAGAAAACAGCCAAAGATTCAGCGAGTTCTTCCATTTATCTAAAGAATAAGCAAGAGTTAAGTGAACGTGAAGCTTACTTCCAACGTTGAACTTCTGCTTTAAATCCTGGAAAGGAAAAAAAAAAAAGACATAAAATGATAAAATGTCACAATAAAACAGACTATTCGGAACAAAATGATCTCAGTCAAAGCTCATATGAGGCAAAAACCAAAAGTAGCAAGAGAAGCAACCTAACCATCGCAAGGTTGAAATCGATAAGGTAGCCCTTGTTTAACTTTCGAGAAAAGAGGAAGTTTCCAGGTTTAATATCTCTGTGAACAACTCCCTACATCCAAATAGAATTTGAAATTCAAGAACAATTGCAAATTTTATGTGAAAGTCATATACTCATATGAGACTCTGAATATTATCAGGGAAAAATTTACCTCTTTGTGTAAGCACGCAAGTGCCCTGAACAAGCAATACCCATACCACTGAAGCTGAATTATATCAATTTCTTTTTTCAAAACCTACAGATGAGAAGGGAAAATTATGTCCATTAAACATGAATCCTAGAGGTTACTTGGGATATTCTTATTATCAAATCATTATGATATCAAGGAAGGATGAAAGGGAAATTCATTTCCTGCATATATCAATTTCCATTTCCAAAACCTAAAGAATGAGAAATCCATCTCCTGAACTTGACTGTTTAATCAGAATGTTTAAACTGTAAAGTGTAGCACTCATAAGACCAAAAAGGAAACTTTTTTTTTCTGATGGAGAATATATAACTTAAAGACAGTTTCAACTTACCTCAGGTCTGTCATGCTCAACGTGTTCTAAAACAAAGCAGTCACTGCTGCCACTTTTGAAAGAGCCTTCAAACTTTATTATGAAGTTTTTACCCCTGCGTCATGAAAATATAAAATGACAACAGAAGCATGCATTACAGCTTGAATATAACATTGTATAAAGGCGTGTACTTACCCAAAACGCTCAAGCATATTCCGCTCATTATTTATATGGTTTTTATGAGCATTATTATGTGGACCTGTAAAATCACATGTATATGTTATAGCATCAATTTCTTAAAAACCGTTATGCAATGTATAGTAATAATAACAAAATGATCGCATAGGAGAATTGTTTCCATTTTCCATTCCAAAAATGGGAACTGAGCAGAACAAGTAAAGAGCAGGATTCATGATGAAAATTAAGCAGCCTCACTTTCTACTAGTATAATGCAAATAATGGAGAATTTATCCCTTTTGTTTTTTAAAAATCATAACTATAGATGCACAGCATACAATTAATGTGAAAGATAGGTGTTGCTTACATTTTATTGCAAGTCTTTTTCCGTCAGTCTTTCTTCGAGCACGGTAAACAGTGCCATAACCACCTGGATGAGAAAATAAGTAATTTCAATGCATTTTTGGTATGAATTTGTTTCATCAGTAAAGAAGTGTAGGAGAAACTGAGAACTGATACCTGAACCTTCTTCTTCCTCTATTGCAAAAGTTTCAAAAGATGGATATGCTTTTCTCTCCACCTGATTTAACAAAAACCACAACGGACAATATGAACATATAAATTATACATCTCAAGCAAATAGTCAAAATGATCACAGAAATATCTCTCAAAGCATATATAACTATAAAAGGACAGGTTATTCAAAACTACAAGGTAGCGTTTGTTTACTGTCCCTGAACAAAAATACAATGAGAGGGACAGAAATATAAGACAATAGAGACAGTGAAGACGAGACATAAATAATAAATATGTATAGGGGTGTTATTGGAAGATAAAAATGTTAAATTTCTGTCTCCATATCCTGTCTTTACTATTCCCACATTTTGAAGGTACAGAAATTTTGTGTTTTTCTTCCAGAAGAACAGAAAAATTTTCTACTCCCTCCTGTCTCCACCACCAAACAGGTCTATGTCTCCAATGTCTCTGTATTTCTGTCCTGAAACAATAAACAAACACTACCCAAGTGACGGGACGGAGCTCACCTTAGGAGTCATGGAGGTAGTTTCTGCTATGTTTTCTTTACGGTTTTGCTTCAGTTTGTGCCTCACAATAATTTTCTGATCAATTTTACATTTCTCAACATTTTTTGGAGCATTATCAGCTATGTTACAGGCTAGTGACTCCGTGAGGATCTGTAACTTTGGGTGTAAATCATTCTTCTGTCCTGCCTTCAATATGCAGGAAGATTTCAGAAGCTGCTTTGCAGTTGAAGATGTCCCTATGTTTCTTACTGTCTCTTCTTTGTCCAAATTTAATGAAGGCATATGGTTTTTTGGTTCCACACCATTTTTCGGTTCTTCTCTGCATGGTGTAAGATTGCCTTTCTGAGAAACATCATCCTTCTCTTTCTCTGTGCCAGCACCAATCACCCCTTTCTTTGAACCACTTTCCACTCCCAAGTCTTTGTCTTCGTTGTTAGATTCTCTTATTGGATCATTGCAAGTATTACTTTTACAGATATTATTCACGGGATGAATATTGATCTGCTCAGGATCTTCATGCCTTAATGTGTCAGAGTGATCCTTTTTTGTTCCTAATCCACTGCTACCAAGAAGAGCCTTATTGCATTGTGAGGTATATTGGAAACTTGTTGGAAAAGCAAGGTCCACAAGGAGATTACACTGCATGAATCTATCTGTACCCACTACCTTCTGACAAGTTAAGCCATTTCCAGTCATGAACAAGCTATCACTAGCTTTAGTTACGGAACTAGAATTCTCTCCTTGAAACATGCTTGTGATGGCATCATTATCAGCTTCCCTACGTTCAAAATTTGGTGCTGAACACTCTCCATATTTATCAATACGCAAGGGGAACATAGCATTTCCACTACGCACATATTGTGATTCAAATTTCATTGCAGGGATCATAGCCTTTGCACCATCAGCATAACTCTGCACGTAAAAGAAAAATCCAAAAGATTGACACCACATTTAGAATAAAATAAAATATAAAAATATAATGATATATAAATAAAAGGTCACACTGATATAAGGCTGATTAGATCCCCATATTGAAATGAAAGGCAACCAAATATATCCTCAGACATTGCTATTTATGAATAATAATTAGTTCAATCATGGCTATATTTTTATCTTTTTATTCTTTTCAGCTGACTAAAGTAATGGAAAATGCAAAAATCAGTGTAACTCAAGTGAGCTCAGAGCTACACTTGGCACTCAACTGACAATACAAGTCCATTAGGCACGTGATGTTTAAGGTTTATTGATATATGCTCCAAGTACAGAAGTTGAGGAATAGAAGTAACATTGATATTTGAATGGATTCTGCTAATGGCACTGGTTGAAAAATTTAAATAGAAAAGTTTGAATTAAGGATGTGTTTGGTATGGGGATAAAAATGGAGTAAATTTTTTTTAATTCTTTTCTTTAAGCAGACACTTAAAAGCACTTGTCAAAAAAATTATATTTGAATAGCTTAGAGAGAAAATCATAAAATACTCATCAGATTTCTAATAAAATTAATACTTGTACTTTTTATTTAAGGGTCGTGCTCCGGAAAGCATGAGCCATTATATGCTCGAGCTCAATGCACTGTAATGTTCATAATTAGGATTTTTCTAAAAATCGCCCAACCTTTTACTTGCTTGGAACTTTATAACATATTCTTCATTTTTAATTCTTAACCTTCATTCAAAAAATAAACAAATCTCAATAGATGAATAACAATGCAAAGGCTAATGGGCTCAGACCCATATTCTTATAGCGAAGCCCTTGTAATTATCAATTTACTATATCACAAATCTCAAAAATCAAACGATAATCCAATAGTCAAGCTGTACTATTTTTCTCTCAACTTTCTCGTGTCAAGGGGTAGAAACGAAGACCTAGGTGGAGACCATAAAGAAGGTTAAAACAAGCATGGAGGAACATTCTACCCTACTATCCGCCTATGAACTTGTTTGGTTTGCATACAACAATAACCATCGTAAAGTTGCCTCTATGATCCCTCCTTCTTTATGAACTAATTTTTATTTTCAATTCCTTAACATATCTCTTGGAAACAAACCTTAGCAAAAGCTAGAGATTAATTTGAATACACTATTATCTTATAATAATGTGATATTTTATCTAGTAATTGTAGTCACATACTTTTGTAGATGTAAAAATACATAATTAGATAAATGTCTAAAAACTTCAAATTCACAATACATCAAAATCAAATTCCAAAGCCTACTATTTATCTCAATATACTACAAAATGTTTTAGAAAAAAAATACCTTCAAGGAAATCTCTGGAACCCCATCACTAATTATTAATCTCTTTGGATCTGTTCCACCTGCTACCATTAGAATCAAAATCAATCATCAACACAGAAAAGAATGAATGTTCATTTTGGTCCTAAAGTTGTGTCTATGCTTCATTTTCTAGTCCACAAAGTTAATAACTTAATAATTTACTACTTGAAATTGAAAAATGTGATTCAAATCAATTCCCAGAATGAATGTGATTCAAATGAATTCACAAAGAACTAACCTAAATTACCATAAGTACTAACAAGAATCACATTTTACAACTCCTAAATTCTTGATTTCAGTAGTTAAAATGAAGTGTTAATATTCATTCTAGTCCACAAAATTGTATGCACAAGTCACATCTAACTAATTCGCCTACTGCAACTTTGTAATTGTGAATCATGTTAGTTCTAGAAAGCATAAATGATTCCCTTAAAAATACACATCAATAAATCAAATTAGTCCTTAAAAATAATAATTTCAACTCAAAATAGTCCAGTAATTTCCTAGGATTTGTCCACCAAAAAACTAAAGTGATTCAAGATTATAAAGCCAAGGACTAACTAGTGAGATTTTAAACATTCACATACACAATTTCAGGAGCATTAACTCTAGAATAAAACACGCATATAACTGCACTTCAGGAACCAAAGCAAACGCTCATTTCATAACCAAAACCAATTCCAACAAAGAGTGACCTTAAAAAATTCTCATACCTTCACCACAAGAGAAAAACAACCTCCTCTTAGCAGCAGGCACCAATTCAGCCACATCCACCACATCCATCGTCACCTTCCGTTTCCCCAACACGGAACAACACCGTTCCGACACGGGCCGTCTGTTGACGGCGACGGATAAGAACCTTCCGAGAGCACAAACGGCGGCGGCGGAAGGCGTGACGAGTCCGTTATCGGCGAGGAAGATGGGAGAGTGAGGAAGGGAGGCGACGTGGAAAACGAGGTCGGGGGATGCGGGGAACAGTTTGCAAATGGAAGCGAGGTGTTGAGGGAGGACTGGGTGCCCGATTCTGAGAAGCAGGGATAAGAGATGCCACGATTTCTCTGCCAGATTCAGATTCGAATTGGAATCGGATTCGGATTCGGAAGAAGCCATGGATTGGATCTGTGTGTCTGCAAGTGAAGTGAGTCTTGCCGGCAGAGAGAGAGGAGAGAGAGAGGAAGTGAATTGAAAATGGGGAGAGAGAGAGAGGATTGGTGTGTTTTGGAGGGGTTTTGAGTTTTGAGCGAGAGGATGCAGTTTCCCGCTTGATTTTTCTGAGCTTTTTTTTTTTCCTATTTTGTCTTTTTTTATTTCTTTTTTTGGTCATAAAAAGAGTCTTGGGTTTGTTTGGGCCCAGATTTTTATTTTTTTCCTTGGTAAGACAAAAGGCTGTAGCCCTGTCCAAAAGAAAAAGGACAATAGCACAGATGAAAGTTGTTTACGGACAATAGCACAAGCTCGGACCAATATATGAAAAAATGTTAAAAAATTGCTACGAGTTGTTCTAATACCAAACTGAATACATTGGTCCATCTAAATTTTACCATGTGATGAAGAAAGGCATAAGCTTGGATGAACGCATGGTTTTGTTATTGCATTCCAGATCGAGTGAGTACTGTTTAGAAGTTTGTGGAGCACATATTATTTTCATAGGAAGTCCTTGTAGGAAGAACCAATAAGGTTGAGCTCTTGGAAGGATATGCAAGTTTGCATTGAAGTACCACACTTCCAGGGGATCCCAGAAACGATAACCTACGCTCCTCCAAATATAAAAAATGCAGCTGAAAATTGGAGGAAGGAATCATGGGTGGTTAATGTGGCTTAACTGTTTAAGACTCTTGTTCTCTGGAATCGTCCTTGCTGCCTATGAAGTCATGCTATCTCCTCTCTTGCCTTGTCAGAAAATGAATTACTCTTCTCACAGGCTATGAGTGATTCCCAACTAAAGTGTGCTTATGGGTGATTAAGACCTAATGGTATTAGACATATGGATTGGTAGATGACATCATGCGGTCGATTAATTGTTGCTGCTAATGTCAATTCCAGTGTCATTGATTAGCTTCATCAATGGACAAAATGCCACAAAACCAACCCTCTTTGCGAAGATGGCTTTTTTTTTTTTGGTCGTGGAAGACAGCGTATTTAACACGCATTATGTTTCTCAAATTGAAAAACTATAATAATGGGTCAAAATGAATATTAAAAAGTTTATGCGTTATAACAAAAATTTAAAACTGTACAGCAAAGGCCGGCACTTGCCAAAAATGGTGGTCCATGACGAACCAGTCTGCAAGAGGTCCGTGCTAAAACTTGCTGATGGTCAAAGTTATAATATAAATCTCAGCTTATACTTGTTTGTTGAAAATTGGACATAAGCAAGTGGTTTGGCAAAAGAAGAATAAACAACTTGTGTGAATATCTCTAGCAAATTATAAAGTAGGCCTCAAATTTTTGAATCCATCATGGATTCCTTATTATTAGATGTTGCATGATTACTATTTTTGTTGGATGGATTGGATCAAATAGCTAATAATAAGGGATCCATGATAAACCTAAAAGTAAGAGGTCCACCATAAAATCCACCACTCTCACAAACCATGTAAGCATAAGCAAAGCAAAGAAAAAGAACAGCTGAACCATGCATAAAAAAGCAACCCACTCGGCTTTACAGTACATCCACTCAAATAAAAAAAATTCCAATCCATTTAAACCACCAAAACAAAAACAAATATGTTCTGCAATTATAAAGCTGCCACCCTATCAGATATCAAACTCCATCGATAAAGGGACATTTGTTACACACATAGACATTTCCAAAGTTGTAAAACATCTTATATGGGCTTGATCTTGAAGTGAAGGGAGATAAGAGAGAAGACAAAGCACTTCAAATCCTGCAAACACATGAAATTATGATAAGAATAAACACAGTGCTAAACAAATAAGGTAATGCTCACCCGGGCTCCCCCAAGGCCAAAATTATGCAAAACAACATAATAACATGTCAAAGAGGACACATCAAAACAAAATAACAACGTATCAAGGAGGACACACCAATTAATATTTTTAAAACATGATAATGTAGAAAATAGAAGAACAAAGGAATTTTCAATATCAATTAGTATTCCCTGAGAAAAATTCTTATATTAAATATTTTGGTGATTCCTTCGTCTACGTGTGCAATTGATTTATAGACGTTGCTAGCACAGTTTATTTTAAATTTTCTTTAGTTTGAGTTTTATATTATTTTACTAATTGTCATAGCCCATTATCATAGCAGGTATCTGTTCAGTTTTCAAGTTGTTTTGGTTCCCATTTGGTCCTAGCTTGATAAGGCTTAGAAGTACTAACAGTCCTCAAGACTAGTGACAGAATCCTAACTCTACCTGAATACAAAAGAAATTGAAGTACTTGATTCGGACTAGGTCTACAAAAAAGTTCATGATTAGACTCCATATGGCTTGCAAATAACCTGAGAAGCCTTTGATAAAAATACAAGATTATATGTATGCTAAGTATCAAATTTCAATTAAAAGAAAAATGTATGGTAAGGATCTTCTTGCACTTCCGCAGCATTGTCTTGAAGTACCACTTCCACAGCATATTGTACCACTCACACAACCCGACCCATAAGCGTGATGCCAAAGCCACTATTAAGGAGATTTGCATCAATTTTATCTTGTGACATAATCATGTACAGCAGCCAGCATGGATGGAGACATTCATCTAACCTATCTGATATTGGTGTTTCAAGTGTCTAATTGAACTACCTTTTCTTGATCAACACTCAAACAGTCAAACTTCTCCTGCCACACACTCTCTCCCTCTGCAAGGTATTCGCTTCCCTCTCTCCCTTCAATGGCTGCATGCAACACTCAAGAATGATGTTATATTGTTTCTTGCAGGATGTCCAAGTATGAGTGTGACCATTGCAGCAGTTTCTCAAACAAGAAGTACGCCACTAGGGAAGATATGAGAAGCCACACGAAGAACCAGCACAAGAATCTCACAATCTGGTGCGAGCACTGCCAGAATGGCTTCGATACCCACCAAAAGTGTCAGCAGCACCATGTACAAATACTAAAAAAGTATAATAAAAAAACACTGGGGTTTTGGCCAACCAGGTCTCGCACAACCCTACCCATGAGCGCGATGCCGAAGCCATTCTTAAGGAGATTTTCATCAGTTTGTAATGAACTAGAAATTTGAGAAAAGAGAATTGTAGGAATAGGAGGGAATTAGAGGGAATAGAGTAGACGAGAGGGAATCCTAGAGAGATAGAGAGACTCAAGAGAGGGAGAATCATTTCACATAGTTGTACTTTATTACAATCCCTAACATACCTATTTATACTATTCTTTACTAACTAAATCCCAAATTTACTAATTGGGCTACTAGTCCCAATCATACCCATACTCATTACACATACTTCTCGGCCTTTACCTCCTATGCTCTCAGAGGACTTGCAGATGCAGCCTGCTCAGGTCCTGCAAACCAGAATTAACTCTGAAGGTATTTCTGAAGTTCTCGTTAAATGGGCAGGTTTGCCAGACTTTGACAATTCAAGGGAAACCCTGAATACAATCTCAGTGCATTTTCCTTGAGGGAGAGAGTATTGTTAGCAGACCAGCAATTAAGAAGGTGTACAGTAGGAAGCATGGAAGAGGTTGGAAAGGCTAGCTCTGTTATTAACTAACTCTGTTACATATTTCAACAAGAATCATGGGAGAAATAAGTAGGAGATTGTAAAGGGTTGGAGAGAAATAGAAAAGTCAGATAGAAAGTTAGGTCAGGAGAGGAAAAGGAACATCTTGCAGGTTTCCCCGGGTATACCTATGTTCTGTGTACCCTCGCATTTTTGCAAACTTCATTGTTGAACCTCAGATCTACCAGTATGATCGATTTCATTGCATTGGTGCAGAATTCAATTGCAAATAAGCAGATTATTTATTTATATATTTGTTCCTATTATTTCCGATACAGTTCTAGTAGTGATCTAATGTAAAACCTGCTGCACATGTGGTTGCAGGGTGTGTGAGTGGTAAGAGAAGGATTGAGGTATAAAAGGAAGGAAGATAGAATACAAAACTATGCGAAAACAATAAGCTGCTTAGAAGTTAGAAGTGGGAATAACGTGCAAGAGGTATGTTTCTAGAACTAAACTATAGGCACTTTATTTTTTCTTCGGTAATAGTAATGATGAAACTGGACATCAAGTCAGATAATCTAATGCTAGTAAAAATAATATGCAATTGATATGTTTTCAATTCATCTACTTTCAGAGAAAATATATGACCAAAATAAAAGCATAAGACAACCATTAAAGATTGCACATGAAAGTTAGTCAGAAACTTTCCACAAGAAGCATTCAATGAAACTCCATAGAAAAGTAGGAAAACTCAGGCATAGGAATATGAGTAACCTAATCAGAGGCAAACGAAAGCGGCATCTATGTCGTGCACTATATAAAATGAAAAGAACAGATCTCAGAAAAGAAATTCATCAAAAGTGATCATCAATCAGCTCACCTGAACGAGATAGTAAAAGATGCGAAGACCTTCTGGATCTGCACTACTCTGAACATCAACAAGAGACCCAATCTTCGAGGTTGTGAAGGAGATGTGTTCATTCCCCATGACAATCTCGAGCTCCTGCCGCCCAACTCGATCGGGTTCTGGCCAGTTGTTATCATCTTCCTTCATAATCTGAGCAAAGACACCAACTCATAAGAAAGCAGAATAAAAGCAAATAACAGCCCCCAAAACTCATTCAAGAAAGAAACAGGTTGAAATACTCAGCAAAAGGACCATCCATTCAAGGTGCTGGCTTTATGAAACAAGAAGACACCATTCAGCCAATGAAGAAAACCGATAAGGACACATGAAGGTTTAAAATGAAAAGAGCAGATTAGCCCTTCCTTAAATGTAGCAGGAAAACCGATAAAGACAATGAAGAACTCGCTAGCAGCACTGGCCCAAAATGGGGTCCATTCTTATGCATTATTCAGACAATATTGCATAAACTAAGCAAACAACAAAAACAACAACAAAGCCTTTTTTTTTTCCATTAGGTCACCATGTTGGTTACATAGAACAAGCAACTTCTTCTTAATATCGTAAAATCCTGAGAACAGCCTCTGTACAAAACGGCGGTAAGGAGAGAGAGAGAGAGAGTTACCTCGCTTTCGGCGATGATACGACGGCACTCGCGAAGAACGGCGGGAGTGAGGTAAACCTCCTTGCGGATGATGGTGTCGTTTTTGTAGTTGGAGTTGTTGGCGTAGCGGAGCTTGCCGTCGGGCCTGAACTCGAACTCCAAGAACTCGTGACCGAACTTGCCTTTGTGGCCGACGTAGTATCTCAGGTAGAACTCCCCGTTCTCCTCTTCGCTCGCCATTCTCCTCTCTCTCTCTCTCACCGGTTTCGTTCTAGAATGAGGGCACGGAGAAACAAAAGAGAAACACTCTGTTAATTTAGAGCAGTAATTAAATATGCGACAGCCCAGCCCACTAATTTGGTGGGTTAGGGCTAAAAGGCTCTCGAGTCAACAAGTCCATTCCACTAGGAAGCCTTTTTTTTTTTTTTTGGGTCAGCGGAGGCAAGGGTAGGGGAGGGGGATTGGTGGTTCAACCCCGGATGCGGTCTTATAAGGCGATAACATTAATCAGTAGCTTCACACCTCATTCGCCATTAGCTATATTTGTTCAACCAGAAAAACTTAATGTGGATAATCATAAAAAAAAATTAAGGTGGATAGCCATATTTTTTTAAAATTCAATGTGAAACATTTAAAAAATAATAATGTTAAAAATTGTTGGATAGTCTTAAATGCAGTGGTAGAAATTATTGAATTTGATTATGGTATTTGAAGTTATATTCAAATATGTATGAACTTTAGAAAAAAAAATCTAATACAATTTAGAGAAACCAAAAGGTGATTACTCAACAAAATCCTCTATACATAATAGTATAGGCGATACTTTCCCTAGGCTTGATTCTAAACCAAATCCCTTTCCCCATCTCCCTAAATTATCCACCCCTCGCAACCAGGGAAACAAAATTAATTCATAAAACAATATATTGTAAGTTCAAATTTTATTTCTTTTAAAAAAAATTTTATCTTTAGAAATTGTCAATCAATTTTTTTTTTTCATGAAATCACCCATGAATGGTTTTCTTCTAAATTCATTACAATTGTATATCATCAAAAATTGATCTATAAGGTTTAGTCGAGGGCATACTTTAGAAGAAATACTCTTTTAGGAAATGATCTAAATAGTCTTGTTGAGACGGAAGCTAGCAAATATGAAGGATCGCATGGAGGAGATGGCTTTGGAGAAGCAAATGAAGATGATAAAACTAGATTATATTTTGCTTTAACTTTTGACTTTACTATAGCTAATACTTATTTTAGGAAATAGGAAGAACACCTTATAACTTATAAGAGTGGGTAGGCACGCTCTCAAATTGATTTCTTTTTACAAAATAAAGATTTAATTTTTATACATTGACAATGTAAATTTTTTTTACATAGTCATGTAATTGTATATTATCACATCAACCGTAAAAGTTGACTATCTTGCTTACTACTCAAAAAATTATGTAAATTAAAAAAATTAATTGGATGAGGATGATAGTGTAGAAGTATTTTATACTGTTAGTGCATTTCAATTAAAATAATCATATAAAAATTGACTACTCAATATAGGATCTTAGTGATGGATGTCCAAGTTAGGAGAATAGTGGAGTGAAATGGCCAAGAAAAGACCCCCAAGGATTAGGTGGTAGAACCTACATGGAGAAAAGCAAAAAAAACCTTTGAAAGGAAAATTGAAGAACTAAATTGGGAGACACAATGAAACAATAATGAAATGTAGGACAAGATAGGTAAAGGGATATAGGAAGATTGCAAAAGCAATTCTTGGAGAATCTAGCGGTTCTGGATTAAAAAATAAGGAGTCTTGGTGGTGGTGGGACACAAACACACAAGACATGGTTAAGGTCAAAAAGGAGTGATTTAAAGCATGGCCCTTGGATAAAAATGCTAACAATGGGTGAAAATATAAGACATCTAGGAGAAAAACAAAGAAAGCGATGATTGAAGCAAACTACTTAGGGCTTATATCAATCCTTAGACACTAAAGAGGGAAAAAGATACTTATAGGTTAGCAAAAGGGAGGGAAAGAAAGATGAGAGGTCTAGATTAAGCAAAATGTATTAAGGATAAAAAAAAAGGTAATGTGTTCGTCTCTGAACAAGATATTAATGAGAGATAGAGAGTTATTTTCACAAGTTTAATGAAGCATATAAGATTCTTTTAAGTTTATAGGCTAATAGCAAAAAAGGACAATAAAGATTTAGTTGCTATCATTGCATTCAAAAGTTCGAAGTAAATGAGGCCTTGAACCAAACGAAAAATAGGAAGACGATATGTCCAAATAACATATCTATTGAGGTATGGAAATGCCTAGGAAAGATGACATAAATGTGAATGGTATGATCCAACGCGATTCACTAGGACATGATAACACAACAATTATATGATCATTGAAATCAATCACACCAAAGATTTGAAAGTCATAACCGTTTATTATAGCCTAAAATGCTAGACAAGTCTATTATATGTCTTATCCTGAGAAGAGTGGTCACAGGAGAGGGTTGTGAACATGACAAAACCAGGGGGTGGGATTGAAATAGTGGAAATACTGTTGAAAATGCTTATCAAGTGGACAATTCACTTCCTTCAATGGCAATAATCGATGAACAATCTGAAAATCCTCTTCCATTAACAACTATGGAAGTTGAAATGTACAAGTAACCACCCAATGAGAAATCATGAAGATGAAATAAGTGATAATAGTGGTGATGATTCAGATAATGATTAACAACAAAGTGATGATGAAAACGGCCTTGAATTTTCAGATTAACTAAGGTATTCAATATTATATGCAATAATGTTATGAAATTATTTGAAATTTCCTGTGATTTATGTTTTTTGTGCAGCCTTTTTCATTGTTTCAGGATGGTTGGTAGAGGTAACCTCAAAAGGTCGATTTATCCACCACCTCCATCACCGCCCTCCCATTATCTCCACCGCTCCTCTTCCACCACCTCCACCTCCACCTCCATTCCTGTCACCACCACTCCTCCCTTTAATATGATGCCCACACCTGGGTATGCTAGCCCTCCACCTCCCCCTTATTCCCAATCACAGTCCATCCACAACAATGACCCCTCCCCAGCCTTACCACTACCTTGACTCCTAACCCTGTATCACACTAGAATCTTGCATCCTCGAGCAGGTCAGACATGAGACTTGGATGGGAAGTTCTTCGAGCTTGACAATAAACCGCTCCTGAGATTAGGCCAGATAGTAAATATAAGCAAGTTTAAACAAGTTTTCTATTACGTTCTAATTTTGCATTGCATATAATATTTAAAATGTTTTCACTATTTTTAACAATTTTGATCGTTTGCTAGGGGTCACCACAAGATCACGAAGGTTATAGAAATTTTGTATAACCATCCTGTGGCCCATCTGTACTGACATTTCAGATGTCAAGGAGCTTGGCTGGAGAAATGGAAGGTAATTCTATGATTTATTCGCTTTTGTTAGAATATATATGTGTTTATATTATTTAATTATATGGTTATGATTACTTATGTGTTATGAGTTTTGTGCATGCAGAGGACATTTTACATTCAGCCCGAGCATGAGCCCGCCATTAAGAAGGCTTAGAGGATTAGGTCGTCTAAGTGCTTGTGAGACTTGTTCCACGATGTCGCAAAGGGCACATGAACCGCTTGTGGCTGAGTGATATCACCCTTAGCAAGTAGCAGTGCCATTGGGCCTGACCGACCTTCAAGGACAGGTCAAAGAAGGGGAGGACAAATTGGACATCCCAGAAGGCGGGTCGTTTCATACGGTGGTTCGAGCATCCATGAGGGTCTCAAAAGCATATGGTAAGTCTTTAACCTTTCTACATTTAATATATTATTAAATGTTAGTTTACTACATTTAAATTGTGGCAAATACTATGCTTTTATGACTTTCTTGTGCATATCTATGCAGCGAGGAAAATAAACCACCCTTTGACCCAAGGAGAGCTCTTTAGAGACCTACACCCGAGGGTGCTTGCAAGTAGAGTTAGAAGAGGTTGGGTAGATCTCGCTTCGAGGTCACTTATGTGAGTTTCAATTTTTATTACTTTTTTCATTTATGTCATAATTATTGTTTACAATGTGTTTTTTTTTTCTTTTGTAGCGTGAGTTTAGAGACCTTGGAGAAGGCATAGGCCCAATACCAAACCCAAGTGGCTGACGTTAGGCCTTATGCTGATGTCCCCCTCATCCAAACAAGGAGGATGTATGGACTAGGTGGTCAGGAACCTATACAAGGGTCACATATATGGAATGGGTACTACCCTGAAGTAGATCCTATCCTTCGTCACTAGGTCAGGACTGGGAATGATGTACTAAGGGAGCGTGTACATGCCCTAAACCAGGAGCTGGAGCAATAGTCATAGCTCATCTAGCAGGAGCAAGAGCAATAGGCATAGCTCCTTTAGGAGCAAGCAGGTAGGCCGAGCAACTGGAGCAAGAACTTAGGGAGATTCGAGTGAAGTTATCTATGGAGCAGGAACAACAGGACAAGGCCAAGAAAGAAAAAAATTAAGTTCAAGAAGATGCAGGAGGAGATGCACCAGAAGATCACTGCGATGTTATGGCCTTCTTCAGGGACATGCAGGCTTCAGGATCCTCTGGCTTCCAACAAGATGCTCCCAGATGTCTCTCCTCTCCATTTCTGAGGGCTCCTCTCCTTCTTAATGGCGCAGACGACTTGGGTTCGATGATGATGATGGCACCAACGTTGACGACTAACAAAACTTTAGCTAGATTTTTATTTTTGATATTTATTCATTTATCACACTTTGTATATATTTTTTTATACTTTATTCATTTTTTATATTTTATTACGATACTTTGTTTAGTTATTGTATCAGTTGTTTCTTTTACATTATTTTATTATTTTTTCACTTAATATCATTTTAATTGGTAATTGAATTATTATATAAAAAAATATTTATATAGGTGAGTTATAAAATTCCAATTTTTTTTTATTAAAATATTACTGAGAGGTACACCTAATTATAGTTTAAAATTAAATAATTTAAAAAATAACACAATCGTCATAAATCTTAGGTAAATATTAATAAAAAATATTATTATTTTTAATAGTTTGTCATCAATATTATTAATTCTCGTCAGTAATATTAATTACCTAATGCCATCCGTGACATTTTAATCTAATTATACCGATTGCTTTTCATTTTTAATACCCATCGGTATAACCAAAAAATTACTGATAGGTATAATAAACCATCAATAATATTTCATCGACAAAAAATCAATGACCCATACTTGTTGATATAATTAGTACCCATCAAACAACCCATTGGTAATCCCTTACTTTTGATGTAAGCCCCAAAACATAGTAACCAATAACAATTATGTAAACAAATAATGATTTACACATACTATATAATTATTATCAATTTATATAATTCTTTTTTATTAGTATCTATGCTTTAAAATATGTCTCAATATATATAAAAAAAAAATCAACAAATAGATAAACAGCCTGTGCACCGCACTGGTACTACATTAGTATAAAAAATTTAAAATGCCAGATAAAAATAGTGTTTGATAATTTGTGAGGTTTCTCTGACTCTTATAAAATTTAAGGATGCCAAATACTTTATAGTTATTTATGATTAAAATTGTATCATATATCCCACTAACTCAATTTATTAAAATATATAAAAATAAAAATTCAATCACCACTATTGAAAACAATAAAGTAATCCCAAGCGTACCAAACTAAAAGGCTAAATTTATCTCTCAAGATAAAAATCATTTAAATGATCAAATTAAACAAGAAAAACAAAAAAATCGTTTCAGGACTAGGTTTTCACTCACACTAAAACCTGGATCCTGTATCTTATACTCTGATACTTGCCCTCTATTCCCATTCTCTACATATCGGTTGTTGCAAATAACTAAAGACAAAATTAAGTTGTTATCTTAATTTATCAAAGAATGAATCATCTCATAGTAGATTTTCACTTGACTCTGTTGTGTATAATTTTTTATTGTTAATTCTCTTATCTCATTTATCTTATTTAGATTCTACCATCTAAATCAGTGATATTATGATAAGAAAACATACATAAGAATGTCTACTTTATTACGTTTGAATTCTCAATAGATTGGATGGGCGGCAATTTTTCCTTCCTTCTTGTTATATTTGAGGAAAAACAACCAAGTGGAAGATAAAACTTTCAACATTTTACCAAAATAATAATAATAAAAAAAAAATAAAACTTTCAGCATCAACACATGGCACTCAAATCTTAAAAATACTGCAAGTGTTAATTAATTAGTTACAACTCGTTGGCGGATGAGTTGTACTTCGTATTAATTGATGCTAAGTGGGAGACTTGTGATTGAAGGTGCACATATTGACTTTATTGTTGTAAAATCCGGTTTTGCCTTTATACTTTGCATCCATGTGGGTTAATGATCAAAACCCAAATATATTATCTCTCTCAAATATTAATTAATTTGAGCCCATTCTCTGATTGGAATCCACAACTAAGCACGATCTAAGTACTGTACAATTCATCCAGTTGTCTAATACATACCATTTTAAATTTAACCAGAAGGTCTATCTTTATATTAGACATATATTATTCACAAAGACCAGCTTAACGTGGTAAGCAATTTCAATTTTTTAGCATAAGAACATATCCAATCAAATATTACTTTGATAGTCACATGGAGGTTAATCTCGTTAGCCATTCATATGAGTTTAACTTATAAAACTACATCAACTTTTGATTTGTTTTTAATCCCTTTAAATGTATATAGATAATTTTGATTTTGATTCTTCTTCAATTTTTGTTTTGATTTTAGTCACATTTTATAAAAATTTTGATTTTGGTCTAGGCCATTAAATTAATAAAATCAATTAGTTGATGATGTTAATATAAACTTAAGTTTATAATGAATTTTATACGAAATACAAAATCAACAAGTACTTTTATAATATTTATATATTTATAATTATAAATTATGTTTTAAATAATTGATATATTGTGTAGTTTACTTAACTTAAATTATAGTATCATTACTCTTTTATGAACATAGTTTAAGTCACTGGAATTGGTTTGGTAGACAATGATTTGAATAGTATATGCGATGTCATAGGTTTAATCTCATTATAATTCATGTAAATTAACAAGTGTGTAGTCAGATCCACGGGGAGTGATATGACAATATTATTATTTTGTAATATAAAAATTTTACAGCTTACTAGATAAAACAATCAAATTAAACTGTCTTTTTATTAAAGAGAGACATATATCATCAGAGATCAAATACACATCTCAAATTAAATAAAATCCACACAAATATCCAAACCAACCAAGAAGAACATCTCAAAATAATTAAAGGTCAAATTAAACAGCACTGCCTCTTCCCTAGATCATGAAACCCAAAAGGATTCCAGACACAAACAATGACCCCAAAAGCTGGAAGATGCCACTTGAAACACTGACTGCTCCATTAGGCTTTGGTGATGGTGCTGAAGTTGAGCCATCTGATGGAGAGGGAAGAGATGATGGGCTTGATGATGGGGTGGTTGGCGTTGGTGAGCCACTTGTGGGGCTGCCACTTGGCGCTGTTGTTGGGCTGCTACTTGGTGCTGGTGATGGGCTGCCACTTGGTGCTGTTTTTGGGCTGCCACTTGGGGGGTGCCACTGGCAACAACAACATTGATTGCAAGCTTCATTCCTCCAGCACAGTGACCTGTGGTTGGGCATATGAAGTATTGGTTGCCTGTTTTGGATAATGTGATTTTGGAGTTTCCATCATTGTAGTTCTTGATCACATTGCTTGAGCTGCAGCCATCGTAGCCACTCTTGTCCACAACGTCCACTTGATGGGTGGAGCCGTACTTGAACACTGGTTTAATTTTCAACACAAACACAAATTGGTTAATGTCTAGAACCATCTCTTTCAATGTCACCACCTTTATTTAGGCTTAGAAGATGAACAATTTAGAAAAATGGGAAATAACAAGAACAAAATTCTAGGCCACTTGATAAACTATTGTATCTCTCCCAAAATTGTAGACAGAGAGTACATTTTGTTGAAAGGTAAAATTGAAGAGAAATTTTTCATGAATGAATTTTATCGATAAAATTTTACATGTAACTCATTTATACAAACTTATTCCTCATTTCTTATCCCTAATCAAACATATTGCCATACAAGAGCTGTCAATGAATTTATACAAGTTTACAGTTTATCATAGTTCAAAAGATTTCAATCTAAAAGGAGACACTGTGAGATCATTGACTTCTCTGTATGTTCCATGAATTGTGACAATGAGAAGACATATAAATTCAACCGATGAGAGAAGACTCCAACAGTGTATAAATTCAATTATTATCTTTGGCTTCATAAAACAGCTTATACAAATTGTAACAAGGGACAAAAAGGAGTTTGAGAAAAAAAAGCATGTGAAACTATATTAGAGAACATCTAGTTGTACAACCTTATCATGATTAAACAAAGGCATTTCAGTTTGAAGTTTATTTATTTACATTTTAATAGTTTATGTTTTTTTTTATACTAGAGAAAATAATTATTTATACACATTTACATAGTGTGGTAATTGACACCTAAATTTGCATATTATTATTCCAAAAAATAAAGTTAATAAGTAGAGACACATAAATATTTTTATACTATAACATGTCCACTAAACCAATGCTTTCTTTTGAGATTGAAACACAGACAATTTATTATAATGGGGATGAAAAAGATATATTGAACTCATGATCACTATTGGTAATAGTGGCTCTGATAATATTTCAGAAATTATATTTTTCAAAATCTTAAACTTATGAGCATAGACACATAAATGATTTTCTAATCTCATATGTATAAATAATGAAAATTTGACATTGATTAGTGAGGAATCGGACAGATTGAGGCTATAACTAATAATGTTATCAACTGCAATTGTCTTGATTTTCCACTTTATCAATTGTGAAATCTGCACTATTTACATGAGATCTCCAGTGCAAGTGGAAAAGAAATAAGCATTTTTAAGAGTTGGGGAGGAGAGGAGACTTACACAAAGTATCACCAACTTTGAAGGTTTTCCCTTTGGCCCAGGTGGTGTAATCAACCCCAAGCGTCCATCCACTGGTATCCCCAACAGTGTAGTCAGTTCCAAATACAGTTGGAGAAGCCAACAGAAGAATCAAGAAAGGAGCTGCAAATGCTATTGCCATGTTCTCAGAATCAAAAAAAGTTTACAATGAAAGTTATGCAAAACTATAGGAGCCCTTGTGCCAATGACAACAAAAGGTGTTGGGAGAGGATTGAGGATTACAGTGTATATATATAAAGACAGATGATACCTACCTCCACCCTCATCATATATTCCTAATTATTGGATCATGTCTTCCAAGTCTTCATATTCGATAAAATAGTGAGCTTTTATTTATTTATTTATTTATTTTTGATTGACTTAGTAAGTTGTTAATTTACTCAGTCCTCTAATACAGCCTGCCGTGAGATTCTTTCCCCATGAATTCTTCTGACTTTGGAAGCTGCCGTGCATTTTACAAATTGGCAAGTTGAATTGGCTTCTCCATGATTGAATTACAATCATTATAAAAAGGTTAAGAATTTCTTTAAGGCATATGCATTATGCATGTCAAAGCTCTGTTGTGATATTTTATTTCCATGACGCTGTCTTACTTTGACAAGGTTTAGCTAAGAACCAGATCGAATTTAAGCGCCTGCTAATGAAAAGTTATTAAAAGGTTGCATACTAAATATAATTATATTAACTTATTTTGAATTTAAGCAATTAATATTGATCAGGTCTTTCTGAGGTATTTTTGAAAAAAAGAATATGTCTCTCTAAAATAATTTTTTTTTCAAAATATGTCTTAATTAACAAGGTCAAATGGGAAAAGTTCTAAAACAATATATATATATATCCCTTCAATTTATTTATTTTTTCAATTTAAGTTCTATCACACTTTTGATTGTTTTATTAAGAGAAATAATAATAGGTCACTAACACGTTATGTTATTTTTTCACAGTTCCGTTAGGATTTATAATAAAATTATAAGTGAAAACTAATTTGATTACTGAAGATTAAATTGATAACTGATTTAAAATGTAGCTAGATGAGATGACCTAAAAAACACACAAAAAAAATATTAATAAGATACCAAATTACTTATTTTATCAATTAAAACATTTTAACTAATGCCCAATAAAATAAATGCTCTCCATCTAACGACTAATATAGAAACTTGCGAATTTAATTCTTTCATGAAAAGACACAATTTGAAAGATGGTGAGAAGGAATTATTTTTTAATATTGTTATTTTAATATTTAAAAATAGATAAATAATTAAAACATTTATTATGTTATTATTGAAAATAATGAATAAATAAAAATAATAAAAATTATTATTATATTTAATAATAATAAAATAAATACCTTAATCAAACACTTTTTTTTAGTATGAAAAAGCAATACTCATGTTTTTCTGGATCAAATTGCAGGTTGAATCCGTATAAAATGATGCGAACACCAAGAGCCTAGAGGTAAGTGCTAGGAAACGATTTTTTGTTTTTTTGTTTTTGTGTCGAGATAGGATAGGTTTGTTGCAGGTCGAATCAATCAATCGGGCCCTTATTTATTAAAAGGGACCCTTATTGTACCGAACTTTTGCCAAGTAAATACTTTTATGGGTTTTATTATTTGTAGTTATGGATGGGACATTGATTTACACCCTATTTATTATTAAATAGGAGAATAAATTATATTTAAGTATGATTATATTTTATTCAATAAAATGAATTGAGTTGATATTTGTCCTATAATCTAATTAATATAATTAATATTATTTTTATCCTAATCCAAGACAAAGTCTGAGGAGCTAGGATGTGGAGTAGAGTAAAAGAGAGTAAATTAGACTCTTACTTAAAAGTTTATAATATAAGGGAAAGAATATAAAAATGAAATGTAATTTTTTTTAATTTTAGAAATTTTTTATTATTTTATAAAATTCATAAATATAGATACCATCTATATAATTTATCCTTAAAATTTATTATATATTTCATTAATTAAATTTATTAATATTTTAAATATTTATAATTAAATCATAACTTTTAAATTTAAAAGCATATCAATATTTTTAAATACCATAATAAAAACTTTATTTTTATTTTTTTATTTTATGGATATTATTTCTATTGAAAAAAAAAAGAGCCACAACACAACTAGCCCTCCTCAACCTCTGATTAAGGGGTCCCCACATACGCAAAGTATGATCGCTGGGAAGACCCTGCCTGTCCTTTCCCCCTGTTCAAAAAACAACATCCAACTACCCCTTTAAAGACACGGTCCCTGTTGTGCCATCTCACTCCTTCGATTTTTTATCTCCCAAACATAGCCATAGGTTAAATTACTTAAAGCGAGAAGCACACGGGGGAGGTAAGGGTAGTAGTTATTGCTCAGATCTCTTGCAATTAAAAGATTCATTTTTATATTCGCAATTAGAAGGTGATTGCTAATGGGTTTGATTTGATGCGAGTTGTATGCCAATAACACAATAATGCATTATGTGATCAATAAAACAAAGATTTGTCTAACCAATAACACAAAAAAGAAACTTTTACATTGAAGTGACAAGCTTTTAGGTTGTTAATGCATCAAATCAATTAAAAATTTTCGTAAAACTTATCTACTTTTTAATTTTTTGTAATCAATATTCTAAGAATAATAATTAGAAAAATTCAAAAATATAAGGAGAAAAAATCAAGTAATTGCAACGGGAA
This sequence comes from Dalbergia oliveri, assembly GCA_030441495.1. Taxonomy (NCBI): domain Eukaryota; kingdom Viridiplantae; phylum Streptophyta; class Magnoliopsida; order Fabales; family Fabaceae; genus Dalbergia; species Dalbergia oliveri. The sequence continues at coordinate 615,782 of JAMLFY010000016.1, forward strand.
AACACTTGTAAAGACTTAAGAAGGAGAATAGATTATATGGAAAGTAGTCTCATAATTAGAAGTAGAGAAAAACATGAAAGAAAACTAGTCAAAGGATTAAATATAAACATAATCTACTAATTCTAGCATTGTATGGTTTATGTAGCCAACTCCACATAGAGATATAAAACGCATAAAAAGTTAAGTAGTGATTGATAAGACAAAGAAGATAATATAATTTAGGAAATCTGATTCTCTTTTGAACAAAACAATGTTATTGTTTGTTGTCATATAAAAGACTACAGCTCACTAGATAAAAATTTCAAAATTAAACTCTATCCTTTTATTAAAGAGACATATATCTTCAGAGATCAAATATACATCTCAGATTAAATAAGATCCACACAAATATCCAGAACAAACCAAGAAGAACATCTCAAAATAATTAAAAGGTCAAACTAAACAGCACTGCCTCTTCCCTAGAGCATGAAACCCAAAAAGACCCAGATACAAACAATGACCCCAAAAGCTGGAAGATGCCACTTGAAACACTGATTGCTCCATTAGACTTTGGTGATGGTGCTGAAGATGAGCCTCCTGATGGAGGGGGAGGAGATGGGGTTGATGGGGTGGTTGGTGTTGGTGAGCCACTTGGTGTGGTTGGTGGGCTGCCACTGGCAGCAACAACATTGACAGCCAGCTTCATGCCTCCAGCACAGTGGCCTGTGGTTGGGCATATGAAGTACTGGTTGCCTGTACTGGATAATGTGATTTTGGTGTTTCCATCATTGTAGTTCTTGATCAGATTGCTTGAGCTGCAGCCATCGTAGCCACTCTTGTCCACAACGTCCACTTGATGGGTGGAGCCGTACTTGAACACTGGTTTAATTTTCAACACAAACACAAATTGGTCAACTTCTCTTGAGATTAAAAAGGGGTAAGTCAGGAGCTGTCCAAGAAGGTATAAACATTTGCATAGTTCATTATGTATTATCATAAGGGGAAATAACAAATATTGCATCCCTCACCACTTTAGCCGTAAAAATTCTAATATCATGTCATAAAATCATCTCTCCTCATATCTTAAACTAATGGGTAGAGATAAAAATGGTTTTGCATCAAACACAGAAAATTTCAGTCTAGATAGAATCCAATTCTTCTATCTGGTTTTCCTTTCCCTTGCAATAAAAATTTGCTTTATGTATATATATATATATATATATATATAAAAATCGGATAGGAGAACATAAGAATTTTCCAATACAGTATACTAAAGTAGACATGTAAGTCAATTTAGACAGAAAGGAAACACTCAAGAGGTCATTGACTTCTCTGTATGTTCCACGAACTGGGACGATGAGAAGGCATATGAATTCAATCGATGAGAGAAGACTGCAACAGCGTATCCAATTATTATTTTTGGCTTCATAAAACAGGGTATGAAAATTGTACTAGGGAACAAAAAGAATATAAAAATAAACGCATGTGGAACTATACTAGAGAACGTATTGTTGTACAACCTTATCATGATTAAAAAGGCATTTCAATTTGAAGTTCAGTTTCTTTCCTGAGTTCTTGTGACGTACTTTCTATATATATTAGAGAAAATAATGATATTTATATAAATTTATATAGTGTATTGATGGTCAGAAATTCTTACATATGCACTTGAGCACCATATGGATATATTCCACATCCACTATTAAATGACTTTCCAAGCAAAAATAGATGTTAAAGTTGGATCATAGCTTAAATGTCAAATTGGATCGTTGACTCCTGACTTTACATGTAAACAATGGATGTTTGAAATTGATTAGTGGGGAATTGGACAGATTAAGCTATATCTGATAATATTATCAATTGCAATTGTCTTGATTTCCAACATATCAGTTGTGAAATTTGCACTATTTACACATAACATCTCCAATGGGGTGGAAAAGAAAGAAAATTTAAGTGAGGAGAGGAAACTTACATAAAGTATCACCAACTTTGAAGGTTTTCCCTTTGGCCCAGGTGGTGTAATCATTCCCAAGATCCCATCCACTGCTGTCCCCAACAGTATAGTCAGTTCCAAATACAGTTGGAGAAGCCAACAGCAGAAGCAAGAAAGGAGCTGCAAATGCTATAGCCATCTTCTAAATGCCTCTTCTGTTCTGTCAGAACCAAAAAAAGAAGTTAATTTACAATGAAGGGTTATGCAAGCGAGCTAGGACCTAGGAGACTTTTTGAGTGCCAATGACAACAAAAAGGTGATGGGAGGAGGATAATATATAAAGATAGATGACACCTACACCCTCACCATATATTCCCCGTGCATCATGTTACCAACTTCTCACAATTTGGATAAAATAGTTAGTTGGTATTGACATAGTCCTCTAATACAGCCTGCCTTTACCTAATGCACTGAGATTCTTTTCCCGTTAATTCTGACTTGGAAGATGCCGTCTATTTTACAAATTGACAATTGGCATTGGCTGCTCCATCGGCGAATTGCAATCCAATCATAATGGTAACAATTTATTTTTTATTTTAGAAAAAAATCAAGAATAAGAGATTAATTTGAATACACTATGAGTGTCAATCATTTATCTATTGTTATATTGGTAAAAGTGTTTGACTTAACCATCACTAATTAAAAAGTCTTATAAATAGATATACATGATTTTTTTTATAGTTTGAAATTTCTTTAACTTTAGTTATCAAAATTAAACTTAAGAAGAATACTAAATATTAAAAATTGGATTTCATGCAAGTTATGTTATGTGTACAAATTTTTTCTTGAATATCGTCTTACTTCTATTATATCTATTATTAGATAAGGTGTAAACTTTATTTAAAGAATATTGATATTCTATTTAATGATAGATAAGATATAAGTTGATACAATATCCAAGAAAATTATCTACGCCTAACATTTTTCTGCCGGCAAACATGCCTATAAAAGCTTTGTTATGCTATTTTCCATGACAATGTCTTACATCGACCATTATTAACTAAGTTAGAGTCAAATCGAATTTTGATGGCGGCCAACGAACCTAAAAAGTTGCATGCTAAATATGTGTTTATATTCATTTATTTTAAATTTAAAATAAAAAAATTGAGATATTGTTTTGAGGAAAAAATATATATCTCTAAAGTAGTTTTTTTCCCAAATATATAACAAGATAAAATGGGAAAATCATTTTTTTTAATTCTAAGGTGTGAACTTTATTTAGAGAATATTAATATTTCATTTAATGATAGATAAGACATAAGTTGATACAATATCCAAGAAAAATTATCTATGCCTAACATTTTTCTTCCGGCAAACATGCATGTAAAAGCTTTGTTGTGTTATTTTCCATGACAACGTCTTACATCGACCATTATTAACTAAGTTAGAGTCAAATCGAATTTTGATGGCGGCCAACGAACCTAAAAAGTTGCATGCTAAATGTGTTTAGATTCATTTATTTTAAATTTAAAATAAAAAATTGAGATATTGTTTTGAGGAAAAAATATATACCTCTAAAGTAGTTCTTTTTCCCAAATATATAACAAGATAAAATTGGAAAATCATTTTTTTTTTATTCTAAGAAGCTGCTAGTGAAGTTAAGGAAAAATAGAGAGGAGGGTGAGCAAATGAGGATAGAATCCATGACCCAATACCAATAAACTTCTAGTCACTTAGACTAAGTGATGCCATGTAAACTATACAACCCATTGGCAGGAAAATCATTAATTTATTTCCTGATTTCGATCTCTCAAATTTTATTTTTTTAATTTAGTTTCTTACATTTTAAATCTTGTTCATTCATTAATTTAGCTCTCTATCACACTTTGGATAGTTCTATTAAGAGAAGTAATAATACTTCACCACTGATATTATTTTTTTTACACTTCCGTTAAGATCTATAATAAAATGATTAGTGAAAACTAAATTGATTACTAAAAGTTAAATTGATCTAAAAAATCAAGATACCAAATTACTTATCTTATCAATTAAAAATTTATAACTAATGCCCGGTAAAATGCTCTCCATCCAACAACTAATATTAAAATTTAAAACTCAAAAATTTAATTGAAAAGACACAATTTGGAAGATGTGGGAAGGAATTATTTTTTGGATCAAATTGCAGGTTCAATCCGTAAAATGATATGCGAAACATCTAGAGGTAAGAACTAGGAAGGGATTGTTGCAGGTCAGCATCAATCAAAGTTTAGCTAGTTCAAATAAAGTAGAGTTGATTTGAATCTTAACCATTACTTTTGGACCAGTGCGTTTGTTTTTTTTTGTTGGTTACAGCCAGTGCGTTTGTTTGGGTGCAAGGAAGAATAAGAGGAGAAAAATTGAAAGAAAATAAATAATGAAAAAACTAGAGTTGTATAAAAAATATAATTAAATAACATAAATGTTTGTATTGTCATAAAATATAAATATTTAATTTTTATTTACTTTTTAAAAGCTTTTTATAAACTACTTATTCACAATAAAGGGCGTAATTAATAATCCTAATTCATTAACATTTAAATTATAAAATTTAACTTGAACCTATTTGTGTTAAATAAAAATAAGTGTAATAAAAATTTAATTTATAATATTTTCATATGTAAAAATACCTAAATTTCATTCTTCAATATTTTAAATAAAATTTCCCCATTTAATTTTTCAATAAATTTGTAAATTTTTTTTATCAAATTTTTTTTTCGTATTTTTTTTTTTGTCCAACACTACCTACCCCAAAACTCTTTCATTCCTTTAGCATCGTGTAGTTGTCCAAGTAATATTCTTCAATACTCTCTCATTTTCTTCGCAATTAGGAGAAGAAAAGTTTTACATAGTACCCCCTATCTTTTGTTTGTTTCTTTCTATTTTCCACCTTAAAGCAAATTGAACAAAGAGAAAACAATAAAATCACCCTATATATTTTTTCCCGATACATTTTTTCCATCTTATTTTTTTGTTAAACTAGACAATAGATTAAGTAAAAAAAAAAGTGTATTATCATTAATAACTATAACTTTTTAAATAGAGTAAAATGTCACTTTCATCCATGAAATTTAAAAAGTAATTATTTGGCTTTAAATTATAAGTCATAGGTCACATTAATCCTTTAAATCATTTCAATTACATGCGTTTATGATGATGTGTCACGTAACGATGTCAATGAAAGCTGAAAATGACATCGTTTTTATTTCCACACTTAATTTCACCCTAATCCCTTTCACCCTTCCATTTTCCACACTCACTTTCACCCTAATTCCTTTCACCCTTCCCTTTCAGCATTGATATCACGTACTGCAGCCTCAAATCTGGGTATGCGGGCAATCCCTTCCCATGGGTTCTTCAGGTGCTGCAGCCTCAAAAGTGTGTGAAAGCTCGGATCTTTGAAGGGAAAAATGGTGGGGATTCCTAAAAGAAATTCATCAGGTGTTGAATTGGAAAGCCATGTTAGCATCTGACGAAGAGCAATCTTGGCATCCTTTGGTACATCATTACCATTGATTCTCATTGTTCTTATATTCCCATCTAAGGTAGCTTCCTCATTTGATTCCAGAGCACCTTCCTCGTCATGGCCATCAAAAGAACCGAAACACACATTGTATTTAATATTTGTATGCAAGTTTCTAATTAAATCCAAAATCCCAAAGCGAACACTCATATGTACTACATGAATCCAATCACCAAACATCTTCATATATATATATATATATATATATATATATATATATATATTTGTATTGTCACTTCCCATCATTCTCATAAGACATGAGACTCATGAATCCCATGGTCCCCAGCATCAAAAGACATAATAATAATAATAATAATAATAATACAAAAGCAAGCCATCAACTAGGTGCAGAAGTCAATATAAAAACACAACACGAAACAAAAAGGAAAACCTACAACAATAAGGAACTGTTTGAAGCTTCAACAGAAAATCATTGACATGGTTTATACAGTTCAGAACAAGAAGGAAAATAGAAATGGTGATAAATTCATTTGACTAGTATTACAAAGGGCATGTGATATCAATGCATGTGAAGGGAAGGGGAAAGGGACTAGGGTGAAATTGAGTGTGGAAATGAAAATAATGTCTTTTTTAGCTTATCATTGACATCATTATGTGACACATCATCAAAATAGTCATACGTTAGAAGGAATTTTAACGTAACCAACTCCAATTTTAGGATCAAATAGTTACTTTTCAAATTTCAGAGACAAAAATAACTCATATTTACAATTTCAGATGAAAGTGACATTTTATTTTTTTAAAGCTTCACATAAGTATCAAATAAAAATAAAAAATAAAAAAAGCTTCACATAAGTATAACCTTATTATCATATTTGAAAGTGTGTGATTCCCGATGTTGCCTTTTTAATTGATTCACCCATTCTATATATAATTTATTGGTAGATGCTTGAAAGTGGTTAGTTATAGGAGGAGTAAACTGCGACCCATGTGACCATTTGTCAATATTTGAGATTTAAATTATAAAGCTGATAGTTTGAAAGGGCTTTATCTAATGCCCCGACTCGAAATTGTGGGAGCATTTCTTTTAAAAAATACGAATAAATACTCACATCCGTAAAAAAAAAACTTGAGACAAATTATTCCTCCACAATTTAAACGTATTTAATAAGTGAGATAAATTGATCTTTCAATACAAAGTTTTTTATTATATAAATTTGTATGAAGGAATCAATTTGTTTTTTTTTTAATTGTGAAGAATCAATAGAAAATTTTTAAATTATAAGACTCTAATTTGTCATATAATACATTTTTTTCATAGACTGAAATGAGGTTCTCAAAAATAATTTATCCATATAGTGATCATGTGTTCGCCATACAACTCGTATAAAATCTTCCGTTGTTTTGTGATAAATAACGCAACTCAAAGCTTTAGTGATGGTTAGTGAGTATGAATCTAAGATTTTAAGTGATTGTTTCTAGAGAAAGAAATAACAAGAGAGCATTGTCAACACGTTCTTTATTCTAGTTTAATTGATTTTTCAAAAGAAAATTGCCTATTCCTTATTTTTTGAGCCTCACAGGTGAGTTGATTAGTTGTATGAATAATATTATTTTGATTATATTTTAAACACTATATCAATATATTTATATCTATCATTGAATTGAATATAAATTTCACTTAATTTAATCTCATATCCTATTAAATAATAAATATAAATATATTAATATAATATCCATAAAATATGAATCAAAATAATATTTCTTTTGCATATGCCTTTTGGAACTCTTGCGTGTGCAGTCAAGCCAATGTGGCCAAAAGGTTGTCAGCTGAGGTGTGCTGTCAAATATAATTTGGATCGCATGTGGAAATTGGAATAAGTATGAATGATCTTTTTCCTTAAACATCAAGGCCGGTTCAACTACTATGCTTTTGCTTGGATGTAGATGCAAATAATATTTTAACATTTTTATTCGTGAAAAGATAATTAAGTGAGTTATTTAAGGTGACAAAAGTTAAAGCCTTCACTCCCTCAAATGAAGGAATGAGTCCAAATATTAAATAAAATAAAATCAACTTTGGTAAGTAGACTACATCGCTTGCGTTCCAACAGATTAACACTGGTATTATGAATAATTTTTGTCTAGTCTAAATCACCTGTATCCAAAATCTATTGAATTTCAATTAATCTAACTTGGGTCTAGCCTGTGGGGGCATTGGTAGGATATTAAAACAAGCAACTTTTAGAACTTTTTAATGGGTTTTATATTTTAAAGACACCAAAATTTATCTTTTTCAATATTAAAGTTTTATTTTTTATTTTTAAGGGCACTCATTAGATAGATCTCTTTTTATTTACAAGACTTAAACTTGAGATATTACTTAAGAAAAAATAAGTGTTGAATCACCTCAACCAAGTATCGGTGCATTAATCTTACATATGAGAGATTCAAATTCACCAAAAATATATATGAATGATTCAAATAAATTAAATATGTAAGTAAATCTTATAGTCTTATAAAATAATAATTCACACTTTCACAGCTGTTTAGGTTTCATTAAATAAGTAAATCTGATGGTTACCTCTGAAAGTGATAATATAACATTAGATATCAATTAATTCTTCTTATTTCTCTGGTGAGGAAGGAATCAACTCTTGTTGTTAACTTTTTTTTGGATAAAAAATGGGTTCCATTTATCTCATTATTTCATTTGGACTTAAAAGAGCAATCGAACGTGTGCATGTACAAAACATAATCAAACAGGTCAAACCGAAGAATTAATGCAGCATATGCAAGCAAACTGTATACCTAAAGCCCCCTTGCTTCAACATTGTGCATCATGTCACATATTTTGAATTAATTCTTGGTAGTTACCACCACCTAATACTCAGATAACGACATCATGATATAGAGATTAGTTTGTCATGAGACGGTACAACATTTCTCTCCTCCAGAGGAATAAAAAACTATTAATCATTCCTTTATTTGCTGTAAAGTCATCGATGTTTGGTTTAGGTTGGTAAATCATGCACATTGAGCATGTTATTTTATTGGCTAGCATTGCCCTCAAATAAACATTATTTTGCAAATTAAAAGAAGACGAGGTCGGATTAGGTTGAGATTTGACAACACATTGATAACGATCAAGCCAACTATGTAGGACCGCACTGCACAATTATATTATAAAATATTGTGCATGAATCCCAAAAGGAAAGGGTGAGAAAATAGATGGCAACCCTTTCAAACTGAAGAATACAGAATACGCGGTCGGTAGGTTCCTTGCTACATCAATGCTTTGAAAAGAAATATTAAATAATAAATAAATTATTATAATAAATTAGTTTTGTTCATAATTCAAATATAGAGATTGTTAAGAAAGAAAATTATGTATATTCCTATACAAAAATAATAAAACATTATTACAAAGTCAATAGCAACTAGTTGGTCCTGGTGATAGATCAAGAATGCATCAAGAAAAGGGACCATATTCGACACTCTTCTGTTTAACTTTGGAATACTTTTCTGACCAAGACAAAATTGGACCATTTTGTGACAGATAATATGAACTGGCTCAGTCACTGTTTTTTTTTAATAAAAAATTAATTTCTATATAATGATATTATAAAAATAATTTTATATCATCAATCAATAAAAATTAAAAAGAGTGTCAAATCTCCATAGATAATTATATATTATAATAGATAGTTACATATATTATAATAAATAGTTATTTTGTATAATTCGACACTTTCTTAAATAGTTATTAATTGATAATGTAAACTTATTTTACATTATAAGCCATAGACATTAAATTAAAAGAAAAAAATTGCAACTGGTTTCCCCGAGTTGACTAGTTCAACAAGTTCTTTGCCCAATTCTCAATAAGAAGCTACTTCTAGGAACGAATCAAAAAGCTGCTTCTTTGTCCACTTCTTTGCAAGTTTGATTTTTTCGTTAGAGAGTAATTTTTTGCCTAAATCATGATTTGGGAGTTTCTAATAAAAAAAATAAAAGTTACTAAATCAATCTGTATATTAGTTTGCAGTTGAAGTCGGACTGGATGACCTGATCGCACAAGTTTCTAGAGTGTAAATCCGAAATTAAGTTGAACCGGTTACTGGATTGATTCACAATTATATTAATTAATCAAGCCAGCCAATCAAATTAATTAGATCCCCAGAAATACTTATCTTACAAGGTATATGGGTCTCCTTTAACTCTTCTAAACGATATGACAAATGCAAGATGAAATTATTCTTTAAACTCCCGCAAGACCAAACGAACACAATTACCTATACCATGACGTCTTCTTTCATTGGCCACAATAAATAATTACGAAAAGAGTAAATTATACTCTTCTTCATGAGATTTATACAGGGTAAATACATTTGACACCTTTTCTTTTATAAAATTACATTGACCTACCTTAAAATTATTAATTCATTAATTTAAATAAAAAAAAAAACATATAACATATATATAATTATTAATGACAAAATTATAACAGTTTAATAATATTTAACATATATATTAATTAAAATACTCTTTTTTTTATCATAATTTATAATTATAAATTTCATCTCCATATGATAAAAACGTATTTTACTCAACTAGTTTGCCCCCTGTCTCTTGCTGTTCGGTGCTGCAAATGAAATATGGGGAATTTAAGAGAGTTTGGGTTTTGCACTTGTGAGGATCTGGGGGAATGGCAACCTGTGGCGGAGGTTGAGAAGCTTGTTGGTGCCGATTTGCTTTTCTCTTTCACTTTGTGATATTCCTTTCCTTTGATGCCTTATTTTTGTTATGTTGTCCTCTGGCAGATTCTGTGATGGTATCCGTTGAATTAGTGACCAAGTTGTTCATTAAATCTCACCCATCCTATTCAATGGTTAAAATTAAGATCTCTCGCAATTAAAAAATTAATTCTAAAATAACTCTTTTTTATATTTTAAAATATATTAACAATTGCACTACCTATTTTACCCTTTATCATCTCTTCTCCAAAAAGGCGAAAACCTTTGCTAGGCCCTGCAACGCCCCCCTCATCGCCGACCAGTCGAGGATTGGATGTCGATCATAGAACTCCAGCTTTGTGCCCTTGCAGGCCAACCCCAGTACGCCACAACAATCGTCCACGCCATTGGCAAACAGGTGGCTGACCTCGTCGAATGAATTTGACATGGTCTTCTTGATATGAAGAAATTTTTTTCTCTCATGGGAAGAATTTCTTTTTGATCAATGGCTTTCAACCTTGAGAAAGCATTAATGGAAAAACTACTTGTGTACTCTTATAATTAAGTGAGAAATTCCATTCACCATTTCATTTGAGTCAAGCTCAAGCAGTGCCCGTGAGGGGTGGTGGGGCAAAGCAATGGGCTAGGTGAAGTGGTGCCATAGGGATGGTGGGGTAGAGTAACAAAGGAAAAGAAAGTTCTGATTTTATAAAATACTCCTCTAGTGAAGAAAAGGAGAAACTGACTGCTGAAAATCATGACCTGAAAAAGGAAGTGGTGGAGTGAACAAAGTGGTGTTATAGAGATTGATCACAGGAGAGGAAGAAAGAAGGTGAAAAAGGGTGAAAAAGTCAATTCAGGAGTCTTTTAAATTAAATATTTCTGGTGACCAACTTGATCACTAATTCATTATGGACCACCACCTCTTTCTCAAAGGTCCATTGGTGTCTTGGTTCATCACTCTTGGGTTGGATTATGTGATAGGGAAGGTTAAGTTAGTGACCAAGTTGGTTATCAAATCTTAATCATTTAAATAATAATAAATGGTTCAGATAAAAATTTTTGATCATACAAAGTATAATTCTATAATGATTTATATTTATATTTTAATACTATTAGAAAACTAAAATTTTTTGATCTGCCTATTTTATCCTTGTCACTTTCATGATTTTCCGAGCCCACTCCACCACCCACCGGTTAGATCGCCTCAGCTGCCTCCACCTCGTCGCCAATGCCAGTTCTGACACTGCTTACGCCCCACCCTCTATTTCTTTCCTCACCTTTCTCCTTTTTTTTTTTTCTCTTTGACATAGACTATGCCCCCACTGTTGGCAATCATCTCACCGTCGACGATCCACCATACCACCACAACCGCCTCACACTTTGGATCTATCAATGTTTTGTTGAGCAATTTCTTGACTGGCTAAAGCATCACAAAAAGCATTACAGTGAAAGGTCATCCTCAAAGCAAAACCATTATAATGGGCCAAAGTGCCTTTAGGCATAACAATCTTGACCACAAATCGAAAGCCCAATTATATTGTGGCACCTTCCCACCCCCACCACCTTAATTTTATGGGCAAAAATTATCTTAAATTGGAATGACGAGATTAAAAATTTCATGAAATGGGGTCGATTGCGACATCAACTACTCAACAATAGGTTGGCATCTTGGCGGTGGTTTATGTTGTATAGTGTGGGTGGTTAAAGAGAATGATACAAGCTGGAAAAGCAATAAAACAGAGAGGATACAAATGTAATTTTGTTGTCTTTCCTGATTATAATATTGTCCAGGACCAAATTGGTCACTAACTGAACAGTGACCACTGCAGAATTCGCCTCACTTCTGATCTTCTTTCTGGGTGGGCCATGGTTGCAAAGTCCTCTTCCAATGGCTTTCTCCCCATGCTTAGAAAAATCTTTCCTCTTTTTCCAAAGAGCGGTGCTTCTTTGGATCAAAATTTATTTCGTCAAATTGCAATGAAAAGTAAATTAACCAATCACCTTCCATGAAAATAGTAGAGAGAAGAAATAATTTATTTTCAAAACGCGATACATTTAGTTTGTAAGTTTTCCTTCGTACGTCGTTTAACGAATGCAGTTTCGAGCCCTTTATTATTCCCCTTTTCGAAAACCACTCAATTGTTCCACCCAGTCTAGTTTACCTGTTTTTCCGGTTTCCGACTAGTTCAACTAGTTTTCTGGCCAGTTCTTAAATGACGGATTTTTCAAACACACTTGGATTGGACACTAGACCGGTTCTTGGTTCAATTGGACCAACCGGTCTGATCCGGTTTTCAAATTCATGGGGCCTACTTTATTATAAAATGTTTTAAAGTAATCAAAAGGCTAAAAGGCTTCTTGACTAAGTTAAACTAGAAGTAAATTTAAGCCCATAACGTTAAAATATTTACAAGAATTACACATGATCATTAAGGATGAACATCACATGCTTAGCCCCTCACCTCGCTCCCACCACCCTCTGGACTGGAGACCCCCTGCCCCATGACAAAATGGGAGTCATTGAAAATAAGACTTCATTCTCGCACCAACAAAAGGTCTAAAAACAGATTCATAGCAAAATAATGTCCCAGGTTGAAAGAAAAAGAATGAATATGACATTGCAAGAATATAAAAAGATAAGGTATCATATACATACACTTGAGTAATAAAGACTTCGTGCAAAAAAATGATTCCAGAAAGTACACAGTGGGTTAAAGGCACACATCCTTAAATTTTACATGGATTAGGTTCCTAGGTGATGGAAAGGAAAAGAAACATACTAAATTGGTACAAACAAGACGTGAGGCCTTCCTTCCACCGTATCAACATTTTCCTCTATAAAATGGGACAAACAGGACTTCAAACCCTTAATTAACCACATCAGAACTATCCTCTGCGTCTGTTTCAGGTCCTGTATACCAAAATAGAAGAAAGTAATAAGATCATAATCCTATTAATCAGGACAAATCACGTATGCTGTTCTGCAGAACGAATATGCAGTTAAGGTTGAAGCCAACTTCTGATTAGAATGTGAAATGTACACAAACAAGGTAAAGAACAACGCTCAAATTGAGAAATAAGTAATTCTACTGAGCTACTGTGACGACTTAATAGCTTTTACACAGCCCCAAAAGACAATAATTTAGGGAAGTCAACATCTCCAACAATAAGCTGAAGCCAATTAATGATGGGATTGTACAGTGCAAATAAACAAGCTGAAGAACAACTATGTAATTTGAATTAAGTTTCACCAAGCTATAGCTATGGCATTGCAAAATAGAAATGTGGGAAGAAAATAACTATATAAGGTCCACAGGGCATTTATATACTGCATAAAACAACTACATAGTCAACAAGGCATTCTTGGCAACACCATATGGTGGAAAAAGGGCTTGTTTATTGTTATTGATGTTGTTGTAGATGAATATGAATGATATCCACAAAGCACAAACAAACAGGATTTCCAATACTGAGAAAGTTCAAGTAGCAGACCTCTAAAATCTTTCAATTTGCAATAGCAATTATAACTACTAAGTACCAACAATGCCATGCATCTAGCCAACAACTATATTATTTGCAGAACAATCACTGGTTTTCTCAGTGCATCATAACACTGATAATGATTCAATTAGAAAATCCCAGTCATGGCAGACCAACATCGAAATGCAAGGTGAAACAACTCTACCATCATTATTAATTTATTGAATGCCTTTGACTAACCTTTTTCCTTATTTAAAAAAAAAAAGGTACTTTTAAAACAGAAACAGCTTCTAACTTTCTTTTGGTCTTATAAATTTCTCAAGCAATTTTAGATTGAGCTGAACCTTTGAGTCAAACTTTTAAATTAGGGAAGAAAAGAGACAAATTATTTTATTTTCTGATTCTAAATTTTATAGAAGCTTATCTAAACAAATTACGAGTTAATACTCATTCTGGTTCCTGAAATTGCTTATGTGAATCACTTGGGTCCTAAAGTTTATAATATGACTAATTAGTCCCCGGCTTTGTAATCGTAATAAATCACATTAGTCCCGGGTGGACAAATCCTAGCAACTTACTAATTAGACTTTTATAGCAGAGCCTAATTTAATTGAATGATGTATGTTTAAGGGAATGATATGAATCATTTAGGCTATGTTTGGGAGTTTTATAGCTGATGTAAAGGAATGATCTTTAATGGAATGAAAAAGAAAGGTGAGGAGTGGAATGGATAGTTGTATGCCACTCTATTGTTTGAGAGTTTATAATATAAGTGAGTGGAATGGAGAGACTTATAAATGTTGTTTTCCATATTATCCTTTAAATGTGTGAATGTGTTTTTCATGCGTGAATAATAGAGTAAAAACACTAAACAAAAAGCACCCCACCCTCCTTCACCCCCGACTCAGGGGGTCACCAAAATTATTGTTTGCAATGGCTAAGAAGGTGTGCTTGTCCCTTGTTGGCCATTTTCATCATCTCCATTAAACAACTCCCAAACACATTTTGTGCAAGTGTCCCCAGCCCCTCACATTCCTTCCCACTCCCTCCATTTTTATTGTCCCAAACAAACATAGCCTTATGCTTCCAAGGACTGGTGTAATTTCACAATTACAAATGACATATTGACATGTACAAATTATTCAGATTTTAAACTTTAAGTGCCAAAGTGAGTTACTTATGCAATGAGCAAAAATGAGCATTAGCTCAGCAAATTAAAACATACATAAGAGAACTATGTTGTTTTTATAACAAGGCATGAACAAATGCACCCAATAACACCAATCAATTACCTTCTTCACCATCCACCTCATCTTCTTCTTCTTCATCCTCATCATCATCACCTTGGTAATCAACCCCATACCTCTGATTCAAATAATCCACAGCACCAGGCATAAGCACAACCTTATCTGCATTCAAAATATCATACAAATTCAGCGTCCTCGGCGTCAACACCTTCACTGTCCCAATATTCCTGCTCGAAAGCACCACGTTCTCGTTCACCTCCGTCATCAAGAACATCGCTTTCTCCTTCGGGTCCAGCCCCCACCTCCTCATCGCCGCTATGAACTCCTTCGTCCTCGGCTTCCCCTCGAACTCCCCCGCGAAATCCTCCACCACCACAGCGTTCACGGCAGCGCTCGCCATCGCCGTCGAGATCGCAAGCCTCTTCTCCTTCCTGTTTTACATAGATTCATTAATTAATAAACAAAGGTCTAAGTCTGAGTACAAAATATCCGGTAAAATTCATGGTTACAACACAACAAATTCTATTTATTCAAGAGGTGTGTTTGGTTTGGGGTAAAAGTGAGGTAAATTTTCCATCAATGACTTCCATGTGTAAAATTGCTAGTTTCATAGAAAATTTATCCTTATTTTTACCCTCTAACCAAGCCTATAAATTATCCAATGACCACTGCACAGCTTTAACAGAATGCTAAAAACATGGACGCTGTTGCAACAGAGTGTATATACCTGTTGATCTTGATGCTCCAGTCCCTGGGCTTGGGCCCGAAGACAACGCCACCACCGGGCCTGAGAGGGGTCCTGTTGGACCCTCTGCGGGCCCGGCCCGTTTCTTCTGAGGGTAGGGCTTTCGGCCTCCGCCGCGGACCTCGGCGCGGGTGAGGGTGGAGGCGGTGCCGCGGCGCTTGTTCTGGAGGTCGGTGACGAGGGCGCGGTGGACGACGGCGCGGGCGGTGTCGGGAGGGGCGGACTTGAGGTCGAGGAGGGTGTCGCCGATCTTTTGGCCGGAGAAGGAGAGGAGTGGGAGGGTGGCGGCTTCGCAGGAAATGGAGAGTGGGGAGGGTTTTTTTGGTGTGAGTGTTGTGAGTGAGGGGAATTTTTTGTGGGAGAGGAAGATTGAGGAGGAGAAGAATGAGAGGGAGGTTGAGGAGGTTGGTGTGATTGGGGTTGACATTGTTTTTGTTTTTTGAGGGTAAAGAAGGGACTGTGGTGTGGTGTGGTGTGGTGTGTGAGAGACTGAGAGTTGTGCTGCTTTCTCAGCTGTGCTTGTTCAGTGCGCTCTATCCTATCCGCTAGCTAAATCACAGGGAGTGGTGCTCACCGTGGTAAACTGGTTAAGTGGTAAGAGGTAACAACAGAAAACGGACCCAACTTGAGGGCATTCAACCTTTAGTTAGTTAGTTTCTTTTTTTTTTTTCTTTTTTCCTCCCCGCTGGATACGTTTGGGTAAGGAATAAGGGGCGTTTATTTTAGAATATATTTAATTATTTTTTAAAATAAGTTATTAAGAATGATACGTTTTTATGTTTGTTATAAATTTTATAAATTTTTTTGAGTATTAATCATTGCATGAAAAAAAATTTTCATTAAATTTAGTAAAATCTTATTCTAAAGTTGAAGGGTAGGAAAAAATTCTTATGATTTGAGAATCACAATTATTAAATTATCCTCAATTATTTGAATTTTTCCTCATAATTATTTGATCTAGGATTTTAGAAATTATGACATACATTCTAGGAATATAAATTATAAAACAAATAGTTTTAAATTTATTCGGAAATCTTAATAAATAATCAGGATTGTTTAATATTAAACAAATAATTTTTTAAGATATTCTAATAATATTTTCAAATATAATTCTAGGAATGCAATTCCTGAAACATAATTTTAAACCTTGAAACAACCGCTCCTAAAGAAGCGATGCAAATTTTTATGAATGAATTTTATATATAAAATTATACGTGAAATTTATTTATGAAAATTTTATCTTCCAACCAAACACACCCTAAAAATATGTTTGATTAGGGAGTAAAAAAGGTAATAATTTTTTTATGGAGGAAATTCATGTGTAATTTTATATGCGTAGATCATATCTATGAAAATTTATACTTCATTTTTATCCTATAATCAAATACAACATAAATATAATATTTCAAGAGTTAAATATTTTATCCTATAAATTTATATATATAATTTTTATTTTAGTTCCTTAGGAAAGTTGATTTTTCATTCCTTATTTTTTCTAATATTATGTTTTTAATTTCAATCATTTGTAATTAGTCTTTATTGTTAGACAAAACTCTTAATTTGATCCCTCTAAAATTTCAAGTGGAATAAATTGGTCTATAAAAAAAACTTTCAAATTGGTCCTTGTAAAATTGAATAACCAAACAAATTAGTCCTCTAAAAAAAATCCAAATTAGTCCCAAAAGTGAATTGTCAAACAAGTTTGTCCTCATAGCCCAACTTATCAAAGGAACTAGCTTGGCTAATTATTCAATTTTATAGGACTAATTTGTCCAATTTTTAAAATTTCACAAAGATCAATTTGAGAGTTTTATTTTTAGAACAAATTTGTCCAATAATTCAATTTTACAAGGACAAATTTGAGAGTTTTTTTTACATGGACAATTTGTTTGACTTGAAATTTAATAGGACTAAAATGGGTGTTTTGTGTTATTATTAAATGGTGATGTTTATAAAATTAAAAAGAATGTATTTATAAGGAGAAAATATAAAATTTTCAATTTTTATGAGAACTAAATGCATATTTTAAACTATTTATAAAGATCCAAATTTAAGGTAAAAGGACCCAAAACATATTAATGAAAAAAAGATGGAACAAAAAACCAAATTTTTTAGAAAGACTAAAATCAAAATTGGTTATATTTATGAGAACAAAAAACATATTTAAATATGAACAAATCAAATAAATTACTATATACTCACAGACTTTGCCTAAGAAGTGGGGTTCAATTCCACGGAGGCCAAAGCCAAGCTAACGATCCTTGGGGATATCTTTTTTTTTTTTATTAACTCCTTGAAGATATCTAGCATCATAAACATAGCAAGAACAACATTTATGAGCTAGTTTATCCACAATTAACACCACATACATAAAAGATATGAAAAACTCAAATATTCCAAACATAGTGTTATGCAAGAACACCCCCAAGACCCGTATTGAACAATTATTGCAAATCCAATGTATAGAACAATGATTAATGGTAAGAATGTACCTTAGAGAGATGAGGAAGAGTGCGAAAGTGGAAGGTATCCTCTAATCACCACTTTCAAGCTCCAACTTAACAATGGACGTGTGGAAGAGGATAAGAGAGGGAGGAGGAAAGGGAAGGATTAAGGGTGTTGCAAGTAGTGGGACTTGGTGAGGAATATGAGTTTGATGTTGTATGGGAAGAATACAGTGGAAGGGTGTAGGCTTTAGAGAAGATTAAGGGATTTTGAGTGTTAGAGAGAGAGTCACGAAAATGAGGATTTTGACCCCTTTGTCATATAAAACCTCCGGCAGGATGCAATATAGCATGCCCAAATCAATTTTGTTTATGTCACGCATGCCCAAAAACCATCAAAATATTGTTTTTGAGTTCTTTAGGCACTAAATCCCTCCTACTAATTTATAGGTTCAAGGAACAACATGTTCAAGTTATAACATTAAAATTAGGGTGTAAATTTTTATAGATGAGCTCCATGTATAAGATTCACACATGAAGTTCATCCATTAAATTTTACATGGACAAGACTAATATCAAGTGTTTTACATCCATTTCAACTAAGTATCAAATCAAATCATGACATGTGTACACTTTTCTTGAAATTAATAATTTAAAAGTTAAAAGCATACACTCTTCATAAGAAAAATGTCCACTTGTTATTCTTTGGTTTGAAAACGAATGTAATGGATATAAGGAACTTGATCGAAAATTTTCCAATTTACATCACATTTTTACCCTAATTAAACACATGCAAGAGTTATAAGTCTCAGCAATCTTATGGTCGTTTTCCATTCTAGTAATATCAAACTATATATTGAAATGACTATGAAAGATTTGGTGTTAGGAGTGTTTGATAATGGAAAGGAATATAGAAGAAATTTGAGGTTGAGAGCTTTGATAGGTTTTGAA
This sequence comes from Dalbergia oliveri, assembly GCA_030441495.1. NCBI lineage: Eukaryota > Viridiplantae > Streptophyta > Magnoliopsida > Fabales > Fabaceae > Dalbergia > Dalbergia oliveri. The sequence goes on from JAMLFY010000016.1 coordinate 634,820, forward strand.
ATTTTAAGGGAAAATTGCACTTTACCCACCTAAACTATATGTTATGTGCACTTTATAGTCTAAACTTTAAAAGTGTGGGTTTGACCCCTAAGTGTTTTTGAATATACAAATTGGCCTAATAATTTTTCCATCATTTGTTAACAAAAAAGTCACAATTTTAAGAAATTTTAAGCTATTTGGTTGCACATTTGGGAAGGTTAGAGGGTCAATTAGCTCATGTTTCGAAATTCAAAGGGTATAGTATATTTGCTTTGGCTAAAATGCATATTTGTTAAGGTTTACAGGGTTGAGTTGCAATTTTTAATAATTTGGGATTAAAGTGCATATGATCTATAATTCATGGGATAAAAATGTAATTTTTTTTTCTAAGAACTAACTTAAATCTAATGAGCTACAATCCTCTGTTGGATGTCACATGGGATGTATACTTCGTCAGTTAAATGCACCCTATTAGCTTTTTCTATCATGGTGAAGTAGCAAACATCACCTTTCAAAGTAATGTCAAATATGTTTTGCAATTTTTTGCACTAAATAATTAATTTCTTAATCCCAATGTGTGAAATGGATCATACATACAATTTCAGGAGTTAAAATGAGTGTTTACTCAACTTAGTTATAATTTACTAAGCGTTAATAGCATGCTTACCAACACATAATGTGCATTTGGTTTGTGTTCAAGACACAAAGTTGGGAATGGAAATTGTCCTTGTATGATGTTTGGTAGCAAATATAGGGTAGGAGATTGAAAAAATTTCTATTCAAAGACAAATTTTCTTATTTCTTCCCTTCAAAGTATATGAAGAGACAAAAATTTAACCTTTTATTTAGCAACTTTGTGGTCCAACCATTGCAACGATTGCAACTTGCCAATCAATCCGTGAATGCCAACGCGCCGCCAATCCCCCCACTGCCCACCAACACCACAATGCCCCATGTTTTCCGTCAACATAAAATTATCAGGAACAATATTTTTTGTCTCCTCTCCATTGTCCCTATTTCTGTCTCCAAGGAACCAAATGCTACCATAATGTCCAGCTTTGATCAACTAATTCCTTTTTTTATTTTACATAGTTTAAAAGTTAGGTGAAGGAAAAACTTGCCAACCAAAGTTAGGATATGCTTTTGGGTATAATGAACATTTAGTATTTTCAAATAACCCATTAATGGAAGTGTCCAAGATTGATAATGAGTTATTTAATAAATATTAAAATATAAATATGCATTATTGTATATTGTTATGAGATTGTTTTTCTTGGTAAAAGTTTTTATTCAGCTTAGATTAGAATTTAATGATTAATATTCAGTGATTATATGGTCACAAACTCAATCCTTCCCCTCAAGAATTTGCTAGGGAACCAACATTTATTCACTAAAGAACTAATTTCTTAAGTCAATGACCTTATTTCAAGACCATGGTGGTCCCAACATTCAAGGATCATCATAAAATCACCCAAATATGGTGAATTGTTGCCGAGGATTTGCGCATGCCTTAAACATCAACCTTTGACAATCTTTACTAATTGCAGGATTCGAGTAATGTATAACTTGATCAATTAATTACTTAAATCAACGACCTCTCTTGAGTACCACGATGGTCCTAACATTCAAGGATCACAGCAAAGTCCCCCAAAATTTATACTTTTATGCTAAATTGGTACCTAAGAATCGAGCCTGTTTTCCGCATAGAGTTAGCACATGCTCCAGTAGGACGTGAGTTTTACTCTCAGAGACTACTCTGAAGCCTCTCCCGTGGACAATCACGTAAGAATCCCCATGGTATTCGAAAAGCCTTAGACCATGTCCTCATGCGAATGAATGATTGATTCTTAACTCACATAAACTTTCATTTATAATGGTGTATTTAATTAAGGAATAAAAATAAAGGTATGATTTTATAGATGAACTTTTACACATAGAGCTCATGTATAAAAACTTATCTCCATTTTTAACTTTAACCAAACACATCCTACCAAATAAATAAACAAACAATTTGCGCATGCCTTAAACAATAAAGTATAAACATCATCAGACTGTGTTAATTTAGTAGTGAGATGAGCCAGCGAGCACCGTTGCCATCAGTGATTGGTCAAACTCGAGCATCCATCTCATCCCACCCAACAAAAATCAGGACCCAAAACGTCACCGTATTCAGGAGGTTCGGGTCCACACAATTTTACAAATTTTAATCCAAAAAAGAAAAAAGCACCCACCCAAACAGAGTATTATTACTACTATTTCCCCTTTTCCTTCTCCTCTCAACTCCGTTGGTGCCCATTTTCGTTTTTATTTTTTTCCTCCAAATCCCACGTGGAGCACCCCGGATCTAACACCGTTCTCCGGCGATAACCCTCCGTTTTCCAGCAACTTCACGGTCCCCTCCGATTCCCGTCATGAATCCCGAATAGTACGTTCCTCTCTCTCTCTCTCTCTCTCTCTCTCTAATTGTTCTTATTGTGCTTTGAATCTCTTGGCGCTACTTGTTGAATCGCATTCGGTTTTCTCTTTTTTTATAAAAAAGAAATTCGATTACTTTTTTTCGTGATTTGCGCTGTTGCTTCTCGAAGCGGTAATTGCGGTTGTGGTTTAATTTTACGATTGATTTTTCGCATTTAATTAACCCTAGATTGGATCAGCTTCATAAAACATGGTGTGAACCGGCTGATTTTTTGTTTTTAATTGGAATTTATTATTTTTTGTTTTTGAATAAAACGAAGATTTCGTGGAATTATTTTTGGTTTTGAATGTTTTCGATTGATTTTGAAGATTCAGAGGTTTTTTGTGGAACTGTTTCGATTGATTTTGAAGGTTCAGAGGTTTTGAATTGTTTCAATTGATTTTGGATAACGTGAGCATGCATTTGTGTTTTCCTTGTTCTTTGTCTCTCACAAGGACTCGAAATGATCAGGATCAATAATACCATAACATTTCATTGAATTGAAAAATTATGTGGTCATATTATATTATTATTGATTATCATTATAGGAAAAAAAAACCAGTCATGGTTTGAATAATTTGAACTGGAATTTCGTTGTGATAAATCTACTCTTTTTTCTTTGGGGAGAATAGGTAGCTACATACTAAATTTCAGAATTCGATTGTTGCTTTTACTCGCTTAGCTTATGGGGCACTCGTGATGAGGGTTTATGGCCTCAGTTTGTAATAGTTGGTTTCTATGATCGTGATACCTTTGCTGATGTGCAGAACAATGTTCAATGAAAGAGAGTCAATTTGTTTATAGACAGTGATTGATTAAGTTACATTTGTTTATAGATTTTAAGACTTGTGACTTTACAGTTTTCATCCCTGTATTAGCACATCTATCTTTGTGTCTCTGTATGAAATGGTTTTGGTTGGTCTGTTTGCTGTGTTTCTAAGGCTGATTCTAAGTTGATTTTGAGTGAGAAACTCAATGTGCTGTGTGGTTATCCTTTCCAGTGATTATCTGTTCAAGCTTCTTCTTATTGGAGACTCTGGTGTTGGCAAATCATGTCTTCTTCTGAGATTTGCTGTAAGATATCTACTGCTTCTAATTCTAGCTCAGATATCATCTGTTACCACTGCTAAGTTTTGTATCAACTTCATGATTATTTCTTTGTTTTGCTCCAGGATGATTCATACATTGAGAGCTACATAAGCACCATTGGAGTTGATTTTGTGAGTACAAAGTTACAAAGTTTTGGCTTGAACTCATTTGGAAAATGTGCCTCAATTGATCATCTCATGCCATTTTGTGTAGAAAATACGCACCGTTGAGCAGGATGGGAAGACAATTAAACTTCAGATTGTATGTACCTGATTGGCTAACATTATATTTTCATTAAGCTTAAGATATATGTTTCAGTATTGTCATAGAACTTATGTTTTCCTTTGAGGTGTTTGTTGTTCATTTATATTTTAATTTTAAGGCCTCCTTTTTGAAGCTTCCATGTTCCTAGACCATGTGGGTCATTGAAATTAATGGTTGTATTGATCAATTGTTCTTACATTGGTTATAATCTGTTCTTGTAGTGGGATACTGCAGGACAAGAACGATTTAGGACAATAACCAGTAGCTACTATCGTGGGGCACATGGAATCATTGTGGGTGATGTGTTTCTTGGCATATGATTTTAAATATTGAAGATTCGTGGGGATCTCTTTGCATGCTATACTGACTAGTTTTTCTGGTAGATTGTTTATGATGTGACAGATGAAGAGAGCTTCAATAATGTGAAACAGTGGCTCAGTGAAATTGACCGTTATGCCAGTGACAACGTTAACAAACTTTTGGTTGGAAACAAGAGTGATCTGACAGCAAATAGAGTTGTCTCATATGATACAGCTAAAGTATACCTTTGACATATGTCACCTAATTTTCTGTTCTTTTCTTATCAAGGAAATAACTTTTAAGTGTGTGTTCATTTTTACTGCTAGTGGATGATAATGATCATGTTTCTCCTTCAGCATCCCTCACCCAACCTTTTGATTGTTTTCTCCTGTTGCAGGAATTTGCAGATGAAATTGGCATACCTTTTATGGAAACTAGTGCAAAAGATTCTACAAATGTGGAACAAGCATTCATGGCCATGGCTGCTGCAATCAAGGATAGGTACCCATTACCATTTATTGTTGAATGGCATATATTAAAGAAAATCAACTAGTTTAATGTAACCTGGCCTTGGAATCAAGCCCATGCAAAATTCGGTTTCCACCTTCCACACAGAACAATTAGACTTTAGCGTACCAATATTCTTTAATTCAAGTCTGTTTGACATCTGTTACCATAGCTGGGAAAGTCAATTATTACAAATGAAGTATAAAATTAAATTCTATTCTCTCTTTATCTTCCTTTTCTCGTCCTGTTGTTCATAAAGTTATAATTGAGCATAGAATATGTTACTGGATTTGTTTTAATGATTGTTGATTTGAGAAATTGATGTGCGAAAGGTAACAGAAAGTTCTTCATAGCAAATAAAGAATCAAATCAATCTCGTAGACAAAGTGCTAAGGTGTTCATGGAACTGTCAATGCCAAATACAGTCATTCTTTTACACGTAATGGCAATGTTAGTCATCCTGCAATTGAATGGTTAAAAATCCCATCACATGGAAATTCAATGATTTTTGTTGTTGGCATTAGAACAATGAAGTGATTAAACAGTAGGTAGAATATACATAGATGGACAAAAAATGTATAAACCATGATTGGTATATAAACTATAGATTTCGAAACTTTGAGTTTTAGTTCTGAAATTTCTGCTGTATCCTTCCTCTAGTATACACTATGGATGGTTTTGATGTTGTATTTTCACTTTTGTTTAGCTTGACTAATTCTTCTCTGAACATTGTTGCCTCTTTTCTTTCCCCCTCTGGCATTGATTGCTTTCAAGCATGTTATCTGACAGTAAATTTATCACCAATGTAGAATGGCAAGCCAACCGGCTGCGAATAATGCAAGGCCTCCAACAGTGCAGATCAGAGGACAGCCAGTTGGGCAGAAAAGTGGGTGTTGCTCTTCCTAGTCAGATGGTGGTATTCAGATCCTTTTCGCTTGGTCCTGCTGCTTGCCCTTGGATGTAAGATTTGTTAATTTCACCAAATAGTGGACCAATGTCACATAATTCGTCCGGTGGTTTGGGAACTGGCCTAGATGATCCCATTCTTTACATATACTTAAATGGTATGCTTGTGCTTAGTACTTGTTAATGATAATCTATATTCCTCCTCATCTATTTTTACGAAGGTCACAGTACCAGTTTTCTTACACTTGGTTGATTCGAAAGTTGCTGTCTTAGAACTGTATATTTACCCAGAATCCGTCCCCTATAATAAATGTTGATCCAGTTTGGGTCTCCTTGAATGACATAAGAAAAAGTGTTTTTCAAACGAGAGTTTTAGTTAAGGATTCAAAAGTGGAAGTCTTTTTGTATTAAGTAGTGAGTTTTATAAGTTTCCAATGCAATACATGCATTAAAACTGTCAAAACTTGCTACTTTTTCCTTAATGTGTGCTGGCACTCATTAGAAAAATAAAAAAAAAGACAAAAACAGAATGTTGAGCACCAACCAATTCCTAACAATCATCGAGTGCAAAGGCATTTCTTGCCTCGTCAGTTTCACTCACCTGATTCACTCGGTTTTCTGAGGCTCATCACTGGATTTTGCTGAGCGTTTCTATCTCAAGGCTCAGCCACCACACTCTTAGAAACCCAAAGATGTGTATGCCAAGAAAAATTGATGGCTCCGAGTTTACTTGTAAATTTGAAAATGGCCAAAAAGAAAAAAGAGGTGTTCATCCCTTAATAGAGGTTTTAAGTTCGTTATATGAATTTTAAAAACTAGATGTTTTTATAGTGTGATTTTAATGTATGATAATATAAAATCATCTTATATCATTGTCCAATCAAAATATTTCATTTGAATGACCTTGAAGTAATGAGTGTAAAAGTCAACTATTATGATTATATGTCATATATGAATAGATGACTGTATGAAAATTTATTAAGTGTATGAAAAATAAATCCATATTTTTATTACACAAGTACCATTTTTATACTAATACTAGTGGAAGTTTATGAAACATGAGTTAACAAAAATAATACACCTCATTTGATGTGACAAGTTCTATTTTTAAATTTATATTTATAATTTAAGTAAAAACATTTTAAACTTTGTCATTTTGACTTTTGTAAACTGAACATATTTATCCACTTTGCGAATGCTATTCCTTACATTGATTGGGAGAGTACCCGCGTACCTTCCACACTTAATAGAGAAACACAACTCATCAGCTTCTTTGATTTCCTCGATCGCCTTTTCAATGGGGATGCAGCATATTATTCGAAGTGTTGCTATATGATACGAAAACTTCATAGACGAAAATCTGATGAATGATTTGGCAATAGCAAAAACACTAGCTGCAGTTATATAATATCGAATTTAACTACAATGCACAATTACCAGCCAAAATTCTTCGAACATGTTTTCACGTGAATTACTTCAGAGCACCATAGAGGGCCTAGCCTAGATTTTGATTGGTGTAAGCCAAGTCTCATTTAAGAAAAAATATAAATTAAAAAAAAATCCTTAGTCTTTTGCGGATATCACCACACGGCTTAATCCCGATCACTCCTCAGGAATAGAAGGCAATAATTGAATGCACATTAGAGAAGAGAGTACTCTCTTTATAGACAGACAAGACCCTCTACGTCCTTAATAGATGGAGCAATCATAACTCAGTAGCTCAAAAGCAGATCAATACAAAGCCACATGTAGGTGATTGAAGTAATGCTTCTATCGCTTGAATAACATCCTTCTTGATATGTTCTCAAAGCATGCTTAAAAGACTTAAAAGCAAGTTAACCAACATCACTGAAAGTTTTGAAGATTTAAACTGCATTAGACCATTTGGTAAGTCGAGAATCTGTTCTTCACATAATTGAACAATAAACTGAATGCCTCATAAGGCAGAGACAGTAACTTTTGGAAAAACAAAATCTTTGCTAAAGCCAATTGTTTAAAATCGAACCTATATTTGTGTTGGATTATACAATTAGTTCAAAAATGTGAGAATAGCTTATAGCGTCAGGTTGAAACACGCTAAATTGAGCTCAGCAGAATGTTTTATACCGGTATAAGCTTGTGCCTCTTAGTAGTGAAACTTGAAAGAACCTTCAAAATCTAACTTCAATGACATGCTGACAGTAGAAGCACACACTCATCAACTGGTATAAAACTTGTTTTCCTTTTAAAACATAAGAAGCACTCATCTAAAACATAAAAACTCCACCGGATATTCAAAGCTCCAAGCCCTCGTAGGAAAAGGAATGATGTTATTTGGACTCATTTCACCTAAAATACCATGGCAACTATGCCACTAAAAATAATTGCAAAAATTTAAAATAAAAAATTTGGCATTTCAATGGTAAACAATTAGCGAGTAAGCACCGTTTAAGCACTGGCTCGACGCGGAAAAAGACATGTCTACAAACGGGAGCACATTGCATGGGGCATGTTCCTCTTGGATTTAACTTGTTCTTGGGAAATGAACCCAACTTTTGAAGCAAAACTGCGAATTCAATCTATAAATAAAAAGGAAACTCAACAACATTTATGATGTCTTATCCGCCACCATATAACCCCCCAAAATGTCAACCACAGTAAAGCAAAACATAATAGAGGACAAGGCTACAAGGGATTAAGGACCGTATGAAGAACAACCTAAATTTACACTTTTAAAGTCATAGAAGTCGAATAACCCTTCTCTAATTTAGGAAATCCAATTACCACATTTCTTTCCCTGCTCAAGTCCAAATCAGAAGAGAACCCAAAATTGTAAAGAAAAAGGACAGGGAAATGTCAGAAGGGTTCTGGAAAACTTCACTTGCCACCCAAGGTTGGGAACTGCCCTGGATCCTCAATTGATGGAGCTGCAATGTTGCTGCCAGCATATCCGCTGTAACCTCCTCTAGAACCACGGCCACGTCCCGCCCCCGCCCACCTGAGTAGTACCTCTCTCCTTCAGCAGGCTTCAGAAACTCATTGATGCTGACAGACTAAGAATACAAACCAATAAATGAAACAAAATTAGCTAGAAGAACAAGGACCAAATGAACAAAGAAAATTGAGATTAGCCAATAAATGCAATACACAGGATGACAAATCATTGTTAAAAATCCTTAAATAAAGAAACATGCCTCTTAAAAAAAATCCAACCATGCAAACTGATGCAGAAGGAAAGCTAAAGAACAATAGAGCCATGGTAAAATTAAAGGACAGCTCACTGCATGAGACTCCCCATCTAGTGAAGTCTCGAGAAGGTTGATGTATACAGTCTTACCTCGGCAAATTAAAAGGCCATTTCCAATATCTGAACTTGTGAGCTCCAGATCACAAGGCAAACAACCCTACTGTTGTGCCGAGGCTCACGTAGTCCAGAGAATAGATGTCCAGGATGGATTAAAAGCAGTTTCATTATGAAGTGACAGGCATCACACATCATATTACAAATTTGGTAAATGTTAAAAAAAAAAAGGAATTTCACCTTAAATTTAGACAGAAAAACCACATTCACCATTAAGTATATTAGCTATTATAAACTACAAAAACAACTAATAAATCATTACCCAGATCCATAACAGTCTAGAGGGTGAATGTGAGCAAATGCACAAAAATAGAGAAAAAATAACATGAACTTCTACAAATAACACAAGGACCAAATCTAGACTGAGAGTGAAGTGATTATCAGGGAATACTGTCAATAGATATTAGTGTTAGAAAACAATCTTATATCATCATTGTATTTTAGAATATAGAGTATCTTTGATCACATCTTAGGAATTCTTCCCATATTTCCCAATGCTTTATGATTTCTTTCCTTATTTAATTAGCAGAAATCATCCAATATTATTATTGAGAGAGTCATTGCTTTATAATTGGTATCACAACATATTACATCAAGATATGTGAGAATATTATCAAAATGATTTTGCTAACATGTGCCCTTATCAAAATTTTACTCTCTTCACTTTCTTTCCTACCTAAACCCCATAATTTCAGCACACAGAACACCATAGGCAGTAAAATTAAAGCAATGGTTAAAAAACAAAAAATCACATCAACAAAATAAAACCCAACATGCTCAGTGTCATCACCCTAGGATTAGGGGGGAGGGGGGGGGAGGACAATAAATCGTAAAGTTGGATATTTAGTACAAGATCCACTTCAATATGACAACAAACGCCCACACCAGTCACAAGAAAAGCAGTTAAGATTATGAGATCAAAAAGGAGTATTAAGACAAACAACATGTCCATGTTAAGAAACTTAGAAAGGAACAATATGGGATAGAAAAGTCTAAACACCAATTTTCATGTTCTTCAACAACTGCATCATGTTTTCCCTCGCTATCTCTCATCTAACACTCGTAAATCAACTACTATGGCATCTTCCAAATACTGTAAATCTCCAAATAAGTAATACTATATTTTACCCTAAAATTTGGTAGCTTATAATGTGTTATTAATACGCAGTTCAAGCCTCACAAGGCCCCGCCAAAATGGAAAGTAAAAATAGTAGTAGCAATAGTCTTTCAAGCAAAAGCATTGGAGGAAGATAATTTTGATAATTGAGCAGAAGAAAATGGCCCTTCAGGAGCTTCAAACGCAAAGTAACCAAACAAGAATAAATTCCACAAGGTCAGACCTTCTTGGCTTTCTCCTCCTTCTCTAAAGCATCTTTGCGCTTATCCTTGTCAGATCCCTGGCAAGAAAATTAAGGCACAGAGTTATCTTTAGGTACCAGTAATATCATAATACAACAGATTTTTCCCAATAGATAAGGTTAGTTGTATGAAACAATGTCATTGAGCCTTATTATAAACTATGTCTATGTACAAGCCATTATAATTCAAGTTCTTTTAATGGTTTCATTTTAGTTTTTCTTGGTCTTTCCCTCCATACGTCACAGCCTACTTGTCTTGGACTTCTGTTAAGTCTTCTCTTCACATAGCCAACTCACCTAAGGTGGAATCCATTTTTTTCCACAATAGGTCCACCCAACTTCCTCTCTAATATTCCTCCAAATCCTGTCTATTGTGTCCAATCATTCATTGCAACATCCTCATCTTTGCAGTTTGCACATTGAGCTTATTATCTTGTTGGATTATAATCACCCAACACCCAGCCCCATGCAAATCAGAACAAAATAACTGCAAAAAATTCTCACCAATTTAATGAAAATATCATAATTTTCTTTCTTGCTTGACAGTGCCTGCATGGATTCAAACTCCTTAATATCCACCTTTCTCTCTTCAGTCTTGAGTGCCTGGAAGGCCTTCCGTTTTCTTCCAGCACTTTCTGATATTCCTCCAATGTCATCTCCTATCACACAGTATAAACACTATTTAGTTTCGAACAAACAACAAGTAGAATAATAAACTGTAACAGGACAATATGATTTGTCTCCTGATCAAGAAATGCAGAAAATATAAAAGATGCCAGCAGTGTTATGATCATAGTTGTCAACGGCAGATGGCGGTTCATGCTGGTGGACCAAAAATCCGTCATTTAAAACCACCATGGTGCCACCATAATGAACAAACCTTTCCATAGTGGGAGGAAATTCACCATGGCCACCATTTGACAACTATGATCATGAACATCAAAAAAGCTTTAATTGAGCTGGACATTCACCTTATCCTCAGGCTCCTTTTCTTCAGTTTCATTGGCCGGACTCTCTTTGTTTCCATCCACAGCACCTTCCTCGCCTGCAGGGTTCTCATCACCCACATTCTTTTCAGTTTCATTCACCCCTTCCTCAGTCACCCTATGCAAAATTCATACCAAGAATGAAAATTTATAACAAATAACTACAAAATAAAAGTAAAAAAAATAAAAAAAACTGGTAAAATCATGCAGAATGCTCTGAGCATTGCTATTTCTTAACTTAAGAAAACAAGAATTACTTACTGAGCAATTTCATCATTAGGTGTTCCCCAGTTCCCACGTCCAGAGCCTTCACGCTTGATTTCATTTCTGCAAATATTACAATTGGTATCAGCATTGATACAAACAGAAGTTGAAGAAATAAATCATTAGTTAGTGATAATGTCACCCGCGTCCAGTCCCACTGCGGCGTTCATATGCCCTTCTTGGGCGCCCTTCTTCACCAACTTCACCATTGCTGAAACCTCCACGACGACCTCCACCCGATAAGGCCCACGAGGTCCACTGTAACTGCGCCTTTCTGAAGGCTTCCCAGCATCTCCTTCTTCAAAACCACCGGGATTTGCAGGGGCTCCAGCAGCAGGGAATGAATTATCATCATTGGGAGAGTCGCGGCTAAATCCAATGCCACCACGACCACGTCCATATCCGCGCCCCTCCTCGTCCACCTCCACGACCACCACGGGATGATTCATTTTTCGCCTCCCTCACTATCAGAAAGATAAGGGAAAAAAAAGACACAAACTTATGAGGTAAGTCATGCAACAAACATTATCAATACAAAGTAAATTCAGGAGTTAGTACAGCAGAGAACAAAATGTCAATATTATCTTGACTGACACAAAAACAATATGCACAACAATAATATAACAATGAGGGACAAATTCATCTTTCAATTCTCATGACACCCTACCTATCACATTGCAAGTAATAAGAAGAGTTCAATAGGAAGACGTTAATTAATTTCTTACTTACTCATGTTTTCGGACAGCAACATTTTATCAACTTACAGTCTCCATCACATCCTCAATAAGAAAATCCAACACATTACCCAACAAAGAATCCAAAAAGCTCACATGCGTATTTAAGACATAGCAAAGTATCAAACATACAAAACATAGTAAAAGTACGTTCAACCATATCAGCATACATAAAAGCAGAATATGTCATCATATTCCGCATAATCTTCCATACACTAAAAAAGTAGAATAAAAAAATGTAAATTTAATAAATAAGGATAAGGATAATCTGCTTCAAATCAAATCTCATATGCACGTGAGCATTTATGCAGAGCAAGACAGCAACCAAACAAAAAGGTTAAAAAACAAAAACAGAAAAAAATTAATATCCGTACCCAAAAAAAGCTACCCACCGAACTACTCACGCGTCCAATATTTCAGTATCAACTCAAACCTCAAAGGAACACATGTCAACCAAGATAATAAAGTCAAGTAACATAACAAAAAGTAAAAAAACAAAAACTTTTTTCTTCAAATAAGAAACAGATAAATCCCATTACTCCACTGAAAAAAAAACCCATCAACAAAAGGAACAATTTTTTCATAACCCCAAAACAATTTAATTTAAAACAAGAAAACAAGAAAAAAAATAGAACCTTTTCCCCAAAAAAAAAAGAAAAAAGAAAAGAAAACTTCAACATCATCAAACAACATACAAAAAAAAGGGGGAAATGAATGAAATCTGAAAAGGTCTACCAGCTTGAGAAGGAGGGAGCGGCTTGGAAGGCAACTGAGCAAGCTGCTTGTTCTGCTGGGCCGCCGCCGCCGCAGGCGGACCTTTCTTGGGGGCGGCCGCCGCGGCGGCAGCCTTGAGCTGCTCCGTGGCGATCAGCTGCGAGGGGTCCTCGGCGTCGTCACCCAACAAATCAAAAGGGTTCGTGGTCGCCATCTCTTGAAGAACTCTCACCGACAACAGCAAAACCCACTTCTCCTCTCTCTGTTTCTTCTTTGTGTTATGAGAAGAGACTTCAAAGCCCTTTTTTTTATTATTATTATTTTTAACTGAGTAACGGGGACTCCATGGTGAACAGAAGAGAGATCGAAGAAGATCACGAGAGGAATAGAGAGAGGAAGAAGGGTCCCTGAAAAACCCTAGCCGCAAGGGAGAGAGAGCTTATATGTAGAAAGAGTGAGTGGGAGAGAGAGTGAAAGGCACACACAGCAACCAACCTAATCTCCAAATGCACTGAATATATTTTATTATTTATTGATGTGGGACTGACTGGGTTGGTTTACTTACAAGAGCTTGTGCAAGGTGACAATTTTATTTTATTATTATTATTATCAAGGCAAATCACAATAGCATTTGCAAAAATCCACACTAAAATACTCTTACTCTCCTGCTTATCTTAATGGGCTGCGAGTTCTATTCTTATTATCAATCTTTTATTGTCTAATATCTTAATTAAAGAAAATTATACTAACATCTTCTGAAATTAATTAATCATACACTAGCCCTTTTTAAATTTTAAAGTAACAATCAACTTCCCTAACCATAAAGCTCAAAGTAAGTGAGTCAAGTTAGCCGTGATAATTTTTCAACTTGATTTGTTAATGGCCGAATAAATTAAGCTTGTAAACTCATGAGCCAATCTTGAGAAAACGATTTGAGATAATTTATTAAATGAACCAAGGTTGAGTTTTACTATGATCCACTCCTAGCTCATAGGCTAGTTCAATATATGTGTGTGTATATATATTATATGTATGTATTTATAATTATATGTGTTATGGTATGTTGGTTGTAAACAATTAATATAATTTGATAATTTTTTGTAGGGTTTTGCTAACTAGTGCCCTTAGAGTATTAGTAAGAGATATTGGTTAAGGATACTCAAAAAAATAAATTTTCAAACTTAATGGTTGGTCCAAAGTATTAAAAATATAAAAGTTATTTTTTTCAAGGTAGATTTTTCTCTTTTATTTCCTTAACCAGTGCCCTGGTTAGATAAATTCTTTTTTGCATTATGTGTGTGATATGTAAATTATATTGAAAATATACTATATATTTATATTAAAAGTTCTAACTTATTAAGTTAAAAGATTCAATCCATATTTAAATTAGTTAGTTACAGCTAGCTGAAGTTCAAAGAACATCTATACATACATGATTCTTTTGCAATAATCTCAATACACAAACCATTAGAAATTTCTCTTCAAAATGTTCCACTGGAAGTCTTCAAACTTGCTCTCCAGGACTTCAAAATGCTTACATTAATCCCAGGGGTGGATTGCAATAAACTCGTGAGCAATTATTGAGAACAATTAACACCTTAAGAATAGGATAATATCTGGATCCATTTTAAGCATTCAAAGATTTCATTATTTTCTCCTTCTTCCACTAACAAAACTCTTATAAAGTATAAAAAATTGTAATGAAATGTTTTAAGTTATTTAATATTTTCAACATAATATGTTAAGCAATTTTCTTACATATTTAAATAATTAAATTAATTCAAATAATCCAGTTAGAAAAGAAAAATGATTGCCACGCATTTACATAAGGTTTATATCTTATGTTTATGTTAGTAATAAAATTATAATGTGCAAAATTCTAAGTAAGACCAATTATAATTATATAATAATTCGTATGAAAATTGTTTCAATAACTTACAAAAGTTTTTATTTCAGCTGCTAATTTAGAAAGAGTGATGATATATGAACGCTAAAACCCAACTCATCACCCCAACACACTATGAATCCACCGTTAGAAGACATTTGTTTTTCTTAAAATATTCTTTTTATCTAATCTAATCTTACGGCTTTAAAGTTGTGTCATGACATATTACATGTACAGCCACCATTTCTCATCTAGAAATAGAATCACTTCACTAGGATTGATAAAAATTTTAATTTGGATCAATGCAACTTCAGAATAGTAGTAAATCTTTTTGGACTTTCGAGAATAACTGTTAGATTTAAAATAGACTAAAATTTTAAATTGATCTATTTATATTATGGGACAAATTAGCCCATTAGATTTTGAAAATTTTAAATTGATTCTTTACTTTTTAAAAAAGAAGACAAATTGATTATTTTATACAGTTCTATATAATTAAAAAGAAAATAAATTCATCCCTCCATACACTGGATGAAAACCAATATCTCTTTTTTAAATATGAGACTAATTTAAAATTTTTAAAATCTGAAGACTAACTTATCTTCCAATATAAATATAAGGGATTAATTTGAATATTTAGTCTTTAAAATAATTACATCATTCACACTTCAAGGAAAAAGAATATGTACAAGGTGTATTGGATATAAAAAAAAATTGGATAAAAGCACATGAAAAGACATCAAGGTTTCATTATCATAACGTTTACACAACATTTAATCTACCCAACACCGATATTAAAAAAGCAGATAAATATGAAGAGTTTCATTTATTAGACCGCACCCAAATTTTCTCAATTGAATACTTGAGTAAATATTTTACATGCTTTAATCGGTTTGGTGATGTAATAAAGGAACAAACCGAAGATATATATATATATATATATAGTATAAAAAATGTTTACACTTTATTACATGAATAAAGAATATCCCAAAAAGGATTATACATGAGCTACAAAAAATTTACAGATTCATAGGCCTTTGGAGCCTAAAACTAGACGGTGGGGAATATAATAAATATTGCATTATCACGGTTCAAATCCTTGCTTGAGAGCGGTGTCACCAAATAGTGCCATGAACACGATTGCTGGAAAACCTTGACACAATAAAATTCACTTAAAATCCTGATAGAAATGTCAGGTCTGCTATTCCTCTAGGGAGTTCAGCAATTTCTTTGAGCATAGCCAGCCTGTTTTTTCTGATCTTATCATCATCCTACATTACACCGAAAAGAAAATTAGAGACTTTTCCCTTTCCACATTAAGGGCATGTTTGGTTGGAGGTAAAAAATGGGAGTAAAAATTACATAGATGAGAAGCTCAACTGTGTAATTTTTATTCCCATTTTAACCTCCCAACCAAACATATCAAATATTTCTATTTCGGCTACTCAACTGAAACTGCAAGAAATATAGAAGGAACTCTTTGAAGTCGTAAGTAACTTAAACCACATATCAATAAAACCATGATTTTGTAACTGATAAAATTGGTTTAGAGGAAAATAACTCTAACAATATCAAATCCTTTAAACATCCCCATCTGGCAGCCACTTTTACATCTGGAATTGATCTTAGGGGACGCTTGGATGAGATTTTTTGGGTGAAAAATCACTTTTTGTATATTTGAATATTTTCTTTAAAAAAATTCAGAATCTCCAAAAGAATCTGTTTCAGTTTTCTTTAGTTAAGTTTCATAATCACTTTTTTGAAAAAATGAAACAAACGCACCCTTAATCAGTCCTCTTCCATCAATTCCACCATGGAAGACTACTGCTTATACCAATTACCAAGAGTCCGCACAAATATATGAACACACAATATCTAATCCTTGAATTTAGCAACAAAACGAACATACCACCATTACAAAGACATTATTGAAGAAATCTTCAAGCGGCTGTATTAGCTGAGATGAAATATCAACAAAATCATCAATGTCAAGACCTGTAAAGTGAAGACAACTTCAATATCACGGTAAATAAGCAAAACGAAAAAGAAAACAAAGTTCCGTATAAATAGAAATTAATCATATGAAAAATAAGTACCAAGGAAATTACGAGAAACAGTTTAGATTCCATAAACATTGAAGGCAGCAATTAACTGAATATGAACAATATACAAAAGAGCAAGAGATTAAAAAACTACAAAAAATACCAGGATTAATGCTCTTTTTAACTGACAAAAATGTGCTCCATAAAACTCTCTCTTCATTTGTCTCAAAAGCAGCTTCATCCACCTAATCAGATAAGTTTGCGCATTGAGAGACATGCCAAAAAGATTAATTGTATGAAGAGTAAAAAAGTCATTCATATGCATGAGGTCAATAACCACATATCAACTATAGAATACAAACTAATAGATGATGGAAATTGGAAGGAAAAGGTCATTAATGGAATGGAGAAGAAAGGTGAGGAGTAGAGTGGAAGAGAGTGTGTCATGCCCTTACTTGGATGTTCAACAATTTAAAGAGGAAAAAGTAAAGGGAAGAGAGATTACACTCATTCCCTCCTTGACCCCCCAATGGAGCGTCAAAAAATCATTGGCTTTAAGTGGCAATGGACGGACATATTGTCCCTTACTAGCCATTCTACTCCCTCTCTTAAAATTATTTCCAAACAATGGTTACTTAACTGTAGCCTTGTCATTCTCACCATTTTCATTCTCCCAAACATTCCCGAAGAAATTTGCTCTCCTCATTTTCCATACAACAACAATAAAGCTCCCCACTAGGGGTCAGTTTGGCTTTGGGGTAAAGATTGGAGGTGAAAAATTTATGAACTGATTTTCTATACAATTTTACTAATAAATCTGGTCCATAAAATTTTTACCCATATTTTTACCTTCTAATCACTGATCCATAGGAAGGACCAGCTAGATGGATCAAATGAATCTGAACCCACTTGGATTTGTTATCCTCGTTTTTGTATTTAAAATGAAGAGTGCGATTCCTATGCTTTTTCCAGGATTATTTCTCTTCCGTCAACAGTTATCTTTTAATTGAGTTCATACCAGTATGTCCAGAACAAACCTTCCATGGGAGAAAAATTGCCAAATAGAACAGGGAAAAATGAAGAAAATTAATTCACAAATTTATTACTGATTTTAGATTTGTTACTCAAAAGCCATAAAATACCAACTAGAACTCCATGATCTAAGGTTATCATTAACATGCAAATTATTGCTATGAAGTACATGATACTTAGGGCAATCACTTCCTAAATGCATTACCGGATCTTGTGGCTTTAGTGCTATGTATAAAACTTACAAATATTTTCTTTCGGATAAGATTTGACTATAACATAGTTGTCTCTATACATTTACAAACACAATTAACTAAAAATAATAAAATAATACCTTAAAATGCAGTTCACCTTCCTTCCCACGGACAATTCTTGTTGGTCTAGAGTATGCTTCAACTACTTTAGGGAAAAGCTTGTCTCTTGATAATTCTTCCATCTAAATCAATCAACGTAAACCATCAAGACCACGCATCCTCTTCAAAATTACTAAAAGTTTAAAAGTTTTGAATACCACTGCTCCCCTTAGTTGCATAAATTTTGATTTTGGTCCTTCTAATATTTATTTTTGGTATACGTCTTACGGTTTTCTACTATTTGTGAGTTTATACTTCAAGGATCCAAACCAAAATAACTTCAACAATAGGAACCAGTCATCATGAAAGATAGAGACCAATGACCAATACTTTATGAAAAATAACTATAGGGACAAAACCCTAAAATATTAACATAATATAAGGACCCATACTTAATTGTAGGAACTAAAAACTAAATTTGAGACTAAAGAGACTATTTATTGTTGTTTAAACGTTGTGTTTAGGTTAGAGAACAAGGAAAAGAAAGAAATCATAAACAAATAACACTCAATGCATTATTGATAGATAGTAGATTAATACCCTTATTTGTTACAAAGTAATACATCAGTGTTGCATCTAAGGAAAATATGGCGTCAAATGAAACAAGGTTGCTTACTCATATGCGGACTTTGCTGCTAGACAGGGAAAATTTGCCCTCTCAGCAAGGACAGAGCGAACAAATTCTACACTCACGCCGTTGTCAACCTGTTAACAAAATATAACGTGGTAAGACTCGCCTGGGCATTCACATAATATATTCCATCAAAACATTTCAATGCCTTATACGCAGGTACACAAGGCAAGTTTACAGCTCATGTTCAATTCGAAAATATATTATGTAGAAACTTGGCACATAAAAATTGCAAAAAGAATAGGTTTTTTGGCAACTCACTAATTTGATGAACTGCAACTAAGATTCATTTCAAATCCGTTCCTTTTAATTGTGCCTTTGTCATTATCTATCTTCTTTCTTACTTAAATAATTTTCCTGCTCAAAATTTTTATACCATCCATTATCCCCTTATTCATGGAAATCCCACTCCTTTTATAATTTCAATGATAGAGAATATTCTGAATCGGAGTCCTTCTCCGGCCTCCTTGACTCAGTTCATGTCTTCTCACCCTGAAAAAACGATTTGGTCCCTTGATCCTTCTGGGAGTTTTTGAGTTCAGTTTCTTTGTCCTTCTTGGAATAGGGATATTTTTTTCTTGATAATCTTTTATGGAAATCTAGGCTCCCGATAAGGTTAAGTCTTTTATTTGGACCGTGATACTTAATAGAACTAACACCCATGACGTGTTATTTGGCCACATAAGGCCTTTTCCTGATGTGTGTAATGTGTGGTGCTTGCTTAGAACCTAGATCTCACATATTCTTATATTGTTCTGCTGCTGTTTCTGTGAGTCATGTTTTAAATGTTAATTTTAGTTGATTATAAAGAAGCACAGAAAAATCTTTCAATTGAAAACGATAATATAAAAAATTATATAATTGTACTCAAGCAAAGAATTATTATTGAACCTAAAACATACCAGAAATTGCTCTAATCTTCGAGTAACAAATTGATGTACCTAAACAAAAAATCATAATCATCAGATTTCAATCCCACAAAAAGATGTAAATGACAACAACAGACAAGAGAAGGGGAAAGGACTTTAATCATACATCATCTATTACATGAGGATCCACTTTAACGGGCTGTACATCTGCAGCAAGTTTCAGAGCCTCTTTAAAATTAAGGTTTTTATTCTTTTCCACCAACAA
Source organism: Dalbergia oliveri (assembly GCA_030441495.1). Taxonomy (NCBI): domain Eukaryota; kingdom Viridiplantae; phylum Streptophyta; class Magnoliopsida; order Fabales; family Fabaceae; genus Dalbergia; species Dalbergia oliveri. Next base: position 654,790 of record JAMLFY010000016.1, read on the forward strand.
TTGCACCTGAAGAATATAACTCTATAAGTGCAAACATTTGACTTTCAATATGTTATATATATGTTTATTCAATAAAAATGAAAGAGAGGTAAAAAGAAATTAGGTGACAGGATGCCATTTTATACTTACAAGACCATATGAGATTCTTCGCAGACCAAATGGGTCATTTGTGGAACTAGGTTGACAGCCAGCAGTAAACAAACCTACCAGGCTGTCTAATCTGCAGACCAGTATCATATTATGTCAAGATGCAGAGCTACATAGTTGAAATCAGAAAGGATATATTCTACTATAACAAAGCATATCATAGACCTATTCCTGATTGCTTTGAAAGAAAGTTCCAATTTAAAGAAAAAATAATGTTAAGGAATTAGGGGAAGAATAATTGCAAAATAACATTGCTGAATGCTTTTGCCAAGGGCATGAGGAAGAAAAGTACTATTAGCACTTGAAAAGCAAAATTCATCATTTGACCACAAGAAGATCAGCTTTCACTTATTTAAATCAGCTACCCTTCTAAATTTTCACATGCCAATCCTCCAAATTCCAAAACCCATAGTATTTCTTTTCCAATCTAAACCTCAAAACTCTCTATTTTGGAAACTTGAAGCGCACCATAAGCCATAGTAGGAGAGTATCTTAAATATATTCTGTCAGTCGTAAATCCTTAACTTTGATAATAGCCTCTAAAAATTAATAGATGATATAGGTGGCATTTAATTCTTCTAGTAGCAATGAGTTAGCATGTCAGATGCAATTATCGATGGAGAAAACAGGAAAAGATTCATATCTAGCATCAGTTTCACCTATCGGCAATTGCCAAAACTATGCCAGCATCACTTTTGGGTAGCATGTCCCCAGAAAATCTAGGAAGCGTGATCTCAAGCAAGGCCTCTGCAATCTGAAATATAGGAAGTGACAAGGAAGAGAAGCAAAGTTATACAACCTGCTGAAAGATAAACATGATATCTCTATGTTTACCAAATAATAACCAACTGAAAATTAAACAACCTGCTCTGAGTATCCATCTCTAAGGGCATAGTGACACCCCATTATTCCCGAAAGAGAGGTAAACTCAGTGACAACTGCAGTGGCAAGATCAGACATAGCAAGTGAGGCAGCATCCCGGATAATCTGTTGCTTATCTTCACTGATATCCAGGATGCAACTTAGTTGAATAACCATGTTTTCGACTCCAGTCATCTTATCCACATGGTTCCAAGCTTCTCCTGTTTGATTCCATGTTGGCAAAACAAACAAGCTTTAAGAGGCAAAACACTGTATCTTCAACAACTTTCACATATTAGAATTAATCTCTGATTTCTTTAACTTTTAACCTTACTGTCTTTACAGTGTCCACAATGATCTACCTTGTATGAAATTATTTGCACCTTGTTTAGGACAAAAAAGAACTAGTAAAGGATAAATGGCCATTTATTCAACTTCCCAATATAAGATTAGAGAAATATTTAGATATTCCTGTTAATAGGAGCTTTATGAGCAAGGGTTTAGCTAGCTAAATGTTTTATATACAACTTACATGAAAGAGAATATTTTTAAGTTGCTTTCGAAATTCAGCAAATCTTTTACGAGTGTCCATCTCGTAAAAGAACTTAGCATCTTCATAGCGAGCCCTGAAAACATAATAAATATACAGTTAGTGTGGAGGCCTTATGAAAGAATGAACATGAGATGTGCAGTGCACATCCTACATGTGCAAATGTGCTATTTTTATTCTAGAGAGCAAACAATGGAAGCAAAAGATATTACTCTCCATCCTCTCTTGATTGTACAAGGGCATTAGATACCCATACTTTTTTCCTGGATATCAGTACCTTGATGAGTTGTCAAATATTTTATCAGTTGCTTGTCCTCAACAAGTGTTTGGAGTTTGTTAGAGACATAAAACCAGTCATAGGTCACCTAGTAGTTTAAGCTATTGGGATAGTTGGCCATTGACATGGTACAAGACAAGAACCTCTTTGGCGTGATCAGAGTTGTCACCCCTGTTTGATGCTTCTCAGCTTAATTCTTCACAATATACACGAAGCAGTTAGAAGTTTGATCCTTGTCACCCCATTTTTGAAATGAAGTCAAACTTCATTGCAAAGCAGAGTGGGCCTTCAAAATCCCCCATATTTCAAGCTCAAAAGGTTATTGCAGCACGTGAGAAAGACAAAACACTTTAAGGAAGGGTCTTCACCTAATAGCGAGTTGGTCCTCGACATAGACCAAAAGTGTAACCCACAACCGATAAATGCTTGATAACTCATCAAGGGCACTCATACCCATTTAACAACTCCCTTTCAATGAACTATATGCAGAATAAGTTGAGATACACACTATATAAATGATAAGATAATACCTGAGCACAGCTTCATTTCCTTTCCTCACAGTAGTCTCATCAATTGCTCCATTTGCAACCTAAAACAAAATTCCACATTTAAATCGATAAAAAAGTCGAAGTTATACTAGGAGGCTTTGGAAAGAACTTACGGCAATAAAATAAGGCAATATCGTCATCGTCACATACAGCAAAATACTTCTGATGCTTTTGCATAACCTGCAGGCATGGTACACAATGGTTAGCTGCAGTTTCAATATTCTTAAAACCTTGCAGACTCTTGTAACTCTCATTGGTAATGACCAAGCAGTGCAGTCCAGAAGAAATAATTTAAAAGATCCACGAACCTTAGTTTGGTTTAGTTTGGATATTGGGGTTGATTGCAATACTTTTAGTCATAGGTAGTTTAATAATTTTAATAGGGTCATATGATCTGGAATTTAGTTATGTCTATGTAACCTTTAGCTTGGTCTGCATTCCATAAGTAACTATCGTTGTTTAGGCTTTCATTTATGTTGACTAGAGGCCATGTGAACCACAAGATTTTCCACATTGGATTAGTCTTTATCTAAGTTACTAGTATTTATCCCCAATTACAGGTTTATTTTGACCTCTTTATTTTTTAAAATTGATAGTTTTTATTATTTTTTTAATGATTTTTATTTATTTATTTTTAAAACAAAGCATATATTAGAAATTTGTGACCATCATTACTCCAACATTTTTTAAGATTATTTTAGAATCTTGAAGTATGAGCTTTATTTGCAGAGCTTCATCTTTCATGGTAGAGGGAGGAGTGAGAGAAGGAAGAAAGAGGAAGAGAGAATCAAATTTGGAAGGAAAATTTTGTTTGTGATGTGTTACTTAAAGAAATATAAATATACTTGAGTGTACCAGATTTGGATGGAATAATTTTCTTTTAAGTATAATGACAAGTTGCCATATAGTGTTTAGTGGTAGTCCATTTGGTCATATATAATAGATAATAGATGCAACCAGTTACAACATAACAACAAAACTCTGACAGAAAAGCAATAGTCATCATGTGAACGCATCTTTCTTTTGGGTATGATGTCCAAGTAGCAAGAACCATAGGTGTGATACCCAGGCTACTTTTCTTTTAACAATCTATCTAGATATTTTCAATTTATTAACAACCCAGATATTGCAACATTTAAGGCTGCCTTGCAACATATTTAAGATGGAATTACCATTTTAACTAGTTTAACGATCAACAGGGAAATGGACACCCCATAAAATTGACAAATATAAGATGAAGTGCTCACCATGGTCAAAAGATCTTTTGGAAGGTCCAAGAAGGTTTCTTTAAACTTTCCAAGCACTGGAATAGGTGCCTCAACAAGATTTACAACCTAAGGTAAATGGAAAAGGAAATTTTTAGAAATGCACATATGCAACAATTATTGAGCAAAGGGAACACACAAATCTTACCTCGTCAAGCAAGCCTTTTGGAAATAACAACTTGGCCATTTACACTTTTTGCTAATACATTAGATTGCTCAAAATAACTTGCTTGCGGTCCTGCCAAATGTACCGATCATATTATACATGTATATATGTAGATATGAATCTGTGTAGGTGTTATATTGATGACCGACGAGTTATGTATGCATACCTCAACAACAACATTGATTCCTGCATTTTTCATTGCAACTGAATAAGATTCTGCACTTTCTATCTGCAAATTAAGAATAGCAATTTTTTTCCCAAATAAAAGAAATTTATTAAGCCATAGAAGATTATTACAAAGATGGAGATCCTCATCAAAAGGGGGAGAAAATGTAAGAAAGAAAACAATGGGGAAAAGAGAACAACACACACACACATCACCAGAAAATCACATCAGGTGGGAGATATTTATGCAAATTCTCAGGAATATACAGACAATTCCTACTCAAGGTGCAAAACGATCATTAATATGAATAAAACCTGACTAGAATCACTAGAAAATGAATTGCAAATAAGAAAAAATAGCCCGTTAAGTGCTAAAGAAAGGTTGACAAACTACACGAGGCTGTCACTTGATGGGGTTTGGGAGGATTAATGTAGGCAGTCTTATCACTCAAGCGGACTTGAACATGTGACCTCTAGGTCACAAGGTAGCAACCTTAATAATTCACCAAGGCTCACCCTCTAGTCTATTAAGTACCAATTGCGAATGGAAGGAAAAAAAAAAACTCCACAAAAAGATTCTAAAAGGAATAATTGGATACAAACTATTCACATGTCTTCACCTAATAGTTTATGCTTTTAAGAGAGTTGGTTCATATATGGTATTAGAACCTTTATGACTGAGTAGCCTAAAGTTCACTTACTATTGCCCCCCATTCTTCAAATTAAAGTTGCATTTCAACACAAGGTAAAGAGAGCACGGACATTGTCCACACTTCAAGCCCTTTAACGCTTCAAGCCTAAAGAGCTTTTGCGTGAGGAGGTGAGTTAGATATGAAACTTTCATGTGCATTCACCTAGCAGCTTAAACTTTTGGGAGGGTTAGGTTATTACAAAAATTAATCACTTGAGCCAACACGTTTCATGCATATCATTGGTAGGATCAAACATCAGCATAAAAAATCTTTGCGGATCCCACTTAGTTACATTTTTCTAACAAGACGAATGCTGTTTATGGTTATTCAAGATGGAATAAAAATAATTGATACAGTGTTCGTTTCCTTTTCTTCCAATGATAACATAAGAAAGAAGAAAAGAAATTTGCATAAAGCCTATACACACACACACACACACACACAAGATTGGTAAACATGTATACAGTGGAAGTGGGCACTGAGATATGGGGAGGTGAAATGAAACCAAGGACAATTGATATGGTAAACATACATAAACAATAAACGCTTTATGTTTATACCAAAGAATGTGATAGTTATCATGATTTTCCTTTTGTGTTGCATGCCCTCAGTAATGTGAAAACCCTAACTAATCCAATCACATAAATTGTTTCCAATGGAAATGAGTATATCTGCTATTTTGGAATGAGATTAAATGTTTGGCTCTTATTTAGTGTAAAGCACATGGTCTTTTGGGTTTCCCAATAAGATTTGTTGAGTAATTAGGCAGCTTAGCTCCATTGTTGCTTTCTTCTTTTTCTAGGTTGTTTTGTGTTTTACTCTTACATTAAAGAGGATTCATTATCCTCCAAGGTCGTTGAAATTTCATATTTTTCTACAGTGACTTTATCTTTTATCAATCTGAGTTTTCAATCATAAGACTCTAATAAGAACCTTGGGAAAATCACACCACAAAAGCTAGACATTATGATTGGAGAGCCCAAGGCCTCATAAACCTCACACTAGAATCGCATACTTCCGATGAGGGATTCAAGTCCCATACCTTGCAAATGGATCCTAACATCCCACCACATTACACAGCCATGGCCCCCACACAGGCTGGCTATGCACTAGCCCCTTCACTAGTCCCGAGCGAACACCGCAATGCCAACGTTGCCACCCGCGCTATTGATTGCAACTAGCAGACGTGGTGGAAGGCTTTGATACCAATTGATAAAAGCTTTGAGAGCACCACACCACAAAAGCTAGCCATTGTGATTGGAGAGCCCAAGGCCTAATAAACCCCAATCGGAATCCATACTTCCAATGTGAGACTCTAAGTCTCATACCTTGCAATTGGATCATAACATCAATTGATAGGAACCCAACCTACTATTAGTGGGACTTAGTAGCTAGGAATAGTAGTTAGTTAGTTAGAAACAATGGGTATAAAAGAGTGTGTTAGACTTACCGAAAAATGAAAAGGAAAAAGAAAAGAAAAGAGAGTGTTAGAGAGGAATAGGGGTGTTTATAATTTAGTGGTTGATTGTTTAGGAAAGCAAGGGATGTCTCAAATATCCCTAACCCTAGTAATCTCATTAGGCAATAATACACAATTTTTGGAGTTTTCTTGTAGTTTCTAAACCAATTCTAACATACTCTTATGAAGCAAAGAAGGTAGCCTAGTGCATGATGCCCTCAGCTAGTGGGCCTGGACAGGGTTGATGTACCAGACTTCTTATGAAGTAGAGAAGAATGCAAAAAAAAAAAAAAAAAGAAGGCTTCTATGGTTAAATGTGAAGCTCCATTTTAGGTGCTAGTGATAAGCAAAGAAAAAAGCAAGACACTGGAATGAATTAAGGACATGGACAGATGAATGTTCTCATTTCATGCTTTGGTAAATTCAAGGTTAATCTTATCATTATATTCTCTCGTGTCTCATAATGCCTAAAATCTCATATTGACTAAATAACAATAAACTAAATAACAATAACTAAGCCTTGTTCCACTAAGTGGAGTTGGCTGTCACCTGTCTTATATTGACTGAAACAAACACATTTTGCAGTTGACAAAATAAATAGCTTAGCTTCAAGCATGCACCTACTATGGCCGACGAAGTATTACGAAGACCACGAGATAAGTTTCCACTGCATTATAAAGAAACATAGTAAGAATTATTCACCCATCAGATAATAAAAAGGAAATCAATAAGCCAAAAAAGAACTTATTGTAATTGGTATTGTGTAGCCTTTGGATCTAGCAGATGAGATATGTTTCTGTTATTTTAGTGTTTGATCTGTTTTCTGCTCCTAGCTGTTCTAGTAGAAAATCTTACGATACATCAACTCATGATTTTTTGTTTTTTAACAAAATAAGAATGTTATTAACAAGAAGAGAAGAAGATTACAAGGAAAATGAGGGAAAAGAGATCCTCATTACAAAAAACAAGAGCTATCAAAAGAAAACATCAAAATAGCAAAGCTTTTCAATCTCTTGGCATATTTGAGAGGAAAAACTTTTCTGGCCTCCCTTTGGTGCTCAGCACAAGGTTTATTTAAGGGTGTTCCTCTAGCCGATATTAAAGGGATTGGCATGTGGTCTTACGTATAGTTTATCCCTTTAGTTGACCATATCTTTTGTATTTATTTGAGGATGGCTCATCCTCTTCTGAACATTTTCTTCTCTTCTAATAATTTTTTTCACAAAAAAAGAAAAAGAAAACCCCTCAGATCATGCTTCTTGCATTAAGTAGAAATCAATCGCCTAATCCTATCCCACCAGACAGGCTTGTCCAAATATGTGTGATCAAGTCATAATATAACTGTTCATAACATCCTATGGCTATCACCGGGAGGTACCCTCATAAGAAAAGTGCAAAACAAAACATGTAGATCTTAAAAGAGTGGGCCCTATAACAAAGCATACCGATCTATCAGATAAACACCTCTAAAAAGACCATTTGCAAAACACAACATAAAAACTAAAAAGGTATTTACTAGTGGATGCACCGTCTTCTGACATCCTAATATGAAACCATTAAAAAGAAATACAAGTTCGATAGATAATTTCCTAGTATGTTGAACATGTTGGGGAAAAATTCTCTTCAAAATAGAAAACAGAAAATCCAAATATTTGATTTCTTTATTTTGATGAAAAGGACAATCAAAGTATTATCAAAGTTAATATCTTACAAAAGTATTTCTTAGAATTTGGCCGTTTTCCAGAAGGTCACAGGTTTGCAAATCATCTAGAGAGACAAAGAGAGAGTTATACAAAAGCACACTAGGACACATAATGATCGATCAAAACTAGGTAGTAAAGAGTGTATCAAAAGAGAGTTACCTCAACACCCCAGCAAACATAAATGGGATCACTACATCTCCATGCAAGGCCAAAATCCAACGGATAGGCCTAGTAAACATCACCTATATATGAGAAGGAAACATGGTTAGATATCCAGTTAATTACTTTACTCCAAAATGTGATACAAAAAGTATTTATAACTCCATGGAACAAGTGATAATTGCTTTATCTAGTGCTTACTCTAGTGGTCAAATTTTCTGATATTCTTACAAGTAAAACTGCAGGAAACAATGACTCTATCTAGTTGCTTTTCATCCAAACAGGTTAATTATTCACTCCCTTTTCCTGCCCCTAGTAGGATACTATCATGAACGTTGAATAGCGTGAAGATATATACTACAGTTGTATTTTAATGGCCTGTTTGGTATGTGGTAGGATAAAACCTGATAATGAACTATAGTATAAAACCTAATAATATAAAGCTAATAAATGTTTTTGTACTATTCAATGTTTAGAGTGACATCATATAAGATAATGTTATCATTTTATTATCACAAATAATTCTAATTACAGACAAAAGTCTAAAAAGGGAAAAGAAAATTATAATAAAAATTCTATTTTTTAAACATATGTAGAAGTGAAGATCTCAATTAAAAAACCTATTTGAAAAGATGTTATTGGCATGCTCGTCTAGAGAGTTTTCTCAGGAGTCTAATGAGAATGAAGGTGTCAATCTTGGTACATCCCAGCTCCATCATTCTTATTCTGATTAGTTTGAGGGACCATAACAACAAAGATTTTTGGCATTCCAGTCTTATACCAAATGCACATAAAATTTTAGCTAAGAGTTTTAGCTAATAAATTGAGCACAAATATTGGTGATATAATTTCTGGTTCTGAAGAGAGCTTTTGCTACATGTAAGTAAATGTATATGCCATGTCACTCCACAAATGGAGTCAGTAAATATGTGCGGTGTAAAAAAACAAGGAACTTGTTCTATAAAGTAGTCAGAGAAGACTTATGATTAAGTTTCAAACAGGTCATGTTTTGGTGCTAGATAGCTAGGATGAAGTAGTTTCTAAAAGTTATCAACTTGCAAATGGGTCATTTTTTATTATTTTATGATACCCCCCTGATAGAGAGTCACATTTTGTACAGTAACAGACAAATCCTGCGTACCGAGAATTCCAACGCATCGCCTTTGGAAATGAAATTTTAGAAATTGTAGCAGGCAGATCTCCAGACAAAACCTAATAAGAGTAAAATAAATCATCAGCAAAACCATTTTCTTAAAGAGTGTAAGAAACACAACAGATGACATGATGTATGTAGGATCCACACTCAATTCTTCCATAGCCTCGTGAAACAGTGGACTGAACATATCCTTGTGCTTATCTCAAGTAAATTAGCCTGTAATTGCCTTTTGATAATCTTATTTTTGATGATAAATAATCTGGACTTCATTCATTTCTCTTCTCACCTTGATCAAAGAATTTGGTCCATAAATCCTTTCGGGAATTTTCACAGACATCCTCTTTTCAGTTCCTCACTTGTTCTATGGATAGGAATACTTCTTAATAAACCTTTGAGAAAATCTAAGGCTCCTCTAACATCAAGTCATTTATTTGGACTGTGGCATTTAACAGAATAAACACTAATGACAGTTTGTAGGTTTGTAGGCCAGAGCAAGATAAGGCTCTTTCACCTGATATGTCTGTAATGTATGGTGCTTGCTCAGAATTTGTATCATATTTGTTCTTACACTGTTCTGCTGCTATTTCTGTATAAAACTCCTTATTTTGGTATTTCTGATGAATCTTGGGTGTGCCGTACCTCCTTGGACCAATTCTTGAGGGTTAGCTTCCATGGTTTTTGGTAGAAAGAAAAAGGCTACAGTAAACTTCTAGTGCAATGTGCAATCTACACTCTACAATATGGTGTATTGAGCTTGAGCAAAACTCTGGCATCTTTCGTTGACAGACTTGATTTGGTATAAGATTTGGTAGCTTGTGTCTATTTGATGCAAAGTTCACAGACATTTCTCAAGGTTTCTCTAAATGATATGTTGAATGATTGGAAAGCTTTGTTACATTGACAATTTTCATTCATTTTTCCCTTTTGTTCTTATCTGATTTATCAGGACCTGTTATCCTCCTTGTTAGATATAATACCATTTATGAGCCTCTACCACATAGCTTAAGGTTTTGGAAGAGATTGCCCATGACATGATATTAGAGTTTCTATGATCAAGTAGTCAAGAGTTCAATCCCTGTTGCTCCTCATTTTTCTAAAATCAAAAAGTTCAATTTCAGCACAAGATAAGGTGGACTCATGTGTGTTGGATATAATCATATAATACTATTCATGTGCCTCTACACGACATCTAAAACTTTTTGGGAGAGATGATTTATGACACTCCTCATTTTTTTAAATTCTATTTCTATCAAAAAATAATAATAATCTGAACAATTATTAAGCATATTAGTAAAAGATATAATCTACAAAAGCACCAAGAAATAGATTTTTTTTTCCCCTAACAATTAGACATCTAAATTCATAATTAGTGGTAGTTCGATAAATGAGAGGTTAATTAACATCATTCCTCTAAATTCAACATATAGAACTAAATGGAAAGACATACAACTCATTCATCAAAGCAGCACGTTCTCTACATGTGTATTTACTTCTTCCAAAAGCCATTTTCAAGACAGCAGGTTCGTTAAGTTCATGAAGCACCTTTCAGTGAAATCACGAGTAAAACATTGCTAGCATATCTTATGCCTCATTTTCTCCGATGAAGAGTTCAGTTGACTCAAGTATTCTAAAATCATTTTGCAAAATTTGCTGTAGTATATGGAAGATTTGGTCTAGGATCAAAAGGTACATGTACCTTCAAGAAACCCACACCAATAATGGCAATATTATATTAATTAATTTAAGGAACCCACTGTACAGAAAATATAAACAAACATGAAAGATTTCAAAAATAAAGAATAGAAAACCTCCAAAGCATGTCTTGAAGGCTCCTTTACATGAGCATAAACATATTCTGTTTTCCCTGCAATATCAAGAAACTAAACTGAAGTTCCTATTTAAGAGGTAGACTTAAGCAACAGTGCCACATTAAATGGAAAATTGACTGAAAATCAAATTGAGAGTTGGAGCATTATCTAATAGCATAAGGTTTTCTTTCAGCAAAGCAGCGGATGAAAATGCATCAAAGCAATCATTTTTCTGCAGTATTAACAAGTGGCTATGAAACTCTATAGGCTTTTTTTTTTTTGGGTAAAAATGAGAAGTAATGAGAGGAAAAAGTACAAAACAAGTGGATCTCCATAAGCTACAAAAAACATAAAACATCAATCTGAACTTATAATCAGTTGCATTCAGAAGTGACAGCACACGATAATACCTAACTTCTTACTTACCATTTGTAATAATTTATTTTGGGTGCAATGAAAACCAACAATATAAGAAGTAGTAATAATAATGGTGTAATGAGTGGGACCAAAAGAAATACAACCACAATCATTCTACAACTGCTTTGTATCCAGATACTCACCATCAACCTTTCGGTATATCATGTCCAGTGGAACCGAGATCTCCGGAAAATCCCTCAATGGCCTGACAGGAAATAAACAAATTAAGGCAGAAGTTCTTGATTCTCAATTCAGGATTGCAAAACTATTCAGGCATAGTAAAACCTTTGTTGGATTTCCTTCATGATCAAATGCTTTTGAAACAGGAGGGCCCCGAACCTCAACCTCCGTTTCGGCTTGTTTTGTGGAAAGATTTTCAATGGCAACCTGTGGATTTCAAAACAGGAAACAGATACAATTAACATTTTTCACGTGAACATTTCCAAACATAGTTGTCGATGGCGGATGGTGGCGGACCGAAATCCGCCATTTAAGGCCGCCATAATGAACAAACCTTTCCATGGCGCATGCCATGCCACGCAATTTGACAACTATGCTTCTAGATATTGAAAATTTTATGACGTATGCATTGCATTAACAGCACATAACTTTCAATTCTAGAATTTATCATTCTGTCTAATGAGAGAAAACTTAATTGAGAGAAGGTACAACTATTGGAAGGAATGAAGTGTAAGAAGTATTTTATAAAAAGACAACAAACAGCAAGGAACTGTAAAATATAAAAAATGCAAGAAAGCTTCCAATCCCAGCTTATGAGAAATGATCCTAAATTATCCTTCAGGGCAGATATACCTTAATGTAGTGATTGTAATACAAGAAACTCAAATTGTTTTTTCCTTGTGCACATGCAATGCCAAGCTTGCATGAGGAGTATCATACTAAAAATGGGAATCCATCTTGTTATTTCTCTTGTTCTTCCATTCTTTTTATTTCTTTTTGTATTGAACAAGTTCCAGACAGAATGTAGAACATAAGAGCCATATCCCAGAATACAATGATTACAATAATGCAAAGCATCTAGAAAGAAAAATTGCACAGAAAATATAAGTTTATTCCGTACCACTAATCTACGTGGGGTGCCAAAAACTTCCACTTCACCATGCTTTAACCTCTGTCTTTCAAATAATTGCAACATCAAATCTCTCAGCTACAATAACCAGCAGAATGGAATCAATATTTGACAATGATGGAGAACAATAATAATTGATTATAAACATAATGAAGGATAATAACAAATATCCTGTTAACGGTTGCAAAGAGTTTATCTGACAAAAAAGAATGAAAGCACTTGAAATTTAAAAAGGAAAAGAAAAAATGAAAGAATGAAAACTGCAAAAGAGGATAAACATAATTGTCAATAGAAGATGAGTTCCACAGAATTGGAGATAAGAAAATATCATGATTTTAATCACAAGAAAAAAGTTATACTTGCTTGCTCGCATCTAAAGCATCTTGAGGGGGCATTTCTTCAGTTCCAATTTCAAGAACAAATGCTCTTGACTGATCATGCACCTGTAACCAAAGAAAGCTAGAATTTCACACTAAATAACAAAGAACTGCACAGGCAATAATAGATAAACCCATATTCAAGCTAATGTTAACATCATTTAGTCTTGACAAATCATATAATTCTTAATGCCAATATTTTACTCTGCAATAATAGCTCGTAAATCTTGTCTATTAAGTCCGTACTAAATGGTGTTTCTTTATCTAGCCTACAAAGGAATTGGCATGCTTTGCTGCAAAGTTGTTTTCCACATATAATATAGCTGTTACTTTTCGTTTTGTCTTAGAATGCTTTATCCTCCTTTGTAATCTTTTCTTCTCTTCTAATAAATTTCTTTTTCTATGTAAGAAAAAAGTTGTGTTAAATAAATGAGCACATAGACTACATCTGGCAATCAAAACATCAAACCAAATCATTGGCAATGCTCTTTCAAACAACGATACCCACAAATTTTTATATTACTGCTAAGGATGTGTTTTACAAAGTCAATATACATCCCACACTCACAATATGAATCCAGACCAAGCAAGCATTGCGCTACTTTTATTTTGATTTTTTAAACTTTTATGTTTGAAGATACAGTTTGGACCCCACAGCTTCCACTATTCCACATTCTAGTTGAGACAACTACATATGCTATTGTCCTTTCAACAGACCATCAAAAGATAATTCATATTCTTGTAAGTTGTAACCCTCACCTTTGTTATGCTTTGCTCATCTACTTAGTCATAGAAGCTCTAATATTATGTGAAAGACCAACTATCCTACAAGCTTATGCAGTTAAGTGAATGCCCAAGAGTCTAAATCTCTAATAATTAACAAAAAAAATTGGAAGACCATTGAATAAATGAAAACAAAAATGAAGATAAAACGGATAAATAAAAGCAGCAACAGCATTTCTGATGAAAAATAACTGGCTCAAATACCAGCAATGTAAAACTTTCAAGCAAGTAATAAAGTTATGTTCGGATTAGCTATTTTATGTTCATAGAACTTTTAAAAAGAAACTAAATTGTCCCTAAAAATTAATCAAAACTAAAAATTGACAATGGACTAACTGACTCGCTTAGCTAACCTTCTCACAGGCAGCCTCCAGAACTTCTTTTGGCAATACAAAATTATCAGGTTCAGAGATGAAACCAAGAGGGAAGCCGAGCATCTCCCTAGTCTTCAACCAAAGCTGTGCACACTGGCGAGCTAAACTGAAGAAAACCGCAACAAAAGAAAACATCATAAAACACTGAAATCAGGACAAAGAAGCATATCTGCTAACAATGTAATTAAAACACTACATAATGAACACCATAAAATTCTAAAAAATCCAAAAATAATTAAAGAAATGCTAAGCTCAAAAGATTTGAAGCATAATGGGATGCCCTAACTTGATAATCATTTAGGCACTGTATGCGAGTGTATTTGTACTAGTAGATTGGGAGTAATACAAGTGTAGTATTTTGTACAAGGCTGGAAAAATAAATCCTAAAACACACTAACATAATAATAATATCACTCTTCTAATCATTATTTTAGAGACTAGACAAAATCCTTATGATAAGGAAGTCTAGATATCCAAATGTCATTGACATATGAGGAAAAATTTTGCACGAGGCAACTACACTAAAAAGAGTCGAGAACAATAAGTGCTTAACAATTTGAGGTCCAAAACAACCCATCAAAAAACCTACTAAGAATGAAAGAGCATCATCAATCTTTTTTGTGTTTTTTTTTTATAGAAGAAAGAGCACCATCAATTGTACAGGAACATCACACTGTCATATTAAAGATAGGAGTAAAGAACAAACTACTACCATGTACCCAAATCTTGATGTAAGACTCACTGGACAATGTAACAACTAAACCTCGTCCAATTAGGTGGGTCGGTTACCCCGGACAACATTGTGAAAAATCTGAAGGATGAACTTGCAAACAAGATTAAGATCTTTTCAAAGTGATGCAACTAGATAAAGATCTCCTTCATGCATTCAAGTTACATATGTCAGATAAAAAGCATTACCTGCGCATGCGACCAAAATATTGAGCACGCTCTGTTACCCCAACAAAGCCTCTAGAATCTAAGATATTAAAAGCATGTGATGTTTTCAGAAGCTGATCATACCTAGCATGCAGTGGTAAAATATACATTAGAAGTAAAGACAGTGAAGAAACCGGAAGAACAGAGAATAGCCAACAAGGGTAATAACTACAATGTACAATAAGAGCGACCCTAGTGCAAGAGGCTCCCACTAGGAAGGGTCTCAATTGGGTATATGGACTCAGTCTTACCTTGCAAGTAGAGAGGCTAGTTCCAAGATTTGAACTTATGACTTCCAGGTCACAAGGCAGCAACCTTACAATTGCGCCAAGGTTAAAGGTAATAAATACAATAAACAGATAAGTAAAATGACATGAACATACGCAGGAATTGCTAGGCCTGAAGAAAGTAAACGACGAGCTTCCTCCTCGAAAAAATCAAAATGTTTTTGAACATGATCAACACTGGCATGCTCCAAGTAGTATGCACTCATTTCCTTCCTAGAATAGAGAAACAAATATTATCACCTTTAAGAGACAAAGCAGTCTAGGTTGACAACACACCAATAAGATAGCATGCCATGAAGAGGTTGAGATTTCCAGATTAAAGAATTTTTTTAAAAATCATCATTATGTGCACAAACATAACTCATATTGAAGTATGATATAATTGTGCATTACTTCAATTTCCAAGTTTTAACAAATTAAATTGCAATAAAATGAACCAAATCATCAATTGCAATGAAGCGTGTGGGCAGTGCAAAACAGATATGGAATAAAAAAACATATTTTGCATATTCAAAATCAAGTATCCATTGTGAAGAAAGCTATTCTTGGATGCTGCTTGTGAAGTTGATCTATAAGTTTCATTTTTTATTAATTAAAAAATTAATTAATGAGAAGGGAGGAGAAGAATAACAAGGGAGGAGGAGAAGACATCCTCAAAAAAGAGAATCAAGAAGAAAAACAGGCCTGGATAACCATTGGGTGTGCCATTACACCAAAAACTCTAAAAGAGATGGCAAAATATAACTAGGATATCTCAATCACATCGAACATATTTATGAATTATAACTTATGATAACTATAATAAACCACAAGAATGGTTAATAAAGTAAGCATAAAGTCATCAACCATTATTTGTGCAAACTGTAAATAATCATCCTAAATTATTATTATTCTGTCCCCATGTTTTACCTAGTATCAGCACCTACTTTGGGAATAATTCATAGCTGATACATTACTAGCAATCATCCCCAATCTTGTACGATATAAACCCATCACATTTTGTGATACCCCAAAATATTATTGTCGACTAATCACCATTATTTTACCTTAGGCTAGAGTCTTCAACCCTTTACACAGTTTTCATTATTTTCCTCTGTGAGTCAGTTATTTCATTTCTATTTCAATAATCCTGTATCTTGTTAACCTCTGTCGCTTATTTTTGTTAAACAACAAGGCATCTGTGTTCCTCCATTGAACACCTAAAACTGTGTTACGCTTCACTGAAAAATAATGTAATCAAGTAGAGGAATAAAAAGGAGGAAGTGGCATAAGGTTATTTGTTTTGCTCTGCCCCATGTTATTAGGGCAAGATTGAACCTTTTACCGTTAATCCTTCAGTTATCACTCACATGCCTCTCTTCTGTCTTTTTTTGCTTGCCCTTAACTGAACTCTCCTTATTTTTCTATAAGAGAATAAATTCTTATTAGGTGAAGAAGGAGAAAGATGTGCAAAAGATTGGAGGACAAGAAATCCTAAACAAAGAAAACCAGAAAGGAAACTCCTATAAAAACTAGCCACTTTAGAGGAGCCCTCCAATCCCTTTGCACATCCAAAATTAGTTTCCTGTTCAACAATATTCCAATTTACCTTTTCAGCATTTGGGTCCTATGTACTCTAATTTCATTTTGAGCAATGAGAATGGCCATTAAACCAGAAAAGTTTTCTCTCATGAAAAAGAAAAATGTTCATGTGTTACAAAAAAGTAAATGCAGAATTGAAGAGAATAAATAAAAAAAAAATATTCTTGATGATAACTCAAAATAATATTTCACCAAAGAAAGGAATAAAATCAAATGCAATTCAAAAGCCAGTAATAAGAGTAGTCAAGTACTCGTTCTCCAAGAACAGCTCTCCATATGTAATTCCATCAGAATATTTGATCTTCTTGAAGTGATCAACTCCCTGTCAAAAAATTTATGGATCTTTCCTGAAGTTATTTAAAACGTGATAGAGATTGAGTGAAGAAAAAACAAGTTAGCCAACAAACCTGAAGTAACATGAGGATACGCTCAAGGCCATAAGTGATTTCTACAGAAACAGGTGATAACTGGAAGCTTCCAGCCTGAAGTGTGAAAAAAAAAAAATGAGAACATGAAAGTAAATGGTAAAACTGATAACCACTCCAAAGGGTTTCCCTTTTATTCAATAAGAGAACAGCAACTGAAAGGTTGCAGTCAATGAGAAAGTGATGGTACGAAAAAATATTTCCTCACTGTCTTCTTTCAACCCTTTTTGGATAAAAAAAAGTCCCCATGATGGTTAAGCAGGATCTATCTTCCTCTACCTCTTCTGTAATACTTTATTCACTCAAATAAGTTTACTTCTATATTAAAAAATTATAATAGGTCTCTCTAGGCAACAAAGCATACCTGCTGGAAGTAGGTGAATTGAGTAATCTCCATCCCATCCATCCATATTTCCCAGCCCAAACCCCAAGCACCAAGAACCTACATATATTTTCAATTAGCAATTTTTTTGGACAATATGTCAATATGGATATGACTAATTTACCAGTATAAGACTTAAAAGACAAAAGAAGTTTTAACGGCATTCATATGCAACATTAAAATGACTATAGACCAAACCAATATATACTACCGGGCTCTCCCAGTTGTCCTCCACAAATCGTATATCATGTGCAGTAACATCAATACCTACAACAGATGCACTCCACAAGTTTAGACTTTAGACCCAGAGCTCAAAAATCAGGAAATAGACAAAATAAGGTATAGTAAGAAACTGCAAAAATTTCTTGATGTATTTCACACTTTGAGTAACCAATCAAACTACACTTGTTTCACCTTCTCTGATATGGTCAATGGTATACCTGTAACAAGATTTCAAGGGCAGCAAATTAAGGAGGTCATTGACAAACCCTAACTCCCAAACCACATTACTTCGGATCTAAACTCTTAAAACCAAATGCTAGGGAAACCAAATAGGAGGTCAGCTGTATTATATTCGTTAAAGAAGCCAAAGACATATCAGAGATATAAGCAGTACGACTTTGTGGACTCTACAAGCTTAAGCAACAGAAATAACTTAAACATTATTAACCAACAATCATAATTAGTTAGAACGAGGAACACATTCATAACTTCTTAGTTTCATTAACAAGAAGTTTCTAGCTTCTTTTGTAATATTTCCCTTCCACTTTCATGCCAGATTTTGAACATTAAAATGCTTGCAAATTAAAATAAAAACAACTAATGAGCAGAAGAATATAATCTAATTCAGTTGATTCAGATAACAGTAGGCCCATTTACTACCTAAAGCTGATAGGCTGTTGATAAAAAGGTCCTGTGAATTTCCAGGATCAGGCTTCAATATGACCTGAGATCAGAAAGCAACCAAGAATTCAATGGTAGAAAATAACAAAAATTATTGTTCAAAATTAATCTAATACCTTAAAATTCTGAACTTGATCACAATATCAAACCTGACCTGAAATTGAGTGTGTCTTTGGAGCCTATTTGGGTTTTCTCCATATCGACTATCGTCAGGGCGGATGCTAGGTTCTGCGTATCTTTCATCATAAAAATCAAAATCACCAGAAATTTCAGATCCAAATTCCAAAACCCTCACACTGTTCGTTCATCATCAACAAGAAAAGATAACCCAAAAAATGTAAAAAAGTAAAAAAAATCCATCCACTCAACTCAAGTGGACTTGGAAGCAAGAGCTTTTCAGAGAAAGAGAAACAGCCTTCTAATAGGTAGTGTTTGCTTCCTGGGGATAGAAATACGAAAACACTGAGACACAAACCTATTTGTTGGTAGAGACAGACACAGAAAAATTTTCTGCTCCAGAACAGAAAAACACAAAATTTTGTATCTCCAAAATCTGGAACAGTGGATAGGATAAACAAAAATTTAATATTTTTTTCTTCCAATAATATCCCTATACATATTTAATATTTATGTTTCCGTTTCCACTTCTCTTCATCAGCCCCCTACCAAACGCTACCATACAATGCAATTAACAACAATGAAATTCGACAACCAGTACATGCTACAACTTTCCAACCTACAGGTGGGAAAAAGGACATATACACTTCCAATCCCTTTGTTTACATCAAAAGAGGACAAATCCATTCATTTCCAAAACTAATTTCATGGAAACTAAGGGTTTGTTTAGTTCCTGTTTCCATTTCCTTTTTTTTCATCCTCTGTATTTTCTGTTTTCAATTTTCATTTTCTATTTTCACCATTTCCTTTACAAAATTTTGAAAAACAAAAATAAAAACAGAAACCAAACGCACCCTAACTAATTCATTTACTTCTATTGAACCAAATGGTTATTTGGAGAAACTTATCCACGAACCAATGAACTTACATATAAAACATACTTACGCAACATTCCATGGTTCTGGACCAAGTACCCTTAAATATGTAAGAGGATTCATAGTCCCAGCTCCAACCTGCTCAATATAGCCCAAAAAAGATTGGATCAAAGACAATGCCAAAGTTAAAAGACACATTTAAGCACACACAAAGAATTAAAAAAAAAAAAATTGCACCACTTGTAACTAATGGCAATAACCCCAGCATACATACACCAATATCTAGTCTGTTGCATTACAATAAGTGGCAAGAACCATAATTCTTACCCAACAACCTTAAAAAGACCAAAAAGAAAAAAGTGGACAGATTGCAATCAGTAGCAAAAACAAGGGGGAAATAATTATAATCCCTTAAGATATTTTCATTAGGGTGGGTGTGTTTGGTTTGAGGTAAAAAAAGAAGCAGAAAATTTTTGTATGTTTTTGGTTCTGAGTTTGGAGAATTGATTACATCAAAATTGGTTTTGTTGAAATTAATTTTAAAGTAAAATGATTTATGAGTGTGTTTGTTTCATATTTAAAACAACAAAAAAATAATTATGAAACTTAAATTTTATATATAACTAAAAAAGTTGAAAATGGATTTTTTTTCAGAAGCTACTCTTTTTAGCTTCTATAAAAATTAAGAAAAAAGCTAAAAAGTAAATTTTTGATGTTCTGATTATTTTTTAAAAATCATTCAAATATATGAAGGAAAAAAATGCGCTATCAAATCACCATGTTTCGTAATTCATCTAAAGTGATTCCGAAAGAAAGCAAGAAATTTTCACACGTCCCATATTCAATTCTAGACACGAATTGATTCTAATAGTTGGCAACCAACAAGATAAAAAAAGTCCTAAAATCAATTTTGGGGGCAAAATCAATTCTAACCACCCCCGGTGGGAAATTGAAATGCAAACATGCATTTGATGGATGATGCTCCCACATTTTAACCTACACACCTAGTATAATTGAATATGCTCCGAAGTTCATCTCCTGAGCTCAAATAATGAAGAAGAAGAAGAAAACAAAAAATTTATGACGTATAACAGAATGGATCACTGACAATGCAGCAAGTAAGTTACCTCAGTGTTGCTGCATTGCATAATGGAGCATCCAACTGAAGCCCAATATTCCTGCAACACCAACACCAAAACAACAGAATAATTAAACAAAAGAGAGAGAGAGAGAGAGAGCAGTAAGTGAGCGAGAATGCAGAAAAAAAAAATGACCCTTTTTGCAATTCACTTCTGACAAGCTAAATAAAATAAAAGCAGCAACAGCT
Source organism: Dalbergia oliveri (assembly GCA_030441495.1). Classification (NCBI taxonomy): domain Eukaryota; kingdom Viridiplantae; phylum Streptophyta; class Magnoliopsida; order Fabales; family Fabaceae; genus Dalbergia; species Dalbergia oliveri. The sequence continues at coordinate 675,620 of JAMLFY010000016.1, forward strand.
AAGTGCCTGTTTTTTTTCTTTCTTGCTACTAAATGTGGTCAGCTACATAAATTAAAACGACATCAATATTGCGTTTTATCATAAAACCACAAGCTGAATAAGAAGAGACCTGAAGGCGCTGAATGGCTTGTTGGAATGTGAGGGTGGATGCTTGCTGTGGGAGGCTGTTGGAGTGAGCAGAAGAAGAAGAAGAAGAGTGAGGCGAGACGGAAGAGGGAGGAGGGATAGCGGCGGCGGAAGAGGAGGCGACGGGGAGAGAGGCGAATTGGCGGCGGGGGCGGAGGAGGGCGGGCAGCCGGCGTGCGGCGGGTGGGGCGCGGCGGAGGAGGGCGAGGCGGGAAGCGTGGGGCCTGAGATATGAGATGACGAGGGCAACGCCAGGATGGCCATGGCTGCCGAGGAGTCTGCACTGCAGCGTTCCTCTCTCACTTGGCTTTTCTGGGAGTACCAGAATTCGGGGATCAGATAGGGTTTAACCGTCCGCTCTTGACAATACATAAACACATGAATAAAAAAAAGTAAAGGATTTATCTAACCGGTTCTTCTTTAACAAATCAAAAAGGAAAACTCTTATATTGAAAAGATGTATTTTTATGTTTTTTTAAGTATAGGACCCATAAAAAAAATTAGAATTTACTTTTTCTAGTATATTTATTCAGTACTCTTAGCAAAGCCCACAAATAAGGACTAAACTCGAGATTAGTATCCGACAATTATACCAGCATGCTTGGTTTGCAAGAATTGTTGCATTGCCACGACAAAAATCAACCGAAAGAAATTGAAAGTGTTTGGTATGACGTTTTATTTTTTGTATAAGGGTTTCATTTTCACAAAAATTGATTCTAATGAAAGCTAAAAATTTTAGGGTATATTTGGTTTAAATTTTTAGTTTTTAACTTTTATTTTCATTTTTTTTATTTTTAAAATTTTATGAAGAAAATCTGAAAATTAAACAAATTTGAGTTTTTAAATTTTAACCATTTCACAAAATCCAAAAAAATGAAAATGAAAAACTTAAAATTCAAAAAACTAAACAAATAATCCTTGTTTTACTTTTTCATCTTATTAATTTTTCTAACTCACTATTTTAATATCTTTTCAAATATAAATCAATTATTTTAAAAATAATTCTTTCAATATCAAATTATTTCAAAATTAATTTACCAAAATTCTAAAACAAACAAACAACATTTCCAGTTTTTACTTGTACAATTGGAAGTTACCTTTTTGGTGTCTGACAATGTGTTGTCCAAGATGAAAACTTCTAACTTCAATTAAAAACCATTGTCCAATAGTAAGAAATTGTAAGTGATCAACCCAAGGTTTACTCATAAATAAATAAATTAGTTTAATTTTAATGTACTAATTATCACTTAATTGAATCCATCCTTTACATGACTTTTTAAGTAAGACATAAAAGTTAACAATATTACAATATTTACTGAATATAGTATTACATGATTGGATAAATATAAAACTCTTTATATTGTCAATGTATTAAAATTAAATCTTGTATAAATATGTAAGATTTTAATTTTGATGCAATCATAGTATACAAGAGTTTTATGTTATTATTCAATCGAATCTCTCTATTTGCATAACTTTTAAGTAGTAGTGTGGAGGTTAACTATATTTATTGATGTAATAATACATGATTGGATAATAATATAAAACTTTTTTACAAAAATTTTATACTATCAATACATCAAAATTAAATCTAATAAATAAATGTTTCAATGAATAATTAATTTAGTTTGATTTAATTTTAGAGTAAATAACTATTTTTCTTATGATTTTGAGTTAATTTTAATGCATTAACGAAAAACTCCTTTAGAGTACCATCCATTCAAATCTCTCTAACTAATGGACTTTTCAAGTAATGTTCATTCCCTAACATATTTTGTAAGATTCCTTTAAACTTGGGTTGAGTTTAGTAATGTTCTCCACAAGTTGCTTTGGCTTTTGAAAACATAAATTAGTCTTTCCTGTTGGTAGACCAAAAGGCTAAGGTATTTTTGTTCACGAATTTTTAAAATCAATTGTGCTTCAAAGTTAGCTTTTGCTATTTGAAATCAAAAGATTAAGATGACTTTACTCTATTTGAACACAATTATTTTTTTAAAATATTCAAAAATTAATATTTTATCATGAATCATATTTGATTTTATTTACCGAAATCACATTGCAGCCTAGAAATGTCTTTTTATTTATCTATCTATCAATGATATTATATATTGAAATCACATCACAATCACAATTTATATTAATATATCTATAATGATTGACTAATTTATAAGTAGCATTTATGACTAAAAAATCTATCCATTTGTCATTGTAAATAGGCGAAAAATCCCATGCCACTATATTAAAATGTTCTAATAGTAGATAATAGATACAATAGATTAGTTTATATTTTAAAATGTTCCAAGATTGTTTTATTTTTATGTTTATTAAGTTAAACTATTAGTGTAGCAATTTGGGTCTTTTCTATTATGTTTAGGAAATAAGTTTATCTAATTAAGATATATAAATGCCTAAAAAACTTGCAACAACTTTTTAGATTTTTTTTTATTTTTCATAAAATAAAATTTTCATGGTTTTTTTGAAGAAACTATTGTGTATGCAAGTGCATGCAAAGTCAAGTTATCAATTCTCTTTATTTATTGTATCAATAATAAATAAGCAATTACAAGGTAATTCTCTCATAGTATTTTGTTCAGTTCAACCTTTTATCCCATTATATATGTTTTTGAATAGTTTATTAGGGTTTAATAGGGAGGATGTTTATTCCATCATTTGTTCTATATTAAAAGTGTTTTAGGGTTTATGGATTATATAGTGAAATCATTTACTTTTATGAGTTTTAGTGAAATCAATCCACCTCTTTCTATTTGTTCCAATTTACTCAAAAATTTTTTTGTTTGTAAAATCATTATACTTACCTTCTTTTAGCTTTATAAAATCATTACATCGACATTCCTTTACTGTAAATAATAATATTTATATTTAAAGATGATGTGTTAACAAATAGACTCTTAGTTTTTAATTTATCAATCTCATAGAATGTAAGTAACTTACTAATATATTATATCGAATTTTTCACCATTCCATGTATTTTAAAGAGGGATGAAATGAAATTGTTGCATGCTACAACTATTTCTAACGATTTTTGATTTATTACATTTGAACAAAAATCATTGTAAGCTGATTTAGATGATCTTTTAGGAAAAAATGTTTTTAATTTATCATTTTGAATAAGATAATTTGAAAAATAATATTTTACATTTGGATGTAAAATTAATCTATATTTTCATATAATCTTAAAAGATATTTATTTACTTAGAAGCATCTTTTTTATGTTATAAAAAATTATTTTTATACTTTTTTAAGTGATTATACTTTTACCATAAAAATTTACTCAAACATATAAAAAGAATTAAAAGATCCTTTTAATTAAAAATTATTTTTAATCAAAATAAGGACACACTAACGAGCACAATAATTCTAATATGATGTATTTATGTGCCATTGTTTTGATAAAAACAAATTATTGTTTCATTGGTTTAATTATTTTGCATTTTCTTATAGTTTTAAATTTTCAATTAGTTCCATAATAATTAAAAATTTATAATTAGATTCTTATATTGTATAGTTTTTTTAATTAGATCAATATCTCTATAAGGTAGTGTCTGGTATTTGTTTTAGTCTTTAAAATAATAATTAATAATAATAGAAGAAGAAGACATAAATAACATTGTTTTTATCGTATTTGTTTAAGTAATATATAATATATTTTAATTCCTTTTAAGATACAAATATAACAATAAATATATTAGTACCCATAGGCTTATTATTTGTTATCATTATTATTGGCAACATATTTAATTATATATAATGGAAAGATTAAATATATACATACATATTATTAGAAGAAAATATTAAATTTTTATCTTTTCTTCATTGTTCATTTTTGAACACAAAATTTTATATATTCCTTTCCAGAAAAAAAACGTCCATTGTTTCATCTCACCAATTAATAATTATCTTCATACCGCTTAAATATCTTTGATTTTTGTCCAAAACAACAACAAACACCACCCAACAACAAAGATGCTAAACTGAAATAGAATATTTAGAATATTCTTTGACTATAATTTTAGATTAAAAAAATTTGCCATTCATTTTGGTTGGAGCACTAATAAATAATTTAATGATAAATATGCAAGCACTATCATCAATTTACCAAAAAAAAAGTGAACTCACAATCTACTAATAAACTCAAATGTACATTCCTTATTTCCATTTCTTAAATATTCAACTCACCTTCCCATCTCATACCCTATCCTTTTAATATCATAGTTGAAAAGCAAATGGTTAAAAGGAAAAACAATGAAGTAAATTATCAGCCCCTGCAGAATTCAAAGACCATTCACAAAGCAACAAACACGTGACTGAAATTGTGCTTATGCAGTCTGCACAAGATAACCGAGCATGGAACTTAGAAAATAAAAAGCCCCAAACCTCATCAAATTTTTTCGATTCAAAAACGCACAAAAATAGAAACATTCAACGGAACACTTCGAGCTGAATTCAACTAAGCTCACGCCAACCATTTTTGATCAACTGAACCCGGTACAGCGAGGAGATGGATGAAGTGTAAAATTAAGGGGTTAATAATTTTAGATTATTTAATGAAATCCAAACAAAATAAAAAACATTTATTCAAGAAAAATTAATTTATTACTTTTATACTTTACTAATATTTTTACTTTAGAATCTTTACTTGATTGATTGCAAAACATCCATTTTCTAAGTCGGTATGGATGAGAATCACTAAAAAAAGTTTTATTTTTTCCTATTTTCAGAAGTTATAATTTTAATCTTCTAAAAATATTTTTTATAACATAATAAAAATATTTAAAAATATATAAATATATGTTAACTCTAAACTTAGAGTAACTTTGACTTTCAAAATATCTTCTTTAAAAACAGTAATTAGAAAAAAAATCCTTTTCTAAAGCATCATGTAAACTGGCCGACAAAAAGCGTATATAATGTTTTTTATTTTAAATTTATTTAGGTGAAAATCCCCTGTATATATTATACACAATATGCAGAAGTTTACAAATTTTCTCACCATCATACCCAGAAAATGGCGAGCGAAGAAGAAGTGCTGGCTGAAGCTGAAGCTGTGCAATCCGTATATGGAACCGATTGCCTCCTTCTGGAATCCTTCCCTCCCCATTTCCACATCTCCCTCAAGCCCAGAACCGCTGATGTTTCCTCCGAACAGGTCAATTTCCTCCTTATCTCTTCTTCTTCTTAAATATTCTAAATTCTTTTGGCTTCAATTGATGATGTGTAGTTTTGATTGAGCAACCGCAAAAATAATAATAATAATAATAATAGGGTTTAGTTACTGTGAAATTCTGGGGAAAACATGGTAGCTTTTATTGAATTCACGTGTGGTTAGGTACAATACAATACGTATGCTTATGAAATCGTAGGGAAAAATTTGGGAAGGAAGATTTTGCCTCTGTGGTGGTATTAGTATATACGCTTAATTCTCAAGCTATGTGAATTTAACCAGCTAGGAAGTTTGACAGTGGTACGCAAAAGATGTGATCATTTGATAGTATTAAATCCACTCTTTGTTTTTGTTGCTCATTATAATTAGGGAAAATTACTCTTACTCCCATGAGGTTTGGTAAAATCCACCCCAAAATTACTCTTACTCCCCTTTAGTTTCCGTGACACTGACCTCCCCTGTATGAACTCTACAGGTATGCAAAGCTTTTATAAACTCAATAAGGTCTATGTAATGATTTTATAAACTTAAGAATCTTCTTAGTATTTTACAAACGAGAGGCGGGTGAATTTTACCCAACTTATGGGAGGTCAATGTAATTTGCCATTATAATTAATTAGAGCAATTACATTGAGCTAAGGTTTAATGGAATTAACCCTAACTCCCCTCTATTTGTAAAATTTGCTCTAACGGTTCTAGTTCATGAAATCATTACACCAATCTCCCGTAATTGTAAATCACACTGCCCTCTTCCATTTCATATTGAGCAATACGTTCAAGGGAGGTCAGTGTCACTAGGATAAATGAGGAGAGCATGGGTGAATTTCATCAAAGCTCAAAGAAGAAATTGTTTTGTTATAATTATAATTATTATTTTATTTTATGCTTCATTATTATATTTGAGTGGATTTGTGATTATACATACCCTACAATGATTCAGGGTGCGTTTTGTTTTAAATTTTGAAAAAAGTGATTATGAAAGCTAAATTTTATATATAATGAAAAGCTGAAAATTGATTTTTTTTTTAAATTTTGATTATTTTTTTAAAATTGTCCAAGTACACGAAAATGATTTTTTTGGCAAAAAGGTAGCTATTTGCCAAAATAATCACAAACAAACGCACCCTCAATCTTCATGGTTTAATCTATTTTGATGGTCAGAGATTACAAAGTTATGAATGCATTTTTATTTACCTTGGTCTGGTGCTATTGATTTTCAAATAGTGAATCTGCCCATAGAGCAATTGTATGATTCTGAATAATTTTTTTTATAATATTTTTCTTTACAGTTTGTAGAAGCTATTGTAGAGATACAAGCAAGCCCGCAGGTATTTTATTTTACATATACATATGATTTGAATATAGTTAGTTGGGTAGGCCCATAGGTTTCATTTTACATGTACATATGATCTGAATATAGTTAGTTTGGGTGCTTTCCAATAGGTAGCTTAGGGTATTGTTTGCTGCTTTTCTTGCATATGCATAGAATTTGAAGCTTTGTCTTGTGTTTGGCTTCCACTTGGTGTAAAGCACATGGTGACAAATATATTGAGAGATTGGAAAGCTTTACTTCATTGATGTTTCCTTTGTTCTCTTTTGGTTGTTTTTTTCCTTTTTTTTTTAAGTATACTCTTGACTCTTTGAAGTCATCTTCTCTTTGTCTTGATGGATTTTTTTCTATAAAATCAGAAAGGAATTTTAATAATGCTAGTTGGGTGACTTTAAGTACCTTAGGATATTAGGTGCACTTCCTTCATCCCACTGTTGCAGAGAGACCGCATGAATAATGATGAGAAATCATCTTCCTTTTCGTCTCATTCTTAGCTTAATTTGGAATTTTTGTGCAATGTGTGATTGTTGTGTGCAATGTGTGATTGTTGATTCGTCTATTTAAGCCAGTAGGCACATACTTAACGTTCTTTTGTCTCTTTCTTGTGATAGTATCCAAAAGAACCTCCTTCTGTCAATCTTGTGGATTGCAAGGGTTTGGATGAGCAGAGACAAAAGCATCTGTTAAATCACATTCAAAGTAAAGCTCACGAGCTCTCTCCTTGTTTAATGCTTGTAGCTCTGTGTGAGGTAACAGTTGCATTGTTGATCTAGCTGCACCTTTTGAACCAATAATATTGATTTTACTTCATATCCGTATGCTCCTAGTTTTTGGGTTTTGGGTTTAGGATTAGAGAAAAGGAAAAGAGTGAATAACTGTTAACCCTATATTATGATATTGATAATAAGATGTTACTCAAATACAACAACCTAATACACCTATTTATAGTTCAGTCAAGTACAAGTCCAAACTCACTACAAATGACCCTAACATTCCTAAGCCGAGATTACTAGGGCCATATTCTAGGGCTTCTTGTTCCTCCTGGTTCTCCTTCCCCATCTTTAAAATCTGTTCCTTGAATCTCCTATTTACCCAAGATTGAGCTTTAACACCAATTAAAAAGTCTCTATAAACAGAATCAGTACTTTTTCATGTATAACCCTTCTGTATGTGTGTTCTGAAGCTGATTTCACTGATATATCAGTTTGGAACTGGGATACAAGTTCAGAGAATAAAAAACAAGAGATAGAATAATGAAAGAGATGCCACAGGTTCTTGGAGTGACCTACTTCCTCTGCCCAAATGACTCACGCAGTTCCTGTGTATCCTCCCTCTTGCCTTCACTCACTCACATTCTTTTCCCCAACCCAAAACCACCTCAAGCTCATTCTCACTGCCAGATGTCCATTTTGTTATCCCCATGATGAATATCTTCCATGATTTCCTCATTACCCTAGCAATGATATGTTGCTTTGCTTCGCACTTTGCTCCTTTGGGAATATACTTTAGTTATAGGAGTTCTATCAATCTATAACTTAATGTGCATAGTGCATTAAGTCATAGATATGTTTGGATCACCCATCTTGTAAAAAACCGTTTAAATGGTACCTAAAATGTAGATTCATTCATTGAAAATCACTTCATTCAATTTTTCCCTCTTCTGTTTTTGTTGTATTAATTTTTTTTGCTTCCTAATTTTTAGTTTAGCTTTGGAAAACATGAAAACTGTGGAACCTGAAAATACATGCAGCACATCTAAAAAGGATTTTTAGTGTCATATTGCTTGATAATTGATTATTGAAACATATTTGCAGGAAGCCGTAGAACAACTGTCAGCTATGAATCATCCTGATGGGGACTGTCCATTGTGTTTGTTCCCTTTGGTCCCTGAGGATCAGCACAGTGAAAAGTTGCCTTTTATGAAGTTAATGTCTTGCTTTCATTGTTATCACAGGTGGGCTCTTTTTAATTTTATCTTTCTGAGTTCTGATCTTTCTTTGCTTATATTCAAAGTTTTATAATATACTCTCCTAATTTTAATCTATAATTGGCAGGGAATGTATCATTAGATGGTGGAACTGGCTTCATAATTCTAAAGAAATGGACTCTGCTAATTCAGCTAGGGCAACTGCACGTCCTAACCGAGGTATGGGTAATCAGAAATGTATTTTTTGACCACATGTCTATATGTAGTTCACAATATGAAATTATTCTTTTGCATGAACAATGATAGAAGCTAGGAGGGCTGAAATTGTGTCAGAAAATCCTTATGAAAATTGGTTGGCTTGTAAATATTTAATTTGGATTGGATGGATGAACATTACTTCAGTGAGTAAATACCAGTCTGAAATACTTGTCATAATGATAGGAACCCATTACGATTGCTTGAGGTTTAGTTTCTCTCAATAAGCTTCACAGACAGCCTGAAAATTTGAACCTGTTGTTTTAGGAGTGTAATGTTAAAATCTGAATCAATATGAAAAGGACAGTGCATTGTTTCTGAATTGGGGGTGTATCATCGAACAGCAACCACAAATAGGGTTGGCTATGTGGGTCAAACAAACTTTGTTGTCGTCCTTTAGTTATGGATCTTCTTCATCCCCACCATATGTTTGTACACATGTTTTGACCACAACACTAGTATTCTTGAATGCTTGAATATAAGCAACAAAAACTTCCGTTTTCTCCATAGGCTTTGAGATTCTCTTGAAACTCCATCATAGGCCTTGTCTAGGTTAGTGAATATCGTGATTGGATCTTTTTGTGGACTTCATTACCTCTCCATCACACTTTGCAAATGGTGTATTGCCTCCACAGTTGACCTCTTTGATGTAAAAAACTACAATTATGAAACGTGGGTTTCTTTTCTTCATTTTTCATTCAACTGCTCCTTTGCACTGTTTCATAGCATGGCTTATGAGCTTAATCCATCTTTCATAAACACTATATCTGCTTATGGTATATTTGGCTTGATGTGCTCCTCCTCATATTGTAGTGTGTTGACCATGTGGCATCAGGTTAGGAATTCTACTCTGATTGATGATTTTTTTTTTCCAGTTAATCTTTTAAGTCACTTTTCTTGTTCTTTCAAATCTTTCATTCATGTACAAATTAATCAGCTGTCTTTACTTAGGAATTCTTAATTGAATTCTTTTAAATGTTTATAATTTGAGATTGTAGTTTACTGTTTGTATTTGACTAATATTGTGGCATCTATCCTATTCTCCTTGCATGGAGAACTTTTACTTCTTTAATCATTCTTTAATGCATTTCTAGAAAATACCATGAAAATTGGAAGTATAATATTTTCCTATGGAATTTCTGTTTTTATGTTATTAGATAATTGTGGAAAAATGGAAGAGGGTGTTGGAAACTGCCCAATCTGTCGCAAGCCTTTTGATGAAAAGGATTTGGAACATGTGCTCGACCTGGTTGGCTCACATTCTTCTCAATTGGTATGTTATTTGGTTCTCCTATATACAACGTGAATGTAAATGAGAATTAATTTTTGGATTTGTAATTGGTTGTTTACAATGGCCTATAATTAGATGGATCTGAAATAACTGATTTCTGATGTGAATAGAATAGCTTGAGAGTAAATCCTCTCAGTCCATGAGTTTACAACCACAATATACAGAATCATTTACGTAATCGAATCCCTTAGATTTAGGGATTAATTGACTAATGATAATAGGCAAATATCCTTTTCCTATTCTAATTATGGAAAGTATAGGGTCTATTTCCAAGGATTATTAACACATCCCCTGAAACTGGTGTGTATATGTCATCCACATCTAGCTTATTAGATATATCTATTGCTCTTGGTTCTCATAGAGATTTTGGTAAAGATATTTGCTAGTTGATTACTTGATTATTAAGAGTTCTCAAAGGAGGCAGTGATTTCCCTAGAGAGAATCTTGAGGTTGACCTTGCAAAAGGTTTAATTATATTGCATAGTTTACTCAATTTTCAATTAGATCCCTATAGTTTAAATATTTAGGTCCCTATTTCAATTAGGTCATTGCCATTATAAAAAATGGAATATTTCATAAATATTCCATTTCCATCCCCCTCTTCACCTGTCATGGAAATGGAATATTCCATGAATATTCTATTTTAATAATGAAGAGACTTAATTGAAAAATCTTATACACTATACTGGCCTACTTATAAATGTTTAAACTATAGGAACCTAATTGAAAATTGGGTGAAACTATAGAGACCCTCAAATAATTAAACCCTTGCAAAATTTTAAATTTTGTGGTAGTGATTTCTCTTAAGAAGAGTTGGCCTAACTCAACCTTAAAAGCTAGCTTATGGGGAGGGTTGTCCAAGCTCTACTAAGGCTATCTATCTAGGCCATATCCTTAAGCAATGGGGGATTCTAACATACCCCCTACTCCTAGGACTTGGACATCTGGAGCTTGAAGTTTGCAAGACTAGACCCTTGCAAGCCCAATAACAACCACAAGATATGCTCTAATACCATCTTAAAATTGAGTGAGCCTAACTCAACCTTTTAGATCTAGGGATTAATCGACTAATGATAATAGGCAAATATCCTTAAGCAATGTGGGCCTCTAATAGTTTCAATCAAACAAGTTCACATGTAATAAGAGCCATGGCTTGATATTTTGCTATTGCTTTTGATCTTGCAACCAAATTATGCTTTTTTACCTTTCCATAAGACAGTGGCGATAAGGACACTGTACCATGAAGTCAATCTTCTATCATCAGGAGATCTTGCTCAATCTGCATTTGTATAGGCAACAATGTCCCTATTTTCATAGATCAACCCCTTAAAGAAGAGAATGTTAATATCCCTCAAAATTCGAACCACTGCATCCTAATGATATTCATAAGGAGAATCAAGAAATCAACTTACAACACTAACAACAAAGGATGGCCTGGTCATACTGAGATAATTTAACTTTCTCAATAATGTCCCATATTTGCTTGGGTTTGAATAAGGCTCTCTTTCATCAGCAGAAGTTTAGTATTTAGGTCCATAGGTGTACTGACCAGTTTACTATCTAGCATCCCGGTCTCTTCCAAAATGTTGAGGGCATACTTTTTTTTTGGAGATGGCAATTCTTGTTTTCCAATTGAGCTACTTCAATACCACAAAAATGGTGTGACCAGCTTGAGTCCTTCGTTTAAAAATGTTGACACAAATGTTGTCTGAGGCCGTTGACATCATCATGATCATCTCCTATGATGATAGTATCATCCACATAGACAACAATATAGATACACTAATTAGGGGATGAATGTTTATAGAATAGAGTAGTTTGCCTTACTCCAATCCATGTCAACTTGATATATGACACTGCTAAATCTACCAAACCTTGTTTAGGGGGCATCGTTTAAGACAATATATAGACTTTGCTATCTACAAGCTAGACCTAACCCTTCCTAAGCAACAAACCCTAGTAGTTGGCTAGTTGCTCAGCATAGACCTTTGTTAAGTCACCATGGAGAAAGGCAATTTTATGATCCAACTGATATAGTGACTATTGGTGCATGATAGCCATGAATAAGAAAAGGCAAACAAAGGCCATTTTAACATTAAGAGAGAAGGTATTGCTATAATATATGCTTTAGCCACATGTTATGCTTTCTGTCAATTGGGGCCCTTTTTAATAGTCATCAACAACTAATTGTGGATTTGCAAGAGGGGTTGAAACAATAGTACATGTGTGATTGGAATCTGGTGTTTTCATCTCATCAATCATGGTCTATCACCATTCTGGATGGGAAAGTGCTTTTGGAACAATTTTGGGGATATAAATGGATGAAAAAGTGGGCACAAAGGTAACAAGACTAGAATGATAGATGATAGCTCAAGAAATTATAATTGGGATGAAAATTATGGCCTTATTATGGAGAGCTAGGGGTAGGTCTAGTGAAAGGTTGGATTGCTCTAGTGGGTGGAGATGCTAGAGTAGGATATGAATCACCTATATGTGCAGTGATAATAGCCCCTGGAATTTTAGGGTGTGGTTGATGCTGATAAGTAAAAGTGGACGGCAAGAGGAATTAGCCAGTTGGGTTGCACTTGTCTGGTCATGTCTTATCATTTAGTTTCAGACTCTATAGTGGAAGTACTTTACAGTTCAGAGGATGGCTGTTTTGGACCTCCTAAGCTCTCATCGTACGCTCACTTGGATGAGTGATGGTGTTTGGACCTAAGTTCTGGCCTTGACAATGGCCAAATGAGAACATGACCCCAGGCTTGACAGGTGCAGAACTTGTGAGCTCTGATATGCCAACTTGAAATCACTGATTTCTTATGTGCATAGTTAAATCCCTTAAATTTTAGGGATTGATGCGTAGCAAATATCCTATTTTCTATTCTCATTGCAAAAATTATCAGATCTATTTACTAGGAATATCAATGGATGGAAATTGGATGAATTGACTTAGGAACCAAAGTTGCAATCTTGTAGGGCTTGTTGCATGCAGTAGTTAATATTTTCTCTCATTCAAGAGACCCTAATGATTATTGGTGGTTCAGAAAGATGATTTGGAAGTTTAATATCAGCATATGATTGGCTCAACTTTATTCTGTTGATATTCTCAACCTCAATTCCATTTTATACTGTTTGGTGCAACGTGAAAAACAATATACTTGAATTAGGGAAAACCTATTTACTCTTTTCAAAGATGGAAGTAGTCCTCTCCTTCCACTTGAATTATTTCCAGTTGGTCCACACAAGTTTCCTCTGGAAACATCCTATGCGCTTGCTGTTCCCTAGCCTCGTTAGGCAAACAGGCATCCAGGATTTTCACTCCCATCCCATTGTCAATCCCAGATAATTCTCAGTAATCTATAAGCATTTGAAGCCATCAAATTTACAAAGTTACCATGCAGTCATTGGTTCTGTGTTCCTTATTGTGTTATTTATCATCTTGTGTTCGAAAAATGGTGCTTAGTTACTTGAAGTTTTTGTTTGTATTAAATATCTATATTTATGTAGATTGTGTGAGGTACTCTTAATCATCAGCTGACAAACCTTCTTTTATGTGCTGTTAGGTCATTTATCAGCAGGAGTTTTTGATATAACTTTAATTGTAATTTAATATATGAAAAGGGATTTTAATTGTACAAATGTGTATGCTAATCAAGTAATGAGGTCGGAGATTATTCCACGTTTCTTTTAACCTGTTAAATTCTTTTATTACAACTTAGTTCTGACTCTTTGGACGCTGCACATAGTGGGAGTGTTGAATCTGATAAGATTGTGGAACGAAATAATTTTGAAAAAAGGTTAGAGATATATATTCCAAATTGGCCAGTATTTGTGGTTAGATTGTCAGGTGTATGCATAGATTGTTCCTCATAAGTTTTACTCTTCTAAAATAGCAGTAAAGTTTCTTCTGCCATTTGCTGGTTATAGATTATATAGAGTTCTTAAAACCACAAAGTCTATTTCAGTTGTAGTCTTATAGGATCGACATTTGATGAATTTTGTCAACCGCAAACTTAGTATTAAGGCAAGCCTGAATTCTTGTAAATTGGTCGAAATGTCAAATCATAAAATTTGTATTTATAAAATTAATTCCTTTTGTGTAAGTTAGTCCTGTTTTCTGTTGGAATCCAGACATTGGATAATGATGAAGCCAGTGATGAGGAAAAGCTACTTGAATCCGAGAATGAGATCATTAGGAGAGAGAAATTTGAAGCAATCTTAAATTTACAGAAGGAGAGCAGTGGTCTGATTGAACCCAAGAAGGAGTTCGTAATATTGCCAGGTATGTATCTTCCACAACCAGCTGCAATGCCCAGCTCCATGCTGCCGAAGGAATCTGACAAGCAACCCGAAAGGGATCCACATGCAGTTGTGTCAGGAAAACATGCCAGTAGGACCTCAAATGGGTCTAGTTCAAGTGGACACAGGAATTTTGGTGCAAGGAGGCAGAGAGCAAGTAATCACCACTCTAGGTCAACTGTAAGAAATCCAAGAAAACCAGTCCAACAGTGGGTTAGAAGAGAGAATCCTAGCAGCCAGCAATAGAAGTGATGTTCTCATTGCTATATTTATATATCATTTTATCATATATAGGGACATATTACATGAGAGGGTGATTCTTATGAAAATTAGAGGAGCAAATCTGAGTTGTATAACTATACATAGATGGTTAAAATTAAAAGTTATTAATAGTAATTAACGATCATGTGCTCATTTAAAAATATTACATAATTTTACGTTTTAATCTTAACCATTTATGTAAGATTATTGCCTATAACATTCCTCTTACTCTCATAATAATCGTTCCATATATATATAGCATCAATGTTTAAAAGGTGCAAAGCAAGATACAAATATAGTAGTAGAAGACAGAAATAGGTGTTTCTCCCGTGCCCTTTTGAGTTGGTGGGTATGTGCATATGGTGCTTGATTTATCTGTGCCTTCTTATGTTGTTGATTTTCTTTCCTACCTTTTCAGATTGTCATAAAATTTTCTTTCGGAAAGGTCTATACATGTAATTTACTATCCATTGAGCAATGAAGTTGTAACATTCAACATTTTTTTGAAATGGTATTCTCTCTCTTTTTTTTTGGGTAAACATGATGGTATTCTTCAAAGCACAAATTTTAACGGGAAACTGTTACTCTCAAGTAGCTATGCGATTTGCATGCTACACAAGCTCAAGTCTTCATAGAGTGTAAAACATGTCCAATTTGTGGAATGACTGTTGAGTGTAATTGATATTTAAGTTCCAGTTCATGCAGAGTGAATCTGCATGCTACAACAGTGCTATTCTTTCCCTTTGTGCAATTTGTTAGCATATGTGACTTCCCCCTTTCAATTGTGTATCATGAATTTATAACTCAGTATCTGAACCCTGGATAGATTGAAGGATCTTTAAGTTAGTATTGCGGCTGCAATACTATCCACAATGAAGTGACGTATGTATATGGAAGACGTGGTCCTCAAAAGGCCACAAAATGGTATTAAAATATGGAAAATTGTTAAATGTTTTGAGAGTAAGAAAATTCTCTGGTCCATTTATTGCTTCTTATATCAATTGTGTGTAGGCTTCACTAAATAGTCTATTGGGTTACTTTTAAAGACAAACTTATTATGATCGAGTATTATGGGTGTAGTTTTGTTTCGCACGCTCCATCTTATGTCCTGAGCTAAACATATGAGACGTGAAGTTTGTAAGGTTAAATTCAACTTCAAAAGTTAGCTCATTGGAAGGTGATTGTCAAAACTCTCATAAATGTTATTTAAGTCATATTCCTAAGCAATGTGGAACTTTAATATGAACAAATAAAATTATTTAATTGAATGAATGTATAAAACACTTATATTATTAGTGTATTAAAATTAAATTTTATAGATATATAGTTAGAAGGAGATGGGATTTTTGACTTTTTCGTAAGTTGAAGAAATCCAAGTAGAAAACATATTTCACCTAAGTTAGGTACACGAATTAGAGAAAATGATAAATATAGAAGACCATAATGGGTCGTCTTCGTCCTCGTCCTCGTCATCATCATCATGCTTTAGCCCCAGACTGGAGAAACTTATTCTACAGTTGTTTGTGTATATTTTTTGAGATGAGAAACAAGAAAAATAATGCTTACATGTGATTGCTAATCGATCATATTCTTCCCTGGCTGCCAAAGCTATGAGTCCATTTTCAAGGTTAAAATCAATCTCAGTTCAGCAACATTTGAAGAACAAAACCCAAACAATTTATCTTACAATCACGCAATCAGATTGTATTTTTTATTATTTTTTAAAATTGGGTTTATCAATTTCATATCCTAGCTCGTAAAAATATTTATACGAATTTAATATACATGCCCTGTCAAGGTACAAAAGTTTTATACAAATATGTATTAATATATCAATAAAAAATTTGACTCAATCATCTAATGATCTTAAAAATCTATAAATAGAAGCATATGATTAAATGATCTTATAAAACCCTTCTAAATATAAATTGACAGTGCATTAAAATTAATCTCTATTTATATATGTTTCAATAACTGGGTAATATCCAAGCAGAAACTTCTATATTTACATAATTAGCATACTCTTAGTTTCTCAATATTCTCGGATTAATAATTTGGTGATTCGTTTGAATTTTTAAAGCCTATAAATAGAGAATTGAAACTTCTTTTTCACGATTATGATGATTAGCTTCCACGTGTGCGAAATTTTGTTTTTCTCGTTTGTTGTCGTACAGTGTTGTATACATATGCAGTGGAGGCACACGAAGACTACACTAGGCAGTATAGACACCAAGCATGCAGTTATGCGAGAAATTCTAAAGTGTTTTTCTTTTTAATAAGATAAGTAACTTGTTCTATTTTATTCTTAATTTGACATTTTTTTGGGTGAATGAAAACTAAGGTTGAGGGAAAAACCCGTTTTGGGGTCAGGACATATTTCTATTCATAAGCCTAGATCATCCACCAATAAAGAAACTCTTATAATCAAACTAAGTCATGGTGATACATGAGCGAAAGATATTGACAGGGTGAGCTAATCCTTATTGACTTCTTAGTTTGACATCTCATTATACTTGTGAGTCATTTTTTATTTTTATTGTATTTTTAACAAAATAAATAAGATATCAAATAATTAAAAAAATGTTTTTTTGAAATCAAAAAATGTAATCATACTTCTTTTTATCCTCTGAAAACAATTAAGAATTCATTGTAAGGAAATTACTAGGAAATTGACTACCACATAGATCAACACCATGGTTTTTCAGTTTAACTAGATGTTTGGGGTTTGAGTTCTAGACATGCAGCTATGTTAAAACTTAGGATAGAAAATTTTGCCATCTTCTGGTCTTACCGAACTTAGAGAATTGCTTTAATAGAAAAGTTTATATGGTTTTAAGAAAAAATAGTAAACAACATTTTCCTTTAAACTACGATTGGAAGAATAAAATGGAGGGAGTGGTAAGGAGTGACAAGGCTAAACTTAAGTGATCATTGTTTAGACTTTGGAAGTAAATTTAGGGAGGAAATGATATGGTCAATAAGGGACAATGTGTCTTCCATTATTACTCAAAACCAAGTTTTTTTAACTTTTAAATTCTGGAAGTCAATGAGGGAAAGAGTGAAATATCTAAACAAAGGTGTGGCATATTCTCTTCAACTCTACTCCTCTCATTTTCTTCCATTACATTATTAGTCACTCTCTTCTATTATCTATAAACCCAATCATAGGACTATAATTGGGAGCATGAAATAGAGGGGTGGCAAGAAACTAAAGTTAAATGACTATTGTTTGAAAGTAATTTTAGGAGAAGGAGTGATATATCAGTAAAGGATAATCCTCCCTTGTCACTCAAAACCAAGCTCTTTGACCTCTAAATTAGGGGATCAAGGTAGGAATGAGTGCAATATCCAAACAAGAGTGTGGTTGTATGATATAGTATTTTCCACTCTACTCATTATATTTCTCTTCCATTCTATTATTAGTCATTTTTTATTACCTACAAAACTCTCAATCATAGGGCTATAATTGGAAGAAAGAAATGGAAGGCGTGACAGAAAAGTGCTAAACTTAAGTGACTATTATTTGGAAGTAATTTTTGAGGAGGGGTGAATAAGGATAATGTCTTCTACCACTTAAAGCTAAGCTTTTTGACCCTCCAAATTGAGGGTCAAGGAGGAAATGAGTGCACTATTAAACAAAAGTGTGATATAATCTTTCCATTTACTCCTTATATTTCTCTTCCATTTCATTACAAGTCACTCACTTCCATCACATATAAATTTCCAATCATATCCTTGGATCATGTAGCTATTGAAATCGTGCAGTATATAGGGACCAGGAGAGTGACAAGTCAGAGAGGAAGAGAACCCCAAATACGCGAACAGTATATCCCATCATGAGCATGTAGGCCAAAAAGCTTCAATTGAAATATCATGAGCAGACAGAATGAAACGATGTAACGGTTTCATCTTTTAGTTATGTCATTCTCAATTGGTTTACTTGTGTATGACAGATGGGCACCACGAGAACAAAGTTCTATTGGTAGACCACAGAGGGAAAATGCTGACAAATTCTTACATATTTTCAAACTGTCTTTTTACTATTACCAAAAAAAAAAAAACCCGTCTTTTTACGATATTAATATGTCACTTTGACAATGTTTTTCACTTTTTTGAACTTTTATAGGCAGCGCTTTTAGCTTAACGGCCTTGGCTCTACTAATCGATTTTTCGTCGTATACTCCTATGGTTTAGCTAGGTTCAATTATTAGATTTTTTTCGTTGGTGAGTGATCAATGAGTGACTCCATGACAAAACAAAAGCATGTTTTGATCCTTAGCTGAAGTAAACATTTTTCTTAACCTAAACTTCTATGAACCAAAAAACTTTATTATTTAGAATTTAATACCTTATTTTTATATAAGTCATTATTATCTTTCACTTTTACAATATTTTTAGGGTTTTCTTCAGCAATTCCTTTAGGATACTAGTTAAAAATCAAAAGTAAAGTGTTGAATTTTTTAGGGTTAAATAAATTTTATTCTAAATTTTAGTTATATGGATTTACATGACTTTTCAAAATGTATATTATGCCACTTTGAACTTTTCAAACTTGACAAAAACTCTACTTTTCAAATAGTAAAAAATTTTAAGTCATAGCATGTTAGCACAATAAAAATTAAGTTAATTGCACATAGTATTCACACAAGGTGTCAGTTGTATAAATTAAAAATATGGGGGCTAATGCACATAAATCTTATCTTCGTTAGTCCAAAATTATATTGAAGATTTACAATTTAAAAATTCATGTTGCGACATTTTGAAATACCAGTGTAAATTGTTCATAACCAAAAGTTCAGGGGTAAAATGCATTTATCTTAATTTTTTATGCATTCAATACATTAAATACTTTAAAATTTTACTTATTCAATTAAAGTTACTTCATTGATTCCTTCATTGTGCCCTAACTAATATAAGGTGTTGAATTATGTAGAATGAGTTCAATTTTAATGTATTGACAGTAAAAAACTTGTACACTATCATCTAATTAAATTCTTCTATTAGCATGGTGTTTTAAGTAGCAAGTGTGAAAGTCAATAATATTCCTAATATGCAAATATATAATTAGATAACAATATAAATTTTCTCTGTTACCAAAATATTTTGGGGACAGAACAATTTCTCGAAAATGTTCATAAAATGAAGAGCAGTTTGATGGAAGTGTGAAATATTTGATTATCTTAATGAGTTATTTGCACACATGCATCTACATGTAAATAAGCAATTGAAACAAACGGCAGAGAAGAAAAACATGTAATAACTACTTTTAAGTAGCTTCGGGTACTGTTAACTAACTTTGTAAACTAATTTTATACGCTTGAATCTCTCCTACAAGATAGGAAAGTAAATACTGAGAGTTCCTGTCTTGGACGCTAAGGTTGGATGTGGTGCAGGTAAAGGCTAAGGTAAGGAGGGTTCCAAAGTTGGTGTCTTGGTGAGATGTGCATATATGGCCGAACTTGATCAAGGCAATAGTGACTTAATTTTTTTCTCAATTTGATAACCTATAATTAGAGTAATTTGATTTGAATTAGCCGACACTAGAGTTTGGTCAATACTATTGGCAGACAGACTGAATAATGCTATGCAGAACGATAAGTGTGGGTGCTCCTATATGCGGAGCACAAAAATCATTACTTTCTATATTGGACAGGTTGCGTGTAGAAATTCTTAAGACTTTCAAATTACTAAATATGTTTAAGGATCTATAATGCATCTCAAAACAATAATGTTTTATGCAGTCCTAGGAGGTTGACCAAGTGGAACAGGATAGGGTCTTGCATTTGATAAGTTACATATTCGAATTCTCACTTCTCTCCTATCAATGAGTTAAATATAAATTATTTTATAAGTATTGAATCCGTGAGCTTTCCTTACCTTGACCCGGGGCACTATCATAAATTTTATCTCTAAAAAAAAACCAATGCTTCATACATGTTATTTATTGGTTTCAATGCCTAAACCGAAGCTAATATCTAAGAAATTTTCTCTATATTTGTATTTTATTAGAATTTTGTTACATTGTTTAAGGAAGTAAAAAAAATTCCAATGTATTAAATGTATTGAAAATTTCAATTTTTTTAGTAAGAATTTTCTACTTTTGATTGGTTAAGTAATATTTTTAAGGTATTCGTTAGTGAGTTATTATTATTGTTAAAGTTCTTTAATGAATCCCATTACAGCTGAAAGTACCCTACACACATGACCTTTGAAAAGCGGCATCTTATCTTGCTAAGGGTATGTTTGTGAGTTTGAATTTTAGAGGAAAAGGAAAGGGAGTGAAGGACTTATAGTATGAAATTATATTACAAGTCCTTCCTTTCTTTTTCCTTTAAAAACCAAACTCACAACATACCTAAAGATTAGCATCAAATCGATCATATATATAGCCAACCAACGCTCTGGAGTCGGGCCTAAATTATTTTCGTTTGTATGGGAAATAGATAACTGGTTCTTGCTCACCAACAAGATTGTAGTGGATGGAAAAGATACAATAACTTTTCTATCTTCTTGGTCTTCATTACAGTAACATGAAGATATCATGCTACATGGTAGCAGGCTAGCTTGTTTTTACTTGATCAACGTTATGGCACATAAAGAAAGGAGGACAGGATTGGATTTGCATTGTCCATTTAGGGGAAGGTAATTTTTTTTCCCATGTGGGTCAAAATTAATATTTATAATGAATTTCACTGTTTCAATATTTTTATCCAAGTTTTACCACTCGACATATCTAGTATTAAATACGACTGATTAAATGAAAGATGTTAGAGTTCCATATTTAAGGATACATACGGCTGAGATAATTTTTATAAGAGATTTAAAAATCTTTCCCCATATATTTTGAGGTTGAGCTAGGCCGCTCAATTCTAAGAAAATGATTATACCAATTAAAAATGAATAATCTATATCTTTACGTGTTAGACTATTGAATGAAGTAATTAAGATATGATGTAATAGAAAATATGTGCCTAATATCAATAAGTTCTCCTAAAATGGTGTCATGCTGGTAAAGTTGCTTAATGATATGAAATCTCTTTACATCAATTCCTAGATAGCAGACACTAGCCTGCCCAATAATATATGATGATTAAGAATCTAGGTTATCATTAATAGCGAAACAATAGTGTACAGTCACAGAAAAAGTACACGTACACATTATAGTAAAGGCTACATGGACTATAAACCAAAAATAAATAAATAAAATATTAAGCACCCAAATTGGTTCCTAATAATTTCTTTGATAGACGCATTAATTCCTAACAATTGTAAACGTCTAATTGGTCATCATAATCTAAAAATAGGACATTGTAGGTCATCGCGCTTGTCAAGGCTCGCAGAGAGGCGATGAAAAAAGTTAGCTGGAGAAGGTGAAGCTCGTCTGAGAGGAAATAGAGCTCTAGGAGGAGGTGGAGCTGGCTGAGAAGGAGCAAATGACGGGTCATGAGCTCCATCACGTGTTTATCAGTCTCGAGGCCAGGAGTTGGGCCTCTAACTAGCTTAGTCTATCCAAGATTCTATTTCCTTTTAGACTAGCTCACCTTCTTCAGTTGAGCTCTTTTTATCTTCTTCCTGCAACTTGACAAGCGTAAGAGGTATAATGTAGATTTTAACAGTTTTGAATGATCAATTTGGGTGTTTACAATTGTTAAACAATTTGTCCATCAAAAAAATTGTCAGGAGAATTGAAGTGTTTACTCTAAATAAAAAGGTTATAAACTATATATTTCTAATCACTCTTTTCAACCCCACCGCCCTCCACTTTCTTTTGATCCCCCCATATAAATGCCATGCAAGAACCCAACGGCAGTGAAGAGGAAAAGGATCCCAATTGCTAAAGTCTCTATAATTATGAGGCTTGCTATGAGAGTGTTTGCCATCCAAACACGTGCATCCTCTTCTATCTCCAAACAAAACCCTACTTTCTCACAATCTGAATCAAACACAAGCTCCCCTTCCAACAATTCTATGTTCTCATGGAGTCAACTTAAGTTCAATTCAGCCAAATTCAAGTCTCCCAAACTACGTCTCAAGTGGAAGCAATACCAGGGAATCAACCACTGGGAAGGCTTGCTTGATCCTCTTGATGAGAACCTACGTTGGGAAATCTTAAGGTATGGCCACTTTGTTGATGCCACCTATCGCTCTTTTGACTTTGACCCTTCTTCTCCGACTTATGCCATGTGTCGTTACCCCAAGAGCTCGCTTTTGGGCCGATGTGGAATCGTAGACTCTGGATACCGGTTAACCAAAAATTTACGTGCCACGTGTGGGATTCATTTACCAACTTGGATAGACAAAATGTCTTTGAGGATATGTACCCGATCTAGCTGGATCGGTTACGTGGCCATTTGTGAACGTAAAAATGAAATTACCCGTCTCGGACGACGTGACGTGGTGATTGCTTTTAGAGGAACTGCCACGTGTTTAGAGTGGTTAGAAAACCTACGCGCCACTTTAACTATCTTGCCATGTCATCATGTGGAGAGAAATGATAATGATGGTGGTGTTGGTTCTCCTATGGTGGAGAAAGGGTTTTTGAGTCTCTACACATCAAAAACCAAAACTCATGCAAGTTTGCAAGAGATGGTGAGGGAAGAAATTGGGAGAGTAATTCAGAACTACCACAATGAACCACTCAGTGTAACCCTCACGGGTCACAGCCTCGGAGCCGCACTCGCAATCCTAAGCGCGTGCGATATAACCGCCACGTTTAAGAATACACCAATGGTGACGGTTATTTCTTTTGGTGGGCCCCGCGTTGGAAACGAAAGCTTTAGGAGGAAATTGGAACAGAGAGGGATTAAGATACTAGAATAGTGAACACCGATGATGTTTTCACGAGAGTTCCAGGGTTTGTGGTGAACAATAATAATATTGATGAAGATGTTGAAAGCAAAGAAGAAAATAATAATAATAATAATGTGTACATGGGAAGAAGCTTCTTGTTGGAGTGGCTGCAAAGGCGCGTGGAGGACATGCAGTTGGTTTACGCTGATGTTGGGCAAGAGCTAAGGCTCAGTAGTAGCAAGGAGTCATTGTATCTGAAGAAGGGAGATGTTGCCACGTGTCACGATCTCAAGACGTATCTTCACTTGGTGAAAAGTTTTGTAAGCTCGTCATATCCTTGCACACGGAAGACAACAATCCACGAGATGTGGCCAGAAGCTTGGCTTTGATTCTAATTTTATTTTATTTTATCTATGTTTGTAACGTATATATGGGACCTTCACTGCTTGATTAATATTGGGGTGATTGGGCAGGGCTCATATATATATATATAAAAAAATATTAGGTTGAGGAAAAAACTTGCTCTAGTCTAGAGTTAAGGTATATATCTTAGACTAATTGAGATATTTACAAATCACCTACCAATATAGAAAACCTAAAATTGACCCCAAATCATAACGATATGAGCAGAAGTCGATTAGGTAGGGTAATGCATGTTGGGTTTGATATATATTCTATTAAATGAGAAACTTGAAATCTAACCTTATAACTTGTATTGAGAGGAAGTCTTATGTGAAAATTTCTTATTTCAAACGTGTAAATCATTTTTAACACGGTACAACAATTGCAGCATATGCATATGACACACTTATACAATTATAGCAATTCTCTAAATGGATAATTATTTTTGACCAAGTAAAATTTAAAAAATTGACACTTGTTTGAGACGGAGAGAGTATAAAGTATGATATATTTATTATTTTTTAAAAAATAGAGTAACATTTACTTATCAAAAAACCCGGTTAGGACTTGAATCTCTCTAAAATGATAAAGTGAGGAAATTATCACCTTTGAATCAATAACAGACATGATGTTTGAGACATATCAATTGATTCAATTGTGAGAAGCTTCTCACTTTTTCATTTTAGATAATCCTTTTCAGCGGATTATATCATTTTTTTATCCAATAATTACTATACAAAATTTTATATATGTTTTTTATTAAGTAGCATTACTCTAATAATTGCAGGGATTAAAGCGCAATTTACCTGATTAATATTAGCATTCATTTGCATCTATGCGTAGTGCGGTGGTATATTCGAAGTTCAGGTGATTGGTTGGTGATGGGATATATATGCTGCATGTCTTTATAAAAGTCTATTACTCCCACCATCATAATGAAAGCAACATGGAACTGAGAGTGATGCATGAGAGTGAGAGGATGCCAATGATAATAATGCCGAGTTCTCGAAGGTCAAAGGATGGTAATATAACGAAATAACTTCATATGCAAAGATGAACAAAAATGAAGTGCTTACATCTACAGATCTTAGTCACATAACTGCACTCAGTGTTTTACAAAAATTAATGGTAAATATAACTTTGCTTCGAACTTGGGAGGATTTTACCATGGTTTTGAAGAGTTATAGAACACCATGGTTCTTGTAATGTAATGAGTGAGACTTAATGGTGTATCGATATGAACTAATTATGTATCCATGATGCATTGATGTAGGAATTATAAAATTTATCTGCATTATCTTAAAGTTAAACTAAATTTATTTATGTGATCTTGAAGTTAAAGAGTTTTATGAGGATATTTAGGATCACGCAAATAAATTTTGATAATTTTTAAAATGCATTTAATTGCAATTCTAAAACCTAGTGAAAACTAAAGAATTAATAGAGTGTATCAACTGTCATAAGTGATTGATGTATCGATATATTATTTGATGTAACATATCAAATTGCAAGAGATCATGATAGTCCATAACTCTTCGAGGACCATGTTAGAAGCCTCCTTCAAACTTGACTGTAATTTGTGTGATACATGCTATTGTTTTTATATGCGCTCTCTCCTTTTTTTATCATATTGTTTCCTTCATACGAAAAAGAAAAATAAAAAATAGTAAAAACTAGATTTACATGTATGTATAGTCAATTAGTTTTCCTTTTATAACTATTTAATGATGTTCCTTGAAAATGTTATTTCTGTTCTGATAAGCCTTTTTTCTATGATAGTTATTTTTTTTGGTAAATTTTATGATAGTTTTATTGAAACTATAAACTTTAAATTTTACCTTTTGTAAATACACTAAACGAGTTGCTTTCTAGTTTTTTTTTTTTGTTTTAAAAATTATAAAAACAAGTTCGGGCCGTCATTAAAAAATACAAACACCTATACAGCAGATTTCTTTCTTTTCATTTCTTTTTTTTGGCGTTTGTGGAAATGAAAACTCTGGGAGTATTGGTGCAAACATATTGCTTGTTAACGAAAACCATCAGATCATAAGAATGGTTTTGTTGAAAATTGAAATTGCTCTTCTTGAAGAAGCGACGTGTGTGATATAAAAGAATAATATAATTCAATTAAAACCTGAAGTGGGTAGCCCCAAGAATAGTGACAATGAAGAAGCAATCTCAACATACAGCGATGTAGGTTGAAGCACGTACAGTGTGTGTAACAGTGACCAGGCGTTTTCGATGTTGCATTATAGAAAGACAATATTGCTCTTCTAAGGTATGTTTGTGAATTTGAATTTTATAGGGAAAGGAAGGAAGAACTTGTAATATAAGATTATGTTGCAAGTCCTCCCTCCCTCTCTTCTTCAAAATCCAAATTCACAAACATATCTTAAGGAATGTATAGAGTACGTGGAACATGGCATTAGCAAACTATTGAAGGATGGCCTAGCAACGAAGTGCTTCAACTTTGTTTGACAAAAATGGCTTTAGTGGGCATTGATCGCACTATTCCATTATGTCAAGGTATTAATGCACTGACTACGGGCCACTTAAGTTTTTTTTATTATTATTATTTTTTTTAAATCCCTCAGTGGCTAGATGAGAAGCTCATCTCCCAAGTTATGGTTAAGCGACTAAACAGAGATCACTTCCAAGATGTTTTTTTCTTCACAAGAATCCTGAAATCAAACTCAAAATCTCTCATTTAAAAGGCCCAAGTCCCTTCCACTTAAGTATAAAAAGGCATTTTGCTCTTACCACTGCTCCTTTTTGGATTTAGAAATTATACTATTGCTTCTTATTAATGTCACTAGACTTCGTTAGTTACTGGTGGGAATGTCTATTATACCCATGAAGAAGAGCTAATTCAACTCCTCATTCGAATTTCGACCCCACATCATTGTTCACTTATCCTCTAATAGGGCTTTTCATTTGGAACCACCATTTTCCATTTGTTCGTGGCAGATGGACCACCATTGTCTAATTCGTGAAAGAAAGACCACCATTGGTGATCTATGACTTTTTCCACAAACCTTAAAATTTTCCTTATAAGCGTTTAAAACCCTAGACAATTCTATCAGGAACAATGTTTAATAAGTTATGCTCTCATTATGGAGTGGGGTGTGACGCCTTTGCGGTTTCCCCACAAGTGGGAATGGCTATTGCTTGGAATTTCCCCACGTTGGTGCATTATTTGGACAAAGATAGAGGACCTATGGTCGCAACTTCCCGAAAGGCCACTCACGTTAAGTGCGACAACTGAACTTTAAAATAAAAATACAAAGGAATCATCACCATTTCGTTTGTTAGGAAAAATTATAGGACCCATTTAATTTTCTTAAAACTAATCTGCGAAAGTCTTATGCATAGAGAAGAGAAAAATCAGATCTCAATACCCCCTAATGCATTCGTCTAATCAATGTTCCCCATTGTTACCTGTGGGAATTTTATAACTTTGGCACATTCAATTTACCCTCTGCTATCGAAATTAAGAACAGTAGGTAAAATATTTTCAAGCAACATTAAGACAAATATTATTTAAATTATTTAAATATTTACAAGGCAAGAGAAAAAGGAAGAATGGAATAAAAAAAGACTAAATTACAAAACTTTACATGCTTAGCTTGAATTGCGCTCTTATGTATCTCCAAAGTACAAGAAAATAAAGTTAAGTAGTTTTTCTATAATTTTTTTTTAAAATCTTCAAGGTGTTTCAAACTCTAAACACTCGTGACTAAGACCACCCCAATATTTGTATTCTACAAGATTTGAATCTCTGTCTTCTTCCTATGGGTGGAGTGCTTACCACTGCATCTCACTCTTCTTGGTATAGTTCTTTAAAAATAAATGGAAGTTGATTAATTTTAATTTCTTTTTGAGGGGAACAAAAATTATTCTAACTCCAACCGAATAGGCTTGATATAGATGTAAAACTCCCACCACTTTACAACTTAAAAAAAAAAAATAGAATGAATTCCTCATTTACAAACAAAATAGAATGAAATTACGAAATTAAATATATATCGTATCCATACATCACACATATGTACACCATAAGATAGGCAGCGGAGAATACGATTCAACACTGAAAATTAGTAGCTATTTACGCTCTAGATCTTTCAGTTGCTTTTTTAGAGTGCATGCTCATACCGCATCCTTTCAAGCCTAGTCTCAACCATGTACATCTCATCTTTAAGGTGATGAATTCTTTTCTCCAACCACACTATGTCTGAAGCACTTCTAGTCACTCCATTTTCCATCTTATTTATATAGTCTACAGGAGTGCTAACATGAATGTGTTGAGGTCTGGCCAATAGCACAAGTATGCTAAACTGCTGCAACAAAATAAGGTGTTAGCAGTAACATAAATATAAGTATTTGATCAGCAACTACCCTCAAGAAACATTCTAAAATCTCCCAAATGTTCAAAACGCTACAAATTTTGAACTTCAAAAGTAGATCACAACTGGAAACCAAGCATTAAAGATATAAAATACTTCCAATGCTGAATGCAAAAACTTAGAAAATAGATAAGAAAAAAAAGGAATCCTTTCGATGATATTCACTGAACTATGAAATAACCACTTTAACTTCTTTAACTTTTGCTTTTATTTTGTGAAAACCATAGAGCTGGAATAAATTTGTTGGATTGAAAAAGACAAGGAAATTTGTAATTTGAACAGTCACATAGAAGTGACCAAGTGCTAACTTCAGCAAGTTGACAAAAATAACTGCAACAGTTTTTTTTTTTTGACAGATAATTTGATTTTGGCATCAGACACACAAGTACCGCTAATCAGATGCTCTTGACAGAATCTCATGACTAATCCACAAAGCAAGAAAAGGAAAAAAAAAAATTAAAATTATGGTTTTAAGTACACACCTGCATGATGAAAATCAGAACAAAAATGGTGACAATGAGCAGTGAAACATTGTTCTGACTTTTCAATGACAACCTGAACTTTGTCATATAATCTTTGAACAAAGATGGAACAGATGATGTGTCAATGAAATTTCCTTGCAACTGAGTGCCAACATTGTTCCTAGCATCCACTACATTGGATGTAGCTTGCATCCTTGTAGTGTTACATTGCTCCTGTGACTCTACAGAAGCTTCTCCAATCTCCAATTCTCTATCTGAATTCATTTTTCCATTTTGCGTCACGCTGACAATGGCACCACCTTCTGCCTCGCAAAAAGTAAATCATAAATATTCAAGAACAATACATTTTCACTGGACATTACTGGTATCTGGAAGGCAAAAGGTACTTCAAAATTTGAGGAAATATTAGAAATTGCAGAAGTCAAACCTTGTTTTTCTAGGTTTTTCTGCTTCAACAACTCGTGTGCCTGAAAGAAGTATTGATAGATTCTTAAATGGACAATTAGAAGTAAACTTGGATAAACAGAGAAAACAAAATAAGTGTAATACAAACACCCACACAAACAAAAGAATACCATGTTAATCCACGTCGCATAAGCTTCTCGACATTCTTCAATTGTTGACTGTACTATCTTGCCTGATATTATGCACCCACATAGAATCAAAGGAAGTTCAAGTTCATGGCAACATTGTGTACTCAGTATTTGTGTGTAAAGCATGTAAGTGGGTGATAAACTAAGTATTAGATCACCACTAAGAAGCACAGACACTTGTTGGGCACACACGACACCCACACGACACGTGTTGGATACGGACGTGTCCAATTAAAAAATAATTTTTTTGAACTCGCACGCACCGGACGGCTGGACACCGCTCTAATTCACTGTGGACAAGGTTTGGACACAACGCAGTTTTTTTTTTTTTTTTTTCAAATTCTTAATACCAGCATGAACTCAAAATCAACCCTAGTTATTTAGTTGGACCAATGCTGTTGGGTCATTCTATTTTGAAAATTCTTCACTTGATCACAAAAATACAAAAAGAAGAATTAATTAGATAAAAAAATTATACAAACATGAAAAAAAAATTCAGACCCAAAAAAGACAAAAAAATCATGCAACAAAATAAAAAAATTATATATATATATATATATATATATATATATATATATATATTTTTTTTTGGTTTTTTTGAGTTTGGTGTCTCGTCAGTGCCTGTGCCTGTGCCTCATAGGATCACCATAATCAAACTTGGTACTTAGATTCCCAACTTCTTACAAGTGATACACATATGCTGGGCAGGTAAAAGGCGTTAGGATCAGCAACAGAAAGCCCACTATTACACATTACGTCACAAAACCTTGTGCCATGCAAAAGATAATGCCTAGTAGTTGTTACTGAATTTATGCATGAAAATATGAATTTTGCATGCAGTTATTTAGGCTATACACAGATATGACTCGTGTCATTCTGAAACAAAATTAAGCAGACAAATGTATGAAGGTATACATTTTAAATCCCCATGCAACTTTACAGACAACGATTGATATAAACATCAAATTCTGTAAATTTAGATTAGTTAATTTAAGAACAAATATATATAGATACTCAACTAACAGATTCATCAAATTGGTGCAGTAACAAATTGATGATACCAAAATCAAAGTTACTTTAAATAGAAAATTTAACTTCCGTAAACCATACAAGATCACATTTCAAGAACAATCAATAATCTGGAAAACGTACTGTGCATTTATATGCTGGCTTCATACTCCTAGATTTCAGGAAAATAATCCTAACAGATATGATCTTTCACATACTACAGTTCATGACATAAATTGAGGAAAATAAGCAGCTACGCAACATAGACAGAAATGTATGAAAAAAGAAAACCTGATTGATTTTACCATAATATAAATAATAGTTTTCAAGTTATGGATCAAACAAAATCTAAATCAGTAGGAAAATACGATATCAGCTAACACAGAAACCAAGGGAATATTTCTTGATGATTACATCATCAAAAGCCCCACCTTTCCAAATAGTTTTCTTAGAAAATGCCACATTCACATATACCCGCAAAATGCAGCATTCTTTTGATTCATCCTTGTCTCTCTGTACATCCCACAGTCCCTGGCAATCAAATAAGAAACCATGCAAAGTAAAAACTAACAATTCATTGGGAAAAGAACATTATTAATGAAGTTACTAACACAAATAGCTAAATGAAGACTTTTCAATAAATAAAAAAGGTTGAACATCAACCTGATCATCCCGTGTGCATACAAAGTTGAAAGGAAAATAAAATGGAAGTGATGATGGTGGAATGTACAGTAGTTCCAATGCTCTTCAACACTAACATACATGTGGAAATGGAAAATAGACTGAATGTACGCAACCTATTTCCCGTGATCATTTATTATGTTCGATAATACAAAATATCAAAACAAAATATCAACCCAACTCTTCTAGTACCACATTCTCCATGGTCAACCAAATGTAGGAATTCTTTTCATTAGTGCACTGAAAAACCAAAAACACATCATATCTTGCCAATCTCAATGTCCAATCCAATTTACCATTTTACAAAAGAAAAAACAATGTTTATTAATGTTAACAGGCTGTAGTACTGGCCGCTGCCTTGTGACTTGGTGGTTATAATACAGGTTTTTTGTTGCATGAACAACATCTGCTCATGGGTTAAGACTGCATACATCTGACCTACCCTAAACCCCACAATGGCTACAGTTAATCTGCAATGTTAGTAAACTCACCAGTTCCCACCTTACATTTCTAAACAGTAACCACTTAACTGATGGCCTGAATTTTCATTTGGGAAAGAGTATTTTGACCGAGTTTAAAACAGTATCAAAGTCAGTCTTCTTTAGCTAATTTGGGAATTGTTAAAACATATAGAAACAAACTATCCTTTGAGTGGTCAACTGGTCATGCAACTCATATGCAGGCTTGCCTTTCAAGAATCACTAGTTCCCCACTTAACTCATTTGTAAATTCCAGTTAAAGCTACCCAAAGGATAAGATGAGCAATTTTCTTTCATCAGGAGTAGGTTAGAAGGGGCATCATCTATTAGCCTCTTCAGTAAATTATTTGGTATATTTGAAAAGAAAACAACTCTCGTCAATGATAGTTTGGAGTTTGGACATGTGAGAAGAAAATCGATAGACCCAATGGTTTGGACAAGTGAGGAGAAAACCAATAGAGACCCTAGTCAGAGGAGATGATCATATGGAGAATAGATGAATAAACAGAGATAGGAAAACTGTGGAAAACTCTTTAGAAAAACCATGAAAAGAAAAACTTGAAAAAGAAACTTGAAGAAAGGCTAGGAATTATAGAAGTGAAGTAATTCTTTCTCTCATCTTTTGGTATAAAGAAAGATACAATTTATAGGCCTATTGTAAGGACTACCTAATAAATGTGTAAGATACTAACTTACCTAACTATATCCATCATAATAAATGCTTACCTAACCATATCAACCACATCTATCATAATAAATGCTAACCATATCTATCATAATAAATGTTATATCTATCATAATAAATGATAAGGAGAAAAAACACAAATGTATGATACAATTCAACAGAAAATACCTTGATTTTCACTGCCTTTCCAAAATTTTGGTTTTCAACACAGCTCAATGGTGATGTTAGATCCATATAGTAGACCCCACCAAGTGCGTAAGGCTTTTGTTATCTGTTATTTTTGTTAATGTTGTTATATTTGATGTATCTTCAGCGCGCACTGAATTTGGCTATCTGCGCTATTCTTTGGATTGGGAAAGCAAAGGGTTTTTTTCCCTAGCACTAAATGTGTTATGGGATCAGATCTCTTTATGCAAACCCTGTGGTGCTATGCCCAAGGTATTTTCTACTAAGTTTCTTCTACTGTTAGACTTCCACATTGCCTAAGGATATAACCTAGATAGACTTTATAAGAGTTTGGACAACCCTCCCATCATCTAACTTTTGGGGTTGTGTTAGGCCCACTTCATTCTAAGATGGTATCAGAGCCTAAGTTGTGGTTGTTCCATAGATGTCCAATCCTGCAAACTTTATGTCGATGGCATTGCTTCCACTCCATATATATATATATATATATATAGGGGTGGAGATCTATTTACATTAGGTGTAAGTCTTGGTACGCTTACACCCTTCAATAACTTTTTATGGGTATAAAATTTCATCAATCCAACTATTGAATTCAAAGTTTTTATCTAGTAGATCAAATGTATCAAATTTCATACAATTTGAAAATGATTTAATATTTCATCATGCCACTTTAATTTGACGGATAACATGTTTTTGAAAATATTAGTAAATATCAATCATTAGAATACATGCCTATTGGTATCCGATTTTTTTGAAATTTGGCATGCATGATCACCAATATAATATCACATAATTTAACAGTCGGATCAATTAAATTGAATTTCTATAAAAAGTTATTGAAGGGTGTAAATATACAAGACTGGTGTAACGGATCCCCATATACCTCTTCTATAAGCTTTTCTCCTCGCTATCACTTTCTTTTTCCTTCCAGAGTCTCAAACAATGTTACTCAAGACATACTGTAATATAAAACAATTCATGCACTTTTCCCTTATAGATCAAACTTTTAGGAAATATTAACCATAACATTGTATCAGTGACTCTATGGTTTGATTCTTGTTGCCAATTTAGTGGTTTGATCCTTGTTGCCCTTGTTCATCTAAACAAAAATTAATTTTCAGTACAAGTTAAGGTCAGTCAGTGCATTGTCACATGCAGTTGTGCCAAGATAAAACCCTTCAAGTGGTTATAGCTACTAGTTTAAGCATTTAGAAGAGATGTCTCAAAATAAATACTTATAATAATGACATTCTCATTTTATGCTTGAAGATCTCATGTTTCAAGAAAAATTGTACCTCAACACGGAAATAATCTGCATATGGTACATCATTGACTTCTTGCGATGTCTCTATAACCAAGTGACTGGATGAAGTAAACAAATACATGTCAAAACAATGCATGGAACAGTTCAAGTCCTTCATGTATTTCAATTAGTCAAGGCAGTAACTTTATTCTTATAATAAAATAACAAATAATAAACATGCAAGGAAAAGGAAAGATAGAGACAGGAAATAATAACATGCTTACAAGAGGCAAAAGCAGTTATTTTTAACTCTTCAACATAAAATAATAAAAGCAACAATGCTCCTAACACGCTTCTATTATATGTTCATTTGTACACCATTCCAAATTCACAAAATGCCTAGTTTGAGGTGGTTATACTAATTAATTGGGACTAATCCAGCCTCCTAATTAATGAAGGTTCCTGAAATCAAGCCCCCAAACAATTTAATTTCTCTCAATTGCATAAATTATGATAAACAATGTATTTCTCCTTGGATTGGCATAGGTTGTCGCCTGGTTTATCTGCTTAAGATTTAGTTTTGCTATTTTTGGTTTATGAATATGTATCATCCTCTTTTAAATTACTTCCTTCTCTTCTAATACTATTTCATTTTCTAAAAAAATAAAAAAAAGCTCAAGAGACATTTACTTCCCGTCAATCTCACCACACCATGCATCATTAATCTTAATTTCACAGCTTCTCCCATTTAACAGCTCCGAAGTTGTTGTTGAGACAATGGGTTTTGAAACAGGGAAGAATGAGAGAAGATAGAGACTCGATATATTGATATGATATACTGTGAAGTGATACAAAAACAGCAACACTAGTCCTTATTTATGATAATCCTGGACACCTAATCTTAATAAGGAAAGAAATCATGAATAAGGAAATAAGAAAACCAATCCTTAGATTTCACTTTAATATTCTAGGATACAATCAGGATATTATAGGATATTTGTTATACCTGATATCTCACTGAATATGTATGTATTACTGAATGAGAATTCTCAGCAATGTGCCAAGAACCCTAAGAAAGAATTACAGAATGAATGTGAATCCTAGAGGATAATAGAGAGTCTTCTAGCTCTCTCTCAACTAACAATTGTCTCGACCCCTCACAACAGAGTCCCATCCTCTATTTCATTCACCTAACTAATCTCCTTTAACTGCTTTTTCCTCCCAAAATAATTGTTCTTACAGCTGTCAGCCCTCCCCAGCTGAACTAATATTACTGAACCATTTCTTATGTCTCCTAACATACACTCGACCATACATGGGGTGCCTAACAATATTTTCCCGATTTCTTTCATAAGCCAGAAAAGAATGGGAAAGAATATGCTCCACTAACTTGGTTATGTGGTCAACCCACCCCATGCACCCCTAACTACAAGGGACATCCATTCAAATAATTATCCTAAACTTCACTTGCTTTCTATTGAAAGGTCCCTGGAACCTTTAGCTAAAACAATTGCAACAAGAGAGAACAAAAGAAGAATTTAAGTAAAATATAAATAGATCGATAAACATGAGTTATGGCAACAACCTGCTCCTATAAACTCTGAATTTCTGGACCTCATTGCAGCCACCAAATTTTGCTCCTGAAAAAATGAGCAGTTCTCCATAGGGACAGCTCGCAAAAAGTTTTGAAAATTCATAGACATATAAAAAACTTATTATTGCCCCAAAAAAATATGTAGCCCCATGTTTTTGTTTTGAACTTGCAAGCCTTGTACATTTAGCTTCAATGTTGGTCAAGTAGTCAAGTAGAATGCTTATCTATGTGCATCCCATCAGATTGCATTTTCTTATTAAAATGTGTGCCTGGAGGGTCTTTGCTTCTAACTGATTATTCTATCTAATATTTAGTTGAATTTGCATCAATAACTAACTCCAAGCTTCAAATATGTAATGGTCAATCCTACAAAAGTACTCACTCAGCTCATCAATTTGTTAGAAGTTCTATTTCATTGTAATTCAGTTTTATATTAGGCATTCACTTTGGCTCCCTCAAAATTTTAGTTCAAGCTCTGTAATAGTCAATAAAATTATAATGGAATAACGAAAGTATGCTATATATAGGAAATAAAAGCAGCAGAAGCATACCAAGATAAAGTTTTATTGGATGTTGAAATGACAGTTCACGAGTGTACCCAAATTTTTCTTGAGGCTGCCACGAATTGCACTGGAAGTCTGAAAGAGATAAATAAAAATCATACCCACCAAAACAATAAGGTATGGATAGGCATCAGTTTCTTTATTGCTTCTCTTAAATAAAACAGTATTGACAATGAGAAATAAATAACACTAGCAAATAAAAAATGACAGCTGAAAGCATAGGTCTTAAACTAGTTTCATGCAGGCTACCTTTGTCACCACATCTTTTATGGAAAGACTCGTGAAAATTTACAGCATCATCTGAGAAAAAATACCTAAAGAAGTCTTCAACCTTTATCTGCAGTTTGTAAAATTAAAACTTTGAGAAAATCTCTGACAAATTTTGAAGACTAATATCAATCAAATCAACAAGGAGAGACCTAAAAATTAGGGGGAAAAAAATATATGGTATTTTTCTAAGAAGATAATACCGGAAATGCTGATTCTGCAACACATGTAAATTCTTCTGGGGCTGCATATAAGAATATAAGCTCAAATCAGCAGAATATTTGCATGCATAAGGTGAACTAAAAGCATGGTATGTTACAAGTTAAACACAATTGACATTCGCACTTGCACATGAGGGTGTCACATTTGCTCACGCAAAGTTTCCTAATATAATGATTAGTTTGCATAGTTAGTCAGTGACTCGCAAAAAACCACAAGAAATTCATAACATTTATAATTGAGCAATGAGCAGAGTAAGAAAGCAGGAAAGCATGATTATTATGTCCCATAAAACAATAGACAGGGATGCATGTCACGATATACATATACATCTATGGTATAAAATATGTACCACACTAGGCTAATAAAGAATCATGGCTAAATGTGATAGCCATAAGGAAGCACTCCAGCAGGCTCACTCACAAAAGATTCGCAAATAAATATCAAAGCTATCAGCCTTCTTAAGGAAGTCTGGTTTGAAAAGCTTTGCATACTTCTTATTTCTAAATGTTTAATAGAAGAAGGAAGAATTTTATTGAGATTAAGATACTAAGTGTACAAGAAAATAGGACAAGAGATCCAAACAAAAACAAACAATAGAAATGCTATCAATGGAATAGAGCTTTCCAATCTCTCAACATATCGCGTGCTTTGCACCAAATAGAAGCCAAATGCCTAATCTTCTATCACAAAACTTACTTGTCTGTAAAACTATCATTGAAGGTGTCAGAATTACACTCAAATCAAATGGTCCAAACAGTGGCATATATAGCACATTGCCACAAAAGTTTGGCCTCTTTCTTTTCCCAAAACCAGAAAAACTAATCAACAGAAACTAATCCAAGGTTGCAAAGCACACCCAACACTCACCAAAGATACAAAATTATCTCATAAAAGTCAGCTGCAGAACAGTTAAAAAAAACATCTGAATTCGCTCAACACATCTCTCTCTCTCTCTCTCTCTCTCTCTCTCTCTCTCTCTCTCTCTCTATCTCTCTCAAAGGACCTGCTACACCGTTATTGGTATTGTTTTTGTTAATCATAATTGTCCAAATAAAGGACTTGACCTTAGACTTCTAAATAAGTTTATCAAGGTGGAAAGTGATTGTACTTAAGGTCAAGACTGAATGAGAGTGACCGCCTTTACAAAGTTGGCCCTTCTCCAATTTTCAAGGCACTTGGAAATCATTTCCACAAGAAGATCGCAAAAAGAAAAAAATCTAGGACTACCACCCAAAGAAACACCCAAGTACACAAAAGGCTACTCCAAAATCTAACAAACCTGCCAGAGAAATTGTGGTGGAAAGGTTTTGAGAATCTATTGCAAAAATTGAAAAGGAGAGTGGGAATTGAAAAAATTGTCCCTATCATTTTCCAGGAACACGAAGGTGTCGTCAACAAAATGCAAATGAGATGCCACAATCCCTTCAAATCCAACTTTGACACCTCTAACTAACACATTTGCCATTGTCCTAGTAATCAATTGACTAAGAAAATCCACCACCTAAATAAAAAGAAAAGGAAATACACGATCTCCATGCCTCACACCCTTTGACCATGAACCCAAACTTTTGGCTCAACATTAATGATCACTGAAAAATACTGGTTGCATGAGAATCTGATATCCAACTTCCTCATCTAGGACCACACCATTTTCTCTCCACTACCTTGTCCAAAAAACTCCAACTAATCCCGTCAAAGGCCTTCTCAAAGTCCAAATTCAAAACAAGACATTGTTTTGACCTTTCCCTCTCATCATCAACCACCTCATTGGTTACCAAAGCAGTATGCAAGATCTGCCTTTCTACAATAAAAGCACTATGATTCTCCAAAATAATGTCTTATAAAACTTAACAGAGATGGATAGAGAGAAAATTTGCAATAATAGTTTTATACAAACTTCTTACGAGGCTAAGTGGTCTATAATTTTAACTCTAACTAACCCATCATTCTTTGGAATCAAAAACAAAAATAGAATTAATATTGACTCCAATCTTTCCTTTCATATGAAATTCCTCAAACACCGTCAAACGATCAACTTTAATGAAATCTCAACAAACTTGAAAATAACCAACGATAAAAACACTAGGATAACCAACAATTAAAGCATTAGGGCCTGGGGTCTCAACTGTTTCCATACTCCAAATTGCCTTCTTTATTTCCTCTTCTTCAAAACCTTATAATCTCTTTGGCATCAGCATCATTCTCTCTAACAAGTTGCCCTTACTTGATTTTCAGCTCCTTGTTTAAACTTTGTCTTTGTCGCCATTCTGAATTTATGAAAAAGCTTATAAATTCACGTCCCTTTTTTTGCCATTGGTTATTGATCTCTTACCTCCAACTAGTTTTTTTATTTCCTCAAAATCATTTAACAATAAGAGCTTCTTCTCTCGATCTTCACTAGTGATCAGACCTTCCCTCTTTGACCTATCCGAGGCTTTCTCTTTAGCCATTACATCTATTTTTTTACATTTCCATCCTTTGAATGAACAATGGGAGGGGGGATTCCCATGTTTGCAAGTTTAATAACTGGTAGGAGTGGAAAAGAACTCATGATGTGTTTGGTTGAGAAGTAAAAATGATGGGAAAATTTTAATGGATGAACATCATGTGTAATTTTACAAATAGAGTTCATCAATAAAAATTTTCACCTCATCCTCATTTTTACCCCTCCATCAAACACACCCTCAAGAGGAATAGTTCCTCCTCTTTCCCCTCAAAAGCCCTTTTTTTTTTTTAATAGAAGAAATTTTATCAGAAACCCATTATTTGTTCCCCCAAAATTGAGGAAGAATAATGAGAACTAAAACAATTTAGGTTAAATGAGTATTTTACATTTTTATCCCTCATATTTATGAAGTTATTAGAAAGTGTAAATTGATTGTAATGATAATCCATGTTAATTCTCTTCGTGGCT
Source organism: Dalbergia oliveri (assembly GCA_030441495.1). Classification (NCBI taxonomy): domain Eukaryota; kingdom Viridiplantae; phylum Streptophyta; class Magnoliopsida; order Fabales; family Fabaceae; genus Dalbergia; species Dalbergia oliveri. The sequence goes on from JAMLFY010000016.1 coordinate 714,803, forward strand.
TTGGGGAGAAAGTAGTTCTCTTTGTATTGTTGAATTATTAATATACTCTTAGTTTATGCTCACCAGTCCTAAAATGTTTGAACAGCATGCTCCTTGAAGTTTACTCATATCTTACTTGGATGGGAAGAAACAGCATCTAACTCAAGAATTTAAAAAAAGAAATGCATTGACACATCAACACGTTCTAGAAATTTCAAAAGGTAGCATACAGTTTAACAGTGAGATTTTATTACCTTTTAAGGGAGTTGACTAATCACACGTTTTTTCTTATGGATTTATATGCTATTAAATTTTTTCATTATTTGAAACTTATTAGAGTACTTACATGAAAATATTTTGAGGTTTGATTGATGGATTTAAATAAATTTTTGTTCATTAGTTGAAGGTTCAGTTTTTGTGAAGATTTATAATAATTTTTCAGATTATTTTGAGATTTAGTTGAAGGATTTAAATAATGTTTTGCTTATTAGCTGAAGGTTTAGTTTTCGGAACGACATACAATAACAACAAAAGATCTATCAAAGAGCTATTTGGGAAGTTAAAATTACAAATGATAAGCTCTTACTGATCTTCCAAACAACTAGAATAGTAATTTAATTCTACTCCTTACCTTCTGTTTCTAGTTCAGTTCTACGAGTTCTGTTCCATTCATTAACGAAAAAAATTCTTTACACAATGCAAAGCTTTTTAACTTGGACATGAACTTGAGTCCTTCCAAACCTTGACTTCAGTATTATCCCGAACATCTCTCAAAAACGGAATGAAAGAACTATAAAGCAGTCACATTTTCTAAAAGCTAAAATGCGTTGGACTCCATTTAATCTTGGACGACTCCAAAATAACTGGAAAGTGTTCAGAAACCGGCTGAAAGAAGATCCCCTAAACAAGATATGGAAACGCATCCTTCTAGGCATTGGGAAAAAGAAACCTGTCTTACCAAGACAATCCTTCAAACTTCAAAGCACACTCACAAATGAAAGCCTCAAAACCTTACAAACTTGAAGAAACGCCAACTCTGGCTAAGTTCGCATTTGGAAATCTCAACATTTAAACCACCTCCCACATGTCAACATGGAGCACAGAAACCACAAATACAATAGGTCTTGTCATACCATATACTGAAGTACACCACCACTTACCCTCACCAGATAGAGAACCAGAGAGAGAGAGAGAGAGCAGGCAGGTATGTTAGTTTTGCTTCATTGGTAGTTCCCTATCTAATTTGTTCTTGTTATAGTAAAGAAGGATGCTTGTACACCTACCTCTTTGCATTCTTAACTGTATCTTAATAATCTCCTTTTACTGAAAAAGAAAAAAAAACCAAACAAGCAAATTTTGCACTAATTACATCTACTGTTCTACTTCAAGGTAGCTTCTTAAACAAACAAGTAATAATATGTTGCTGTTTGTGCAGTTCAAGCCAACATTGTTATAAGACAACATGGCAGACTAAACTCCAATCCCATCCCATATATCAAAACCACCTGATTCTTCCAAATTTCAGTAGGGTTGATGTTGTGTCTATCATAGCTCTACCCCAGAATCGTGAAGCAATGGCAAAGTAAACGTTTCCTTTAATTTATATTTGAAAAGAACCACACCTTTCCCAGAACACTACACGAGACATCCATTGAACAATTCAAAACAAAAACCTTGAGTTATTTTCCTGCCAAACGATTTCTTGAAGAATAAAATCATTCATCTGTGAGCTTCAATCTATAATGTATATTAGAAGGTAAGTCCAAAACTCACTTGTTGGAGCATCAACATCCTTCTCCTTCCAGCTCCAACTCAGAGGGGGCACAATCATTCCATACAGGTTCAGCAACTTGTTTTGCATTGGATTGCTTCTCTGAAACTGTCATCAATACAGGGTCGTCCCCAACATTGGATGGAAGTCTCACATCATTGCACCTATCAGTGCCTTGGCTCCTGATTCACACACATATAAGTAAGCCTAAATGAGTTCCACATGAAATAATCTTATTCTAAAGCAACAGTCATTAAGATCATGGACATACGGGTCGGTAGAAAGCGATTCACTGTCTAAGATATCAGATCTTTTGACATTTTCAGTAGTTATAAATCCATTCTCTTGGCTGCTGCACTCAGAAATTGAATCCTGAAGTAAAATCAAGATATGAGGGCAAAAGTAAAACTGATGCAGTTTTAACAGACAATTTGGCATTTTAGAGGTAGAGGAAGATCGAGAAAAACTATAGCATATATAATTAGAAAGGATTTAAATGTTAATAGATTGAATATAATATATGATAAAACTCTATGGCGTTGCTTGATCCGTATAACCAACCCCACTTAGTGGAATAAAACTTAGTTGTTGTTGTTGTAACTTGTAAAATCTTGTATCAAATTTTCCATAAGAAACTGAATTCCGAAAATAATGAGATAGGAACACTTTTCAATTAAAGATAATAGTATTGCACTTTGTGAAAGACAATCAAGAGGAAATGTACAATGAAAATCAGTGTGAAATGTAATTATCTATGCATAACTACTATAAGTTGGCAAGTACAAGGCGTGATTTTGTATAATGCATGGCAACAAAAAGACTACACACAACATTAATCAAGATAATCTTGAAGACCAACCAATGATCGTTGCAGTGAAAAAGAACATAAGAATTAACATTCAACATATAAAGTCCCACAAGAAACTTCTCATAACATAATCTTTCCATGGAAATCCCCATCACTATGATTACGACTATTATTTTTATAAAAGAAGAGGTTTTATTAACAAGAAAAGAAGAATATTTCAGAGAGCATGGAGGCCAAGAGATCCTCATGACAAAAGCAAGAATGAACAAAAGAAAACATCAAAAGAGCAATGCCTTTCAATCTGTTAGCATATCTAAGAGGGAAAACCCTCTAAATTGATCACGCGCTTGCACCAGTAGACGCTAGATGCCAAATCCTATCCAAGTATGATTACAACTACTAATTATCACTTTCATCTAAAGTTCCACATCAAGCAAAGGAAAACAGCACGAGATCCTTCTTCCAATCCCACGTGTCCACAACAATATCCATAGCATACAAAACGGGCTTTTGTAGCAGACACTAGGAATACATAAAGACATTTGCATGCCCGGCAAGGATACTCTGTTGAACAGGAGAACATAATATTCTCCCCACAATATGTATATATAAAATATTCTCCCCTATTGAATTAGTAGAAAAATATAAAGGGAGAAGGGTGGAATGATTTTTTTTTTTTTTGGTTTCTCAAGGAAGAGGATGAACCTTGGTGTAACAGTAAGGTTGCTACCTTGTAACCTAGAGATCGCAGATTCAAATCCTAAAATAGCCTCTCCACAAAGCAAGGCTAAAGTTGCGTACATCTACCCTCCTCAAATCCCACCCAATGGGAGCTTCGTGCATTGGACCACCCTTTGATTTCCTAGGGTATCTATAGCTAGCAATAGTGACTAATCCATTCTAGGTGGGAGCTCCCCTAAGGGGTAAATCTCGGGCCACTAGACCCATTTTATAAACACCACTAGGAATCAAACCCCTGACTAAATGCTTAAGAAGTCAATTAGCTACCAACTATGCTAGGCCTCGTGATTTAATGGAGAAATAATATGTGGTTGAATAGCTTAGATTCAATAGGTGCTTGCTTGAGTACATAGGTTTAGATAATTGATGCTAACTATTTCCTATGACTATACTTCCAATGCCACATTAAGCACATGCTAAAACACCAATTGTCGGCCATTATTCTTAAGATCCCCAAAATAGGAGAACATGAAAGAACGCTTTGCACGCCTGAGGTTACTCCCTTAAAAAAACCATGAGTTGAATATCAGAAAGGGGCGATAAAGACAACCATATAGACATAGGCTTCTCCTTGAAATTTGAGCATTTCTCTCAAAACAAAAACACCAGAGGGCACTGCCAGCCACACCGCCATAAATCTTTGACATAATATCAATGAGAAGAAACAGCTCCAAACTCTCATAATGGAAACAAGATTCACCAGGCATAAAACATTGATTCTAGGTGGAAATGATTAAACAGTTGATAGGCAGTTTTAAAATAGAAGTGCATTGCTTATGATTTGATCAACATATGACAGAGAGAATCACGTGTCTGGGTCTCAATTCCTGTTTCCAAATCAGTTTAACATGTTGCAAATAAATGAATGATGTAAAAACAGGGAACTACAAAGAAACTGTTAGTATCAGTTGCATTTACCCTGTAATCCTCAAACTATTGAGCTTATCTCAAAGTATGTAAGCAAGAATTAACTCCAATTTAGCCTTGGCAGCCTAAACAAGTCAAGTAAGTGCAACCACCAAAAATCAGAAAGACTCACACGAGAGACTAGATGTATGTAACCCAATGATTGAACTTCTCCATGGCTACCTCACTAAGTCTGGAACTAGTTTGCTAGCTATTTCATACAATAACAATCAACAGATTGATATAGGAGAGGGTCATCACTCTATCCTAAAACCTACTACTTTGCCAGTCTAAAAATTGATAATGTTATTTGGTACCAAGACTGAAAAGTGATAAACAACAAGTATACACAAAGAGCTGTGTAGTAAAACACCTGCTGTTCAGTAATTGTGCTGGCACCATTGCCCTGCCGCAACCATCCATCATTAATAATCTTGAAAGCTTCATCACGGGATAGGAAGGATGCAAAGAAATACTGCCAAATAAATAAGTGGATTAAGACAGTAGACCATAACTAAGCACAAACAACAAGAGGTGGGAAATAATATTCAGGGAAAAAATACATTAAATATGCAATGTAGCATAAGCTATAATATCTCTCCATGTCAATGATACCTTCCTGCTGCCAGCAAGAATCTCAATGGCATTGGGAAAGAGCCCTGCTGTTTTTGCCCTACGTACACTTGTGACTTCTGGGAATGGGATTATTCTCTGAAACATAAATCATTGACATTTCCAAGATGAAGAGAAAATTGAAAAATCAAAACTAAAATCACTAGTTAAAATACTGTAGTAAAAATCATGGATCGATATTCCTGTCACCACAGCATATCATAAGTAGATATAAGTGTAATTTCTCCCATAAACATGCTCAACAGTAACAAATAGAAAAGGTTTAAATACATTATTTTGTTAAGCAGCTTACCTTTGTCTCAAACCCAAATATGTTCGAGTAGAAACAAATGAAGTTGACAAAGAGGTACATATGACCCTACAACAAGCAAAATTAGTAACCAATTAGGAAAACAAATGAAAAGGAAAGATGCTAGCTTATTCAAACTTATTTTTAAATCATTAAAGAAACACTTGAAAAAACACTTTAACAGTTTAACTTATTTTTAACCAAAGGTAAAATTCAGTTAAGTGATTTTCAAACCAAAAAGAAAATGTGCAGCACTTGAGAATTAAGGTCATCACCATTGAACAATGAAGCATGACAAGAATATTACCTGAATAAGTATGTTTTCCTGGAGGGCACAATTAAAATCTTCAATAAGGACCTAAAGAAATGAGAACAAATAAGAAACGCCTTCAATTAAAGGAGAAAACAAAAAGGAAGATCATTCTAAAAATGGAAGATCATTCTAAGTTCCCAAGCATGTGACTCAAAAACTATAAGTGCATCTCAAAGAACAACTTTTTGCTATATTAATGTGGCTCATCGGTAGATGCAAGAAATCCCTTGACAAGGAAGATAGAATTGAACTCAACATTTGTTTATCCATGAGAATGTCTTATTTTGGTTAAGTACAAAATGCATGCACCTGGCTAAGGAAACAGAAAGGGGGCTTGCTAGGGATCAAACCCCTGACATCGACATCACATTAAAGTCTAAGAGACTTAGCTTTTTCAGTAGTCTTAGATTAAATATGTTCCTGTTTGTATACATGATGCGGAATTAATTTTGGAAAAAATTTACTTTCATAAGACTGATTTTCATGTTTGGGGCAATCATCTACAAGTATTGAAAGAATGAGAGTTGCCTACAAAGCATTAAGACAACATTATTTCTAGGAGTTAAATTACCAAAAATAAACTATGATGCATTGAGTTTTGAGTAAAATATACATAATTGTTTTGTTTCATGAATTGTTCATGCAATTTTGGACCAGAGGTGGCGGTGGTTAGGTAATGCCCACCCCAAAGTGGCGTGACTCCAAGATTCAAACCCTTGACGTTGCTAGTTACTCCATCCAAAATTCAATCATAAATTTGTTTGGGTAAATATACAATTTAATACAGAATAATTGGTACATTAAATCCAAAATATGTTCTATACCAAAGGCTTCACGAGCTAAACTAAACATCACGTTAAGCTCCCAAAATGCACTATGAGGGCCAGGATGCATTCCATACTTCCAGAAAACACAAATGTAGAGGAAAATGATATCCTCTCATTATATCATGAACGAAAAACAGATTAAAAAAAAAAAAAGGAAACTAAGAGAAAAAGAAAAGTAAAATAAAAAGATAAATTGATCACAAACACATGTTATGTAAAACATGAAAATATTAATAGACATACTAATGCCAATTATTCTATTATATAATGATAATGGTAACCAGTAAACCAATGAACAAATCATTCGCTTTGAATAGACATACTAATGCCAACTATTCTATTATATAATGATAATGATAACCAGTAAACCAATGAACAAATCATTCACTTTGAATTCAATTCTATTCACTTTGAACATTCCAAACAGGCTCAGACTGTAAGAAATTATAACAGCGACTTTGAAGGTTGACAATCACTCACTTCCTCCTGTGGAAGGCGAAACAACTGACGATACTCTTCGCTCTTCAATGCTTCTGGAGACTGTAAATAGAAGAAAAAAAGGCACAATAATTATATAACCTAATCATAAATGCGTCAAACTTTAACCAAATTTGTATTGCCCTTAAATTTGAATTTCACTATAATTTGAACAAAAATTTAGGAGATTTCAGAGTTAACTAAGACAACATAGATATCCTAACATCAAAAGCCACAGAAACTCAACATTCTGAAACTACGCAAAAATAAATAAATAAATGGCTTTTTACTATTCATAAGATAATTAAGCTAAATTTAGCAAAAGTTCCAATAGAGTGATGAATTACACTACACACAGCATCATCGACTGAAGTGAGTCGAAGAAGAATCGCGAATGCAGCAAGAGCAGCGCGCCGACACGAAGCGAAACGAAGAGAGCACGATAGCGCTAAAAGAGTGGAAGGGTACCTGAATTTCAGCGTCTCTGTAGAGGTTCGGCGAGGAATTGGAAGACTCGTTGCGATCGACGGTGTCATCGGCGGCGTTTAGCGGCGACGGAGAGGCGTCGACGGAAGAGGCGGCGGAGGTTCTGGAAGGAGAAGGATCCGCCGGCTGCGGCGGCGGTTCGGTCGTCCCGCCGCCGACGCCGACGGTTGCGGTGGCGACAGCAGTGGAAGCCATAGAGAGGAGTGGGGAGAGAGAGGGTAGATCTGAGAAAATTGTGTGGAAAATGAAGAATGGAAAAACGTTGTTGGTGGGGTTTTACGGTTTTAAGTGACGTGAAGGAGACTAAAAGAGTAAGAAGACGAAGAAGAAGCACTGTTGGAAATTTCGACACAAAACCCCACCATGTGAGGCAAATTTTAGGGATTAATTTATCTAGATATCTATCCTATATGTAAAGGAAGTAATCCATTTTAATTACTTTTTTATGTTTAAAATTTCTATTTTTTAAAATATTCTTGATACATGAAGAGTTTAAAGAAGTTACAAAATTAAATAAAGAAGTTAAAAAATTGAAATAAATTACAAAAATAAAAAAATGTGGATTAATAATCAGTTGCCTATCAATTTACTAGGATATTTTAAAAAAATAATTTATATATGGTATTTTAATAGGTAATTTATACTTATATAAGATATTTTACTTGTATATTATATTTATAAATTTATATGGAGAATTGCGTTATTTTTATTTTACAAGCTAGATTTAAATCTGGTAAGTAAATTTAAATCTGTTTTTGACCAATTCTGGATTAATTTTTATTTTACACTGAATTTATTTTAAGAATTATTTTTAAATCCGTCAAAGGTGGATTTTATACTAAAAGAAAATCATATTACGTGATTTTTTCCCAAAATACGATTGTAATGTATATACACTATCCAAATCTTATATGCTAAAAAAACCCATATTTTTAAAGGATCAATTTCAGCTTCTTATTGAGAAAATATTAAAAATATCCATTAAATTAATCCTTTTTTAGGAGAAAAAAAGTTATTTTAACACACACTCACCATTCGGCGTGAAGTGGTGATGGTCTCTATCCACATTCATTAATCATATTTCATGATGATAAAATAAATTTCCTTTAGTTATATTTTTCAGTTAAGATATTAGGATATAAGAGATGAATGGAATGGAGTCGAATTTGTAAACTCACATAACTCACTTACAATAGTCTATTACTAGATTTTTAGCAACTTGATTTTCCTTGTTGAAATAACTATTTTTTAAACAAATTAATCCCTTACAAAATTATAAATAATTTAAGTTGATCTTGTACATTCGAGGTTTTAAATTGACAATAATTCTTTGGTATTTTTTTCCATAATAGATTAAATTTGTTCAATTTAATTTTTTTTTAGAAGAACCAATTTGGCTTATTTAAGTAATGCTGAAGAAATTAGGAGAGGAAGAAGAAAAGTTGTTGGAAATTTTTTAAGAAATAAGTTAGAGTATAATTCCTATGTAATAATGATCTAAAATATTTTTACACTGTTATTTAATTAAATTATCTTATATTCATAAATTTTTAATTATTAATATATAATTAAATAACAGTATAACTTAACACAAATTAAAACTCTAAAATTTATCGAGAGCTTGAGTTCTGGTTTTTGTTTGGTTTGGTTTGGTCTGAGCGCACGAGTCAACGTCAGTAGCTATGGGCGAAGGTCCTCGTTGATATGGTGATGTTGACTATCAAGCTTGGCTTTTCTTCTATTGTGCCAATGTGCCTCAAATGAGTTTGCTCTGACGTAGCCGTAGTGGATACGCATAACACCAAATTGCTCTTTCACTAGAAATAGAATAGGATAGGTAAAGTGTCAACGGCATTGACCTCAATTTCAAATTTGCATCCCTTTATTTTGTAAACATACGTCGACTTTTTCTATAAATATTAATTTATTAATTTAAATGATAAGAAAAAACTCATGATATATAGATAATTATTAATAATAAAAATATAATATTTTGATAATATTTGATATATATATATATATATATTACTAAAATACTCATTTTTATCATAAGTCATAATTATAAGTTTTATTTTCATATGATAAAAAAATATTATCTTGAATCAAATGTTAAATATTATAAAAATATTATAATTTTATCATTAATAATTATACGTATATCATATGATATCTTTTTGAATAAATTACATAAACCTCTCTTGATATCTATCAATATTACACCTATACCCTCCTAGATTTCAAATTAACACAAACATCCCCTTTAGACATATTTTTAAAAATTACAAGATTATGTATCATCTTCTACCTCTACCCACACTGTTTTCAAGAACTAGTCTTTGCAAAATATCAATAACTAGTTACAATAGTAAAAAACAAGACTTTGAACAAATATAAGTCTTTCCAAAACAAAAAATGGCAAACTGCAAAATCGTTAATACAAATGGTGGTGGGATAAGGTGAAATCGAGAAGAGAACAATCTGAACTTTGATCTGCATTGATTGGCAAAGATGGAGGTGAGGGCACCAAGGGAGGAAGGGACAAGCGGAGTTAGGATAGAGGCCATGCAACTATTTGTGGAGCTTGGAGATCGAAGGAGGATGATGGAGGAGGGGCTTCCATCAAGGTTATGGTTGGATATGGTGATGGTTGCGATAGATAGGAAGGAGGACGATGATTTGCAAAAAATAGGGCCTAAAATAGAGGTGGCAATTGAAGGACAACAATGGCGCTAGGACAACAAGGGAGGCACCAAATGCTAATAGTGGGATAAGGATGTGATAGTGGGTGTGGGCTTTGAGTGGTGGGTGTCAAGGTAGGTGTTAGGATTTTCAAGTGGAGAATCCTGGGCATAATAGTGCGAGCGTTTTTTTGAGATTCAAGGATTTAGGGTTTTGGTCGTGGATGGTGGAGAACTGACATACAATAGAAATAACATAAATTAGCAAGGGTAAATTAGTCATTTTATGCACTTTTTATTTTTAGAAATTTAAAATTTAGGGCCAGGGTAGGTTACTATAATGAAATTAAATAAATTAAGAGAGTTAGGTGTCAATTTAATATCTAGGAGGGTGTAGGTGTAGAGATGGTAAAAAAAAATTCACTAAAACAAGTATTGCTGGAATACCCGCAATGGAGACGATGGTGGGACAAGTTTAGCCCCCACTTGGACAAGTACAAAGTACCTATTTATTAAACAGACAGGGATGAGGAATAAGGTCCCACTCCATGGAGACTAATCAATTCCTCATTTGTATAAATAATTTAAATATTCATATATGCTTAGAAAACCTTAGCACACCTTTATTTTTAAATTATATTTATTGGATTTGCACTATATATGTATTTTAATTTTTAATTTGGATTAGGTTGTATTAGTAGTATTTTGTTATAATGAAGATTTATGTTTTGAATTTCAAAACATTTTTTAATGTTTCCCTTTTTTGGAGTTTTTTTTTAAAATCAAATAATAAACTCGCGGATAGCCATGGAGATTCAAATCCCCACGAGGAATAGGGAATGAGAAATGGGGACACATGATGAGGATAGGATGGAAAGGTAACAAAATACTAAACAGGAACGAGGGTGGAGGGCATGCCCGACTCCATGGATACCCAATGTCATCTCTATATATGTGTAATATTGACATACTTTAGGGGAGGTTCATGTAATTTATCCTATTCTTTTTATCATTAAATTAACAAATAACTATCAGATAGGGAGGTTAGTGTAATTTGGTGAACCTCAGGGGTCTTGAGTGATAGTTTTATTAAATAAAGGAGACTCTAGTGTAATTACACTAAATCTTGAGAAAGGTTCATGTGATTTCCTCAAAGAAAAATAGGTGGATAGGATTTTATTAACAACTCTCTTAAATCATTTATTAAGGAATTTAAATACTCTCTCCATTTAGGAATAATTGTCATTTTTGGACAAAAAAATTGTCCAATATTATCTGCTATTTGATAGTTTTAACTATTAATTATTATTTTTCATATTTACCCTTGCATAGATTTTTTCACACATAATTATTGTACAATTTCCCACCTCACTCTATGACTTGTGCTCCTGTACAATTTGAATAGGCTTTTCATCTACCTAACATACTCTCTACATTTAATATCTTAGAGACACGTGTCCATAAAAGAGTTCAGGACGGCCTTAGGTTTCCAGGACCCATCCGTGTTGCCAAGAAGGCCCAAGGAGCATGAAAGACCTTTCTTCATGCTGACTGGTGAATTGTCACCACTATAGCGATCACATGTATGGGAAGGGGGTTTGGTGGAGGACCACTATAATGGTCATAAGTGTTCTACTAGGGGCACAAGACGTCTTGCCATACGGTCCCTGGTGCGTGAACGGTGTCGAATGATACCATTCTATTTAATGACACCTACTCCCTTTATATACCCTCATTTGGGGATTTCTTCTCCCCAATCAAAAAACCCTTCCTTCCAAACACATTCTCTTTTCTCTCAATCTATCATCAATCCATCTCCTTCCAAGATTAAAGGTAAGAGATGTTATGGGTTTTTGTCTTTCCCTCTCCTCCATTTCATATTCTATGTTATGGTTTGTTGTTATTCTTCATTATTGTCAAGTGAAGTGCTCCCCAAATATTAGTTAGATAAGAGCTATCTAGAGGTTTCTAGAGATTAGTTTAGAGTTTATAGTTGTTATGGAGGTTGTGTCATCTCTCCTTCTAAGTTCCATAGGGGTTGACACCACTCTTTCCTTCTTCTCCTGGTGAGTGGATTCAGATCCTATGATCCTTATATTGGTTATTAGAATTTTTTTCCTTATATTGTGACATGATTGTATGATTTTAGAGACCATTTCAAGAGATTAGAGATTATTGTTAATTTTACCAAGTTTATGGAAATTATGATTTTCAAAAGAACATGAAAGAGATGTTTTAAGGCAAACTCATGGTGTACGCCAATTTTTACTGTCATTAGGAATTACCGAATTACGTAGGTAAATATTATATAAAATTTGAGACCAAACAATCCTTAATAAATGAATATAACGTTAGAAGAGAAGTTAGGAGCAATTCGTGCAAGTATTGCAAACCCCAATTTTCTGACGTGTAAAATGACCAAAATGCCCTGAGGTTATTTTACTCAAAAATGAGGATCGTGGGCCCCACCCATCCTCAAGGGGATGTTTTGATGTTAATAAGGGATTGTTTGTGTTATGTGTGTTAATAGAGGAGAAGAATCCTAATTTTGAGCTTCGACGCGCGAAATGACCAAAACGCCCTTACGTTTTTTAACTTCAATTTGCGTGCCGCTTGAGCCCGAACCTCACTAAAATGTGTTAAAAGGTGTTTTTAAGCCATGATTAACCTTTGGTTAAGCTCAGGTGGTCTCGGGTAATTTTTAAGTAAAATGACCATTTTGCCCCTCTTTGTAGTTTTACAAATTTTGAGATTTTTGATTCGTCTAACGAAACCTAAGCAATATTAGGCTCAAATTAAAGCTTATTAAATTCTAATTATTAATCTAGAGTCAAAATTATTTATTTAAATTGATTAGAACCTAAAATTGCTTTAAAACACTCAAATTGCTTACTAATTCACCTAAGTCCTTAACCGTAAATTCTCTAAATTGCATGAATACCTTGCCTACACCTAAATAATACATGGAACACACAAAACCCTCTTCCATGAGGCTGTAATGCACGAAATAATTCAGCCATAATCATTAGAATTATTGCAAGATAATGCACTAAAACAAAATGCCAAAAAATTCCCTAAAACATGGCATAAAACATGCCTTAAACAAAGAAATGATTTTCCTCCCTTTGTTCCCCATGAAAAATCCGAAAATTATGCCTCCTCCTCTTGTCATACATGAGCTTGAATTCCTCTATAAATATGCTTACTTGAGGAGCCTTGGAAGCTTGCTCATAACTTACACAAATTCTAGTTTTGGAGCACCAAAAGCTCTCATTTCCTCCTCCTCTTGGTTGATTTCTTTCTTCAAGTTTTCAAGAATATTTTGCTTCATTTCACTCAAGGAAACCAAGTTCTCTTCCTTTCTTTCAAATCAAATTAGGTAGGGAGGTGTTTCTAAGTTCATTTTATGCTAAGACAAGTTATGTTTCTAGCTCAAAAATGATGTTTTCATGAGCTTTCTTTTAAGTTTTCATTTCCAGTTTCTTCTTCCTTTCTTTTTAAAGTATTTTGGCCATATGGCCTAGCTTATGATGAGACCATGGTTTGATGATGAGATTCTTGAGTGTTGGTTGCAAAACTTTCACAAGTTAGATCTCTAAAACTTGAAGGTTTCACTAGTTTCCAAAGCTTCTAAAATTTCAGTTTTTGCTTTCCTTATTTTTCTTTCATGGTTTCGGCCAAATGGCCTAGGAAGGAATGAAATGATAGCTTGATGATGAGAACCTTGAATATGGGTTGTAAATCCATCACAAGTTTGGCCTCTAAAGCTTGAACATTCCATTTAATGCAAAACTTTAAAGAATAATGATTTTATCTTGAGGTTTGAATATGAAATATGTATTTTTACTTTGTCTTGCTAAGATACATATATTGGGTTGAAAACATAATTCTCTTAAAGTCTTGAAGGAGCTCTAGTAAAGAGATCAAGTGAACTTGCATCCATGTTTAAGTTTATGCCTTGCAACCCATATTTATTTTATGTCATAACTAAATTCTCAAGAATAAATAAATGAACTTGCATATCTCATGTTTAAATTTTAAGCTTGCATTTCATGTTTAAATTTCAAGTTGTCACTTAATCTCTAAAGATAATAAAGAAGTTGCATCTCATGTTTATTTTATGCTCTCACTTTATTTTATAATGGCTAAAAGAATCAATGCATGGCATGTTTATTTTATGTCATCACCTAAAAATCCTAGAGCTCAAAGAATTGCCTATGAATCATAAACGAAGAAATAAGATAATTGGAGTTAAAGAATTTATTCTTTAAGAAGTCTTGAGAATTGGAGCTTAAAAAAAAAATGTAATTCTCTTCTCCCTCACCGGTCCTATGCGGACTACCGCTCGGTTGCTTAAGATTCTCTTCTCCCTCTACTGTCCTGCGATTACCGCTCCAGTTTCTTGCATCATGTTTATATTACAAGTTCTTGCATCATGTTTAATTTTCAAGTTATCACCTTAAATCTTAAAGATAAAGAAATGGAATTGCATATCATGTTTATAATTCCAAGCTATCACCTTATAAAGATAAGATTAAAATAAGGTTGCATAGCATGGTAATAATTCAAAGATGTCACCTAAATCTCTAAAGCTCAAGACTTGCTCCTTTTATCTTAAGTGAAAGATTTAATTATGAACATTCTTTCAAGTTATAAATCGGTCCCATGGTTAAGTTAGGCCTAAAGTCCTATGACTTCTTTCAAGTTTAACAAAAAAAATTAGTTCTAAAAGAGTTTTAAAACTTTGTAAGAATTTTATGGGAAGCTAGTAATTTATGTGTACTTAAAATGTGATTTGATGCTTATTAAGAATTTGGTGTCATTGATTGATTCCTGGTTTGTATGTTATAGTTGCGTTGCAAACAATGAAAACTTATGCATGAAATAAAGACATATTCTTACCTGGAAGAAAGTGTATTCCTAAGAGTGCAATTTGGAAAATTCTGGCTAAGGAAAGATTTGGTATTTAAGCGTGTCCATTGTGACCCACCTCTCTTTCCTGGAATCTCCAGATGCATGATTATAGTTGGTATATATTATTTCATAAGACTATAAATGAGAAAATGTTATGATGATTATGAATGAAGAATTGTATTATGATATAACATGCAAAGACTTAAAGGTGACTCAAAATATATGAGGAAATGATCCTTTGGACCCAAATATAGGCGGTGAAAAGGTGATTCTTGCCCCCTAGTCTGTTCTCTCAAAAGGGTAGAGACGAAATTTTACTTATCAAAAGGGATAAGTATGTGCTGGTGACGACTAGCAAGGTATGAGCTCATAACCTAGATTACTTCCAAAAGGGTGGAGTATAGGGTGGCCCAGGAAAATGATGATGAAAGTAACTTTAAGTCACCTAAGAAACTAAGTAAATGCATTATGTGAATATGATGTTCTGCTATGCATAGTATTTATGAGATGATGATGAGAAATATGATGTTCTGCTATGCATAGTATTATGAAATGATGATGAGGAATATGATGTGATTTTATGCATAACTATGTTATTATATATGAAAGGAAAAGTTCATTATAAACATGACATGCTAAGTTTATGATGCATTATAAGACGCATGATTAAAGGGACGAACCTCGGTAAAGTATATTTTCGAACTTAATAAATCAATCTTAGCATGCTCACTATTTCATAATAACCCAAGGTTCCTGGGGACGATGATGATGACACAATGCATCATGAGGTGAGTACCCTACTGAGATTCTTTTTATAAGTTTCTCACTCCCTCTATTTTTCTTTCCATCTCGTCTTCAGAAAGGAAGGAAGCGTTCGTGAATCACATTGAGGCTGTCACGGTAGCTGAACTTGAATCCTACTAGTTTTACTCGTATATTTCAGATATCTATCCCTATCCCTGGAGTGTTATTACTAGGTGCCATTAATGGATGTCCTTCCATCCATATATTATTTATGTTTTATTAGATTGCCTACACTTAGTCTTATTCTGTTGGTAGGCAAAATATCTATATGATATGTAATTATGGATGCTGTATGATGGAGCCAATATATTATGATGTGATGTTTGTAAATTCCTATGTGTCTTTTAAATTTTGCTAAATCATTCACGTTAAGCGCGGCTC
Organism: Dalbergia oliveri; assembly: GCA_030441495.1. Taxonomy (NCBI): domain Eukaryota; kingdom Viridiplantae; phylum Streptophyta; class Magnoliopsida; order Fabales; family Fabaceae; genus Dalbergia; species Dalbergia oliveri. Next base: position 730,810 of record JAMLFY010000016.1, read on the forward strand.
ACGTTTTCAATTATGTTAAAAAAAAAATGGCTCGTAATTTCATTAAGTATTTTCAAAGCATGATTAAGGAACTGAAGCAAAGAGTAAAGTCTAGTAATTAATCAGATACTGCCTAAGTGTATTGGGTTAATTATTAGGGTGTTACACATGGGACCATTATTGCTAAAATAATTTTATGAAGAGCTAGAGTATAATTATGATTATTTAGAGAATTTATGACTTCCATGATGACATTCAGAGTATTATATTCTATATAATAGGGATTGAATTTAGAGCACGGTCTTATGCAGAAATTAGAGAATTTAAATAGTTTTATGAAGTAGAGATTAGATGATAGCAATAGAAAAATAAATAGTGAGTTAACGCTAAACCCCAATTGTTAACATTGGTACCAAATTGCCCTTAGGGACAATGCATAACAAGAAGGAACCTAGTTAGGTGTCAAATTTAGATCCTATAATGACCATAGAGCAAAGAATTTTTTATACTATGATTGACATGCATAACCAGAAAAACATATATATATATATATATATATATATATATATATATTTATATTGATATGAAATGTGTAATTAGATATTTCCTGTTTCTCTAGTAGAGTCCGCTTATGTTTTCCAAAGGATACAAATTTTAGAGTTATTGTGTTTACATAATATGAATATAATTTTAGAGTTATTACATTAACCAATTTTGATGATTATATATGCATGTACTTTTTGTTGTTGTGCCATGAAAGGATTATGAATGAGGGCTTGCTCATTAGTTTTAGATAAAACTTACCCTTCTCCTTTTCCATTACAGATTTAATAACCTTAGGTCTTTCTCATCCACCTTTTTTCCAGGTGGAGATTGTTAGTTAGTGGCTTCACTTTGGAGTAAAGTGTCTTTTGTGTTTTGTAAGAGAGATAGAGTGCTCTAGTATACATTGCAAATAGGGTCCGAACATAGAGATAGATTTGTATTATTTATCATGATCATTTTGTATTTACATGATTATAGCTTCATGGTTTATTTGTAAAGAGAGTAACTCATATTTTGTATTAGAGACATATCTAGAGCTTGAATATGATATTGTTTATAATGAATTGATTTTCTAGAGCAGAGCTTTATATAAGAGATGAAATTATGTTTTGGTAAATGAATTTTATGAATTAATTATGCATATAAAGAGACTAAGAGGTCACGAGGCTTATGTGGAGATGAAATTCTTCACGTGCGGTCACGTTCTCAAGTTGGGTCGTGATACTATACTTATAGTCTCAAAGTATTACAGGACTTTCTATAGTACATCTATCAAGTTCAACCATTTACGCTTCATCTATTGCAGTACTCCACATTTATTCATCTATTGATCTTCATTCTTTTTTCCCAATGAATATATTATATATTGTAAAAAAAGATGGGCAGTGATAAAGAATTTTTAGGATTGAAAATTTAATACAAATTGAAGAGTCAATAGTGATTCAATATTTATTGGAGATAGAAGAGTCAATAGTAATTGAACATTCAATAGAAATTGAAGAATTAGAGGTAGTTAAAGATTCCTTGGAGCTTGAATATTCAAAGATGGTTGAAGATTCATTAGAGATTGAAGATTCAATAGAGATAAGAGACTTATAGAATGATAAAAATTCCATGGAATTAACTTCTAATTTATTCTTTGTCATCTGAATTTTCAAATAAGAAGATGACACTTGAGCTTGATAGAGCTTCAAAGGAAGACAAACTTTTTGAATTTGTTAAAGAAATATTAAAAATTTATTTTCTTTCCATTTGTTAATATATTTCTACCTATAATATAACTCAGCATTTTTATTGTTTGGGGTTATCCTAGAGTTTCATCAAATTAAGATCTTTCCATGTTTTAATAAAGTTGAGCAGGAGTACTTGAGAGTGCTTGTAGTGTTTTGTAAAAAAAAAAGGAGAGAGTAAGAGAATGCTAACAAGGAATGCTCAATTAAGTCCTTTACAAGGTTTGCAGTGTGGTGAAATATCAATTGTTGTATGGCTTTCGAGCCAAGAGAGTATTCTATTGATGAAAGGTATCAAAAGACAAGGCATCCCCTTAGGCTATCCACCCTTCTTCCTTTTTTTATAATTATCCATCAAAACTCCTCTCTTCAAAACAAAACCAAGGGAATAGATCTTTTCATATCAAAATTCAACATGACAAGGTCATGTGTAATCCCTCACTATTAATTTCAAAGGTGAGACCCAAACAAAACGTGACACAAAAGATTTAAAGGTGAGAGATCATACATGACCTTATTATGTTGAATATTGATGTGAGAGGATTCATTCCCACAAAACTAGAGAGGAATAATACATGGGACATGCCATTGTTGAAATAGTCTCTTAGAAAATAAATATAATAGTAGCAATAAGAAAAATAATCTCTATAAAATTTAAAGAAACAATACTCCTATAGTCAAATTGACAACCCTTACAATCACTCATATTAATTTGCTTCTATTTTGCATGTTAGCTTCTTTAAACCACTTGCTTCATATCAAATCTTGAAAAATCACCTCAATACTTTATCTTAAGGGTATACAATTCTCGATTGCCAATTTTGTAGGAGTTCTAACTCTAAGATTGTAGTCTTTTCACATTTCAAGTGCAAAAAAAGCCCAAAAAAAAATGAGTTACAATAATGTTTTTTCAAACTTAACCAAAGAAATTTTGAATTGAGCAAAACTTATTTTAATTATATATTGCCTAATTTTAAAAATAACAAAACTAACGAAGAAAGACAATTCAAATTTAGATGATAAAATTTAACAAGATAACAAAAAAGGTAACAAAGTTTCGCCTCAAAAAAGTCATTACATCTCAATCACATAGGCATAAATAAAAATATAAAACTCAACTCAAATACCAAAATAGGATCACTTATCATTTGAGAAGGAAGCTCATCTTCATGTTCTAACATTGCTTTCTTAAGATAAGAAATTTTGTTTTTATTTGAACCTTTTGTACACATATTTCTATCATGCATGATAGTAATGTCAAAAATATGTCATTTGATTTTTCCATAGGGAAAGCTTGAAATAACTTAACAACAACGTTGATAAGCTCATCAATAGCTTTAGGATACTTCTTATGTTGTATGAATTAAACAACATTCAAAATCCCAAATCCAAAACATTTAAATCATGAGAATTTGGAGGTTGACACATCAAACGAATATCAAATCGATCTTATTTAGCTATTCGACAAAATTCTTCATTATTAAGATCAATGTGAGTTCTTGCATTGTCTTGTTGAATGAATATTAGATATCTTGAATTCGCATTGGCCATTTTGACTTAATTGTAGGTATAATATTTTCAATTAAGTGTGACCTTATAACGGCTCTATAAATTGAAGTTATTGGCTTTGTTACTAGAGTGCCTATTGATCTATTGGCATTATTCTTTTTAGTGGGCTCATATGTGACAAAAGATAAGACATCAATTTTTCCAAAGAAAATTTTATTTCCTTGTGTGTTGAATCTTGGACGAGTTATAGCAACCAAATACACAACTTTTGTAAAATAATTTGTGCTTTTACAAGTGTGAATTGAATCTTTTTCATCTAATAGCAAATAATATTTATTAGTTTTTTTGTCATGTAGAACCATTTTTCATCAATGTGAATGATGTTATACATCTCAATGAAAATTAGATCATTTGGTGTGCTTCTACTATTAAGCATTGATATGCAAAATTACAAACTAGATCTTTTCTTGTTTTCTTCCAAAAAAATCCCTTATAGCATTTGAATGTCTTCCTATATCTTTTGTCGGAGACAATCAAACAATGTACACTTCTTCATATTCGAGCAAGCATTGCCTCCATTTTTTCCTTGCCTCCATTTTGTACTATTCAACATATTTGGAGACAAAGAAAAAGTGGAAGTGATGTTCCTCTTAGAAAGGGAAAAATTGTGGTCATAAAAGAATTGATATTGACATGGTATGCTTTCGCCAAGTCCTTTTACAACATAGAACAATTATTTCGACTTTAGCTTCTTCCTTGAATATGAAAAAGAGTGCATTGTTTGATTATATCAAATTGAGAGACATTTGCAGACATTCAAATGCTATAAGGCCTTTTTTGAAAGAAAATAACAAAAGATCTCGTTTGGAATTTTTACATATCAATGCCTAATAGTAAAAGCATACCAATTTATCCAATTTTCATTGGGATGTATAACATCATTCGTATTGATGAAAAATGGTTCCAAATGACCAAGAAACTAAGAAATATTATCTACTACTAGATGAAGAAGATCCAATTGGCACTCATAAAAGCAAAAATTATGTTACAAAAGTATTTTTAGTTGTTATAGCTCATCCAAGATTCGACACACAAGAAAATGAAATTTTCTCTAGAAAAATTGATGTTTTTCCTCTAGTAAAAAAGGACACGCTAAAAGGACCAATGCCAATAGACCAATAGGCAAGGTCTTTTTTTGCATATAGGATTTAAATGGTATATTTACATCAATATGATGTTTTAGGAAAAATCACACAATATGATTTTTTTCAATATAGAATGCGCCTTTGGTAAATTCAAAGACAATCTATCAAATCAATTCAAGTGTAAAATGAAAATTAATATAGAATCCGTCAAAGACATTTCAAATTTGCCTTAAGATTTAGAATTTTCCTGTAAAATGAAAATATCACAAAATCCGTCTATGGCGGATTTTATAAACACCATATATAAGTAAATTTATCCGTTATCTTATATAATCACCTACCAAAACACCTACCAAAACACTATATACAAATTATTTTTCCCTAATAAGCACTCTAGTAACAAAGCCAATAACTTCACTCAATATAGACGTTATGAGGTCATACTTAATTGGAAAGTTATACCTACAATTAAAGCAAAATGGCCAATATAGGATTCAAGGTATCCAATATTCGTTTAGCAAGACAATGCAAGAACTTACATTGATCTTAATGATGAAGAATTTTGTCCAACAACAAAACAAGATGGATTTGATATTTGTTTAATTTGTCAACCTCCAAACTCTCCTAATTTAAGTATTTTAGATCTTGGGTTTCTCTGCTATCCAATCCATACAACATAAGAAGTGCCTTAAAGCTTTTGGTGAGTTTTATCAATACTGTTGTTGAGTCATTCAAAGCTTTCCTATTGAAGTCGAATCATATGTTTTTTAATTACAGTCATGCACGACAAAATCATGCAAACAAAAGGTTTAGACAATACAAATTCCTCATATTAAAAAAGCAATGTTAGAACATGAAGGTGAACTTTCTTCTTAAATGAGATGTGAATGTGATTATGCGTTGGTACAAAATGTTCTAGATTGTTTGATTTGAGTTTTGTTTGTGTTATGCTATCAAAAGGTTCAAATAGATACAAAATTCCTCATATTAGAAAAGCAATGTTATAATGTGAAGATGAACTTCTTTTCAAATGAAATACGATCCTCTTTGGTATAAGAAGTTAAGGATTATTTGAGTTGAGTTTTATTTTTGGATTTATGCTTATGCGACTAGGATGTAGTGACCTTTTTTGAAAGAAATTTTGTTACTTAATTGATCTTTTTAAATTTTATCATCTAAATTTAAATTGTCTTTCATTGTTAGTTTTGTTATTTTTAAAACTAGTCAATATATAATTGAAATAAATTTTGCTCAATTCAGATGTTCTTTAGCAACATTAAAAAAAAGAATAATAATACTATAGTATCGGGTTCATGATCAACCTGAAATGTAGTAATATATCAATAATTCAAAGCATAATTTAAAGTTTAAAATATACAAATATTATAAAACACTAATTGGGATCATGACACTTGTATGATTCACCATAAATTTGAGTCTATATTAATATTTTTCTAAAAAAAAATGTAGTACTCATCTTTTTCCTTTTGTGCTCTTGAAATGTAAAAAGACTAGAATATTGGAGTTGGAACTCCTAAAGAATCGACAATCAAAATGTGTATGTACTTACTAAAACCGTGGTCTTCAAAATTACACCCCAAAGATAAAGTGCTAATGTCACGACCAAACTTGGGCACATGATTACGTGAGAAGTTCCATTCTCACGTAAGTCTCATGACCTGTTGATTGTCTCTATATGCATGCTCTATTCAAAAAATCCATTTAAAATGAGAAATTTCTCTTTTTCCACATACAAATCATCCGTTCTTTAAAGTTCAAATAATCCAAATCATCCAAATAATCAAGTCGATCTCCAGTTTCATAATCTATCTCTAAGGTCTAAAGTTATAATACATCATGTAAGTATATGTTGCTTTGTTTCAAAATGTCATGAAATCCGTACAATTAAGCCATTCAATATAAAACCTGAATATACTATCATAGTATGCAAAATGAAAAACATGATCTAAGGTCTGATCTTGCCTATCTATATTGAGCACTCTAGGCAAACTATAAACACTTCACCCAAGTGAAGCTCACCATCTAGACTCTAGACTGCTGAAGATGATAACTAGGAGGAATCTCATTGTTCTATCTGAAAAATAAGAGAAAGGAGAGGGGTGAGTTTTGTGCAAAACTCAATAAGTGAATTCTCACCTGAAACCCCTTCATGGGACATCAATGAACAATGCATAAAATCATAATAACAATAATAGTATAAAGCTTTAAACATTTCATATATATACATATGCAAATCCTTATTTCATAACTCAAAATAGTTTTCTCAATTTACTTTCATACATGAAATCATATAAGCTCATAGTATAGTAACTCCTAGAGAACAATAATGTCTAGTCTAAATGTCATAACAAGAAGCAATAATGGAAAAGGGGTGTTCCTCGTGAATAAGAGCCCCTAGGTAAGATTTTGTTGGTTCTTCGTGAACCATGTCCCTCGTGGATTGATTTATTCTCAGATATTGCCCCTCGCAGGCTGATTATATTCTCTGAATAGATTGCCCCTTGTGGGTTTGTTTATTCTTTGAATAGATTGCCCCTCGTGGGCTTATTTGTCTTCTGAATAGATTGCCCTTCGAAGGCTGATAACTCTTAAAACCATTCAACCTGCTAAGAGTTTTGAATCTATATAACTCTGAGTTTAGCTTAGCATAACTATAACTATGAAATCATACATGGTGATTTCAAGTTTACAAAATATATCCGCCAACTGTTTTAAGTCATACGAAAATTCGTACTCTAAATTCCTTTTATGTTGAATTTCTAGATTATTTCTCATTAACAGGAACTAGTGGTACTCTAAGAACTTTGAATCCACTCGATTTTAATAGTCTGATTTTAGCATAACTGTGGCTATGAAATCATATCCAAGGGATTATCCTTTGTAGACATTTGTGATTCCATGCCTTCACATAGTATGTACCTCTCATGTTCTGAATCACGTGAAGAATCAAGCTTAAACCTTTTACTTATTCATCCAAACCATCATTCAAACTATCAAGCTATTCATAACTAGAGAACTTAATATCATACTTTCAAAATAGCAAAGTTTTACAATCACAATTTTGTTCCCTTCTCTAAACTATGTATCTGGTTGTAAAACTATATTATATGCATAAACCAGCTCCATAATTCATTAAAACAATCATAAAAATCGCTAACAATTACATGTATCATTAATTCTATATAAAACCAATTCAAAAACCATAATCCTATGAGTTTTATCAAAAATATATTTCATGCTCTAAAATCAAGTTAAAACATACAAATCAATATTAACCTTAAACTTCTTTGCAGAAATCTCTAAATCAAGCAGTAAATAATATTTTTCATGAAAATAATTATAATGAACAACATAGAGATTACAATACGAACCCACTCACTTGGAGGGGTAATCAACAAAGAATCTACACCAACAGAACTTGGAGGGCGAAAATTATACCACTATCTCATGGCGGAGAAGTTCTAAATTAACCTCTAAAACTTCTAAATATCCAAGAATCTATCTTTAATAAGGTAGAAAGTTCCTCTTCCTTCAAAATTATAGGGAACCTCTTCTAAGCAAGGGAAACTCAGAAAATGAAGCAAAACTAGCAAGATAACGTACCTTTAAGTTTAGATGATGAAAGATTCCAATTTAAACTTGAAAGAATTGGAAGAAAATGAAGTTTTGTAAGTGAAAATGGATTGGGAGGTGAAGTTTCTTGTGTTTTGGGGGTGAAGGGGTGAGTGTTTGCGTGTATGAATGTTCTGGACCTTAAAATGGGGGTTTTTTATAACTGTCATCGCTTAATGAGTTGCAGCACTCATGAGAGCATAAAATCATTCACTACACCGCCTTACTATTTCTTGACTCCTGCAATGCTCCAGAATGCTTTCTCACTTATTTATATTTACTAATTTTAAGTTTAACTTTAAAACATAAATGTGAATAAAGAAATACCCCCCATTTGGACTCAAATAAAATATTAGAAAAGTAAAAAATCCCAACAAATTAAAATCTAATTTTTGGATTTTAGTTCAAACTGAGGAATCTCTAAGATTTTATAAACTTATGGGCTAAAAATGAAATCTTTAAAGATTTCATAAAATTCATTAAAAATCACTCTTTAACTTATTTTTCTCTATGGAACAATTACTGGATTTTTGATCTCAAAAAATAGTTCTATAATATAGCCCTCCAAGGACTTGTAGGTTCAACTTAGTGAAATTAACCCAAATAACAGATAAGAGTTGGCACCCTTCTTAGTTTGAAAAAGAATTTCTAACATTTTTATTTAAAATTAGGGTATTATAACTAAGACGATTTTGTGAGATCTGATATGAAGTAGGTGATGTTTGTGAGTTTGGGAAGGGAGCTCCTTCCCTCCAATATTCAAACTCACAAACATACCCTTAAAAACTGATGAGCAAAATGGAAGCAAATTACTAGGAGCGAACTGGAAGGGATGTTAATCTACAATAGGATTTTTTTTTATGTTTTATAGGTTACTTTTCTTATTATTGCTGTTATGTTTATCTTTTATGAGACCGTTTTGGTGATGACATTTCTCTATTATGTGAACCCTTCTCTAGTTTGTTGAAAAGTGAAGCTTTGATGGATAATTATATAAATATATATATACACACACACAAGAATAATGGTGGATAGCCCAGGAGGGGTTGCATAATCTCTTGATGCCTTTCATGAGAAAAGACGCTTACTTGGCAGGAAGTGCACACAACAATTAGCCTTTTACCATAGTCCAATCCTTGTTCTTTAATGTTACTTTAGAAAATTCAAACATAAATCTAAGATAACCCCAAACAATAAACATGTTGCGGTTACATTATAGGTAGAAATATATATAAAAAAAATGAAATTGAAGGGATTTTTTAATATTTCTTTAATAAATTAAAAAAGTTCACATTCCTTTGAAGCTCCATTAAGCTTGGGTGTCATCTTCTTGTTCAAAAATTCAGATGATAGAGTATTGGAATTTAATTCCATTGAATTTTCATCATTCATTGGATCCTTGATCTCCATTGAATAGTCAATCTCCAATGAATCTTCATACACTGTTGTATCTAAATATATTGATTTTTCAATATACCAAACTTTAGCTATTTCTCAAGAAGATGGATAAAAGTGGACGAGAGAGTATGACTAATCATATATAGCTCACTTAATAACTAATATGTTATAATATCTAGGATGTAAATCAAAGTTGAAATTGTTGGAAAATTTGATTTCTACTCCTGCAAAATTAAAAAAAATAAGAAAATAGAAAAAGAGAGAATTGTTAAGCCTGAGGCATGCTATGCACTACTCTTAAGGATTATTCCACTTCAATAAATCCTCAAGATAGCAGACTCTTTGGTATTAACTAGGAACACAAGAATTACAATAGAGAATATGTTTTTTTTATGTATAACCCAAACAATAGAATAATAGTATATTAAGAAATTTAGAAAAGGAAAAACTTGATGCGCTACTATTCATAAAGCTATATTTATGTATATATATGTATGTGTGTGTGTGTGCGTGTGTGAAAAGAGAGTTTTTTACTTACATCGATGGTTAATGACCATATGTTAACCACCTATAATATTTGTCATTAAGTAGAAAAGCAAGACATATCAATGGTTTTAGTTTTTAGAGGAAAAAGACAAGGAACAAAACATTTAAAGCAATTAGAACATAGATTTTGGTTTTGGTTTTAAATGAAAACAAGCGTTGGTCATGTGATTTGAATTAAAAGGAATTAACTAAGAAATCAATTGCTATTAAGACCAATCAATTGCCATATTTAAAAGATTCTGTCTAGTAAGGTAAAGCCATTTGTGATCTTTAAATAATTTTCTATTTGAAGCACGTTTCTAAACAATTTTAACAATAGTTTAAATAATTAATTAAAATATAATTAATTAAACATTTTGAAATATATTTAAATATTCAAAATACAACATAAATTCTATTTTTTATTTTATTCATCTATACAAAAAGAAATACAATAATAAAAGGGATGTGGGACAATAATTGTTTTTTGGTGCACAATTTTTTCTTTCAATGTTACCCTCTAATGTATTTTTCTCTTTCCATCACCCATTCATTCTCAACCACTCAATGTGCAGATGCCCTGGCTAGGATAGGTCATAGTTAGCCCTTAGGAGATAGTTTCTTTTATGATATCCCTTCGTTTGTTAGTTTGTTTTTTAACGCTAATGTAGTTAGTTTGTTAAGCCCGTTGATAATAATAATAATTAAAAAAACCTCAACCCCATCATCTCTTACAAATAAAACTACTTCCATTTCAATTACCTAAATATAACCTACAATATCTAATTTTAAAAGAAAATAAAAACCTCACGCTTCATAAACAAATAGATGAACCAACAAAAAATTTAAAAATACAGTTTAACGGATAAGATGGCAAGCCACTCGTCATTATGGTTTTCTTATTTAGGTATAGAAAATAATTTAGACGAACTCTCACCTATAGTTGATGGTCAATGCCATATGCTGCAGTTGCAATTAACCACATCTAAAATGTGGTTAAATGAAATTAAACGTGTGGCTAAAGAGCCCCACACATTCTTCCCTCCTCCTTCCCCACCTCCGCCACCATTCTCCCAATCTAGATATGGTTCCTTCGATTCTGATCTGGTCACCTCCGCCTCAGCGCGATTTGAGCTTTCTTCTCCTGCGAGATCTTGTTCATCGTTGGTAGATCCGGTTTTGCATCGTCGATGACCTTCTGCGTCCTGGTTCTCCTGGCTCCTCTCTTTTGTTTCGTCACTGACATGGTTCATCTCCATTTTCTTTATCTGGTTCATGGTTTATACATTTAGATCTCGTTTGGTTGTTTTCATCTTCTGTTCCTTTTTCGGCAAGGTTCAAGTGTCCATCTTTTGTTCGTCACTGTCGCTACATGTTGGTTAGTTCTGTTAGTTTGGGATCCGCTTCCATGGTGCTACATTTTAATCTTTTCGGTTGGAGTTGCTACAGATTAATTCAATTTCAGATTTGCCATGGCCACGAGTGTCTCGTTGATCTTTGGTGTTTCTGATTTAAGATCTAGATCTTTTGTCTTTCAAGTTGTTTTTGGCATTTGTTGAACTTCAAGATTGAAGGTCTATTAGATCAGATTTTGGTTTCAGGATGAAAGACACACACACACACACACACACACACACACATACATGTGTTTGGCAACGATAATGTGAACTCGGTGAAGTGTTCGAGATGGGGGATTGGTGGTGGAGGTGGAGGGAGGAAGAGTATGTGCTGTTTGTGTGTGGCTATTTAGCCACATGATTAATTTTATTTAATCACATTTTAGAAATGTAGTTAATTGTAACTGCAACAGATGACATTGACCATTGTAGGAGAGTAGTCACCAATAATTTATTCTGGTTTTACTTTTTCTTTGCTCCCGTTTTCCAATCGTTTTCCATATCCCTCAAAATGACTATCACTAGCGATGTTTTATGCAAAAGAGCATGGTCCTGGCCTCTACTGAGATGTTTCACAATCTTCAAGGCCCTATTTGATTTTTGGTCAGTCCAGGCCCTATTAAAATATTGATTCTGATACAGCTACCAAGCCCAATTTAGCCAATGGGCCACTGAGCCTACTCTGGTATGTTGGGTCTGATTATTTTTCGGCTAATGTTTTGGGCCTTCAGCTGAAAAAAGCGAAAGAAACCAATCACCACCAAAATTCAAAACAAAAAGAAAGAAACTGTTCGCCAATTAGCAGTAATCTGCTTTAATTTCTGGCAAGTCCTATCTGAGAGAAGACTTTCCTTGATTCATCTTATTGAAAAGTCCAATTTGAAAAAAAAATCCTCAGGTAATGTTTTTTGTTAAATACTTAAATTTAAGATGATAGATATATAAAAGAAAATATTAGACACAGACAAATTACTGTTGTTTTAATTTTTCAATAAAGAATAAATTGTGATATTGCAATGTAAGGTTTGAGAAATATAACTATATATATATATATATATATATATATATATATGTTATCTTGAATTTAAAATAAGTTAATAGAAACTATAATTTTGCAAGTTTTTTAAGCACATTAAGAAATTGTTACCACTCTAATTTTCTTTTCAACCAAGCTTGGCCAGCTTGGGATAAATACTAGATAGAATTTTCTTAAATACGCATTAAGAGAACCTTATTACAATAAATTGCTAAATTGTTTTGAATTTTTAAGGAGGTATAAGAGGAAGAAACATTATATGTCCCAAGTTACAACCTTCCCTTAGAGAATGGCATCCCAATACACAGGCGTTACAAAATGAAATTTCCAAATTATTTTGGAAGAAGAAATTTCCAATTTCCAATTTTTATTATTCCAGTACCTGATCAACCTTCCAGAAACTTTACTAAAAGAAAATTATCTAATTACCAGCTCTTCTTTTTGTCTCTTTGACCAAGAACCACCAAAAAGTTAAAAAAAAAAAGGCAAGATAAAGAGAAAGGAAAGAAAAAAGAGGTTAACCTATCTTCCAAGTTTAGTGCAGGATTAACTAGTTAAAATCCCTGACAAAACAGCCGCTAAGAAAAAGTTTCCTTGTGGACCAAATTCCATCTAAGAAAGGAGTCATGCAAGAGCCCACCTTTGAATGTCTTCCCACTTTCCCTAATTCCAATACCTCAAGTTCTCACTTTTCAAACCTCTAATTTGCCAACTTTTCAAAAAGCAAGGAACAACAAAGTGCAAACCCCACATTCAAATAAATAAATAAATAAATAAAATCATAAGGGCCCCTTCTTTTTTGGAAAATGTGGCTGTGGAGTTTCTAGTTTCAGTGATAAAATATTAAGCTAATCATTTTCATCACTATGTGAGTGCCTTCATGGGATTGGAGTCCCTCGGTTTGAACACAACCCTGTCATTATTACTATAATCCAATTCACATTTTGGCCATATAATATTCTCCACAAAAGCTTCCTAATGATGCTTAGCATCATTCACCTATATTTTCTCCACCTCACCCAATTTTTGTTTTTATTAACCATTCTCATTCTAATATTGTTGATTTTGACTAGACATGGCTATAGTCTTTAAGTCATTGGATTCGTCTTTGTCCAAATATGTCTTCTACAGGTGTAAGCAGTGGGAGATAAGGAAATATTGGATTTGATTTGAAGCTCCTAAACTCAATATTATGGTTGTATATATGCTCAAGGTTGGAGATCCCGATGGAAGCAAAATGCAAAAATTATTGAAAAGTTAGGCCCCATATTTAAAAGAACCCAAGCTGTATCATACCAGGGGAACTTATCAAAGGACAATGCTAACAAACGGTTAGTTGCAGTACTGAGTAAGCTGCATTGTTAAAAAGAGGGTCAAGATCTAAAATCTAAATAAAATAGTAAATTAATTATTAGGAGGACCTATGGATTGCAAAAGTGCTCGATGACAGAGATATCTTAAAAGGAAAAAAAAAAGAAGAAAAACACACACACACAATGCCTAACACAGCGATTGCAGACTATCCTATTAAAAGGAGGAAGGTAATGTGACTAGTTGAATTGCAAAACTATGGTAAATTTTTTGTTTAATATTTCTTTTGATTCTTAAAATTGCATACGTAAATCACTTTGATTTCTGAATTTTAAAATTTATATAATTGATTCCTGGTTTTGTAATTATTACTTCGGTGCTTGAAATTGTAAATGATTCAATCTAGGTCTTTAAATATATATTATTAAATCAAATTAATATATAAAAATAATAATTTTGACTCATATTAATCTAATAATTTTTAGGATTTACTGACCAAAGATCCATGTGACTTACGGTTACAAAGTTAGTTAGGTATTAAATTTCAAGAACTAAAATAATTTATGTATATAATTTAAGGGACCAAAATGAGTGAACATTAATTTGGAATGGCGGTTGAGCCATAGTTTAATAATTGTGGTTATCTTCAACTCCTATCTTTTACCTCTCTTATCTCTTCTAGAAAGAATTCTTAATTTTAATGTCTCTATTAAAAATAAAAGAACATTAATTTGAAATGATTAATACTACCAAAATGATTACAAACCTTTTATTTTTATTTAAACAAAATACCCAAATCAATTTCTTAAAAATATATTGAGATAAATAGATATCTCAAAATTTAAAAGTTTTAAATTGGTCTTTCATATTTAAAAAAAAATTAATCTCTTTATAATAAAAAAGGGATAAATTGATCTTCTATATATTAAAAGAATGGTTGATTAATATAATTTGAGAGAGTAGAGTAAACTTTCACTCTTTCAACTAGTAGCGTTATTTTTCACCAAGAAACTTTTACTCTTTCATCTCGTAATATTACTTTTCACCGAAAAATCCGAATGGTAGAACTGGACGCGCTAAGGGAGTGGTGATGATACACGCGCCATCCCCGAAATCCAAAAGAGGATCAAAGAAAACGGCTTGACAGTGATGAGAGAGAGAGAGAGAGAGAGAGAGATGCAAGATGCAGATTGCAGATGCAGTAGTCTCTCGTCTCTCCTTTGAAGAGAAGTGTGTACCTTAAAGAACCAGCACTGTGGGTCCCACCCCTAATGCTGCTGCCCCACACCCTTCTCCTCCTCTCTACTCTTTACTTTTCAAGTTACATTTTTGGTGAGCATCAACTTAAAATTTTGATTCAAGCGGATATTCACCCATTTTAATTCAGTAATTCAAGTTCGCTGAGTGGAGTAGAAGACGGAATAGGCGAGTGATTCAATTTTGTTTTGTTTTGAAGTTTTTGTGAACAAATGTTATGTAATAAAAAATGAATTTAGTTTTAATGTATTATTAGTAATAAATTTAATAGTATAAAATATTTTTATATAGTTATTCAATCAGAATATGGTGACTCATTAAAATTGAACCCAATTAATATATGATTAACTAATAATATATTATTTTTATTCTATTGATATATTAAAATTAATTGTAAAAAAATTATGAAAAATGTTGATAAAAATAAAAAGCATTCATTAGACAGAACTGTCCAACATAATACAGTTATTAAAACTAGCAACTCAATAGGCACTGTGGTGTCTGTCAAGTCAATTAGGAGACACCACAGTTATTTACTTAATCCTCTTTATATAATGGTATAGATAAATAAATATTTTGCATCATTTTAATGAGTTTAATTAATGTGTACAAAGGAGTAAAATATTTTTAAATTTTTATCAAATTAAATTATCTCATTTGTGTAATTTTTTAAGTAGTATGAGACTTAATCAATTTTACTAATATAACAGTATATAACAGGATATCAGTGTAAAATTCTTTTACTCCATAAAAATTAAACTTCATTTTAATTAGTAAAAATTGCAACAACAAAGGAAAATCCTAGGTATTTGGCAATTTGTTAGGCATCCATCCACATATACCAAGACAAAACACGCAAGCAACTTCAGTACATCAGTTACATACTTACATGAGAAAGAAAAATAATAAAAAAAGGCAAAAGCTGTAACCATAACTATCACTTTAGTTGAAGGCAGCGACCACACCAGACCCACTGCCACAGCCAGCCCAGTAACTACAACACCCTTCTCCAAACACACAATAACCAAAAAAAAAAAAAGCTTCATTCATTGATTTGAGTTTCTCATTCATTCACTCTCTTATTACCATTCTTGTATGTTTACAACAACACCTTCAGTCCTTCACTTTGAGAGAGAGAGAGAGAGAGAGAGAGAGAGTTTGTAAGGAAAACACTGGAAACAAAGGAATACCCATTACTTGGTTTTTTGTCCTTCATTTTTTTCAATGCCTGGTTTGTATCTCCTTTTTTGGGAGCCTAGATCTCTCTTTTGCTTCACCATTTTTTTTTCCTGCCAATTTCAGGTTATCTTTGTATATTTTTTTATTTATTTTTTTGCTTTTTGGGGTTTTATAAGCAATGAAATAGAATGGGAATGTGTAATGGTGTTTTCCATTTTGGCATTTTTAAACCTTGTGTGTGTGTGTGTTTTTTGGGTCCTGGTTCTTTTTTTTTTTTAATTATTATTGTGATTATTTTCTTTTTTGTTACTCTTTACAAATTTAGGACACTGGAATTTTGTGTATTCCTGTTTCTATGAATCAATACCTTTTTTTTTCTTTTGGGAGTTGGTTTTGATGGAAAATGAAGTAAATGTTTGGATGATTCTGTTCACTATGTAATTTCCTGATCTGCTGAGCTTTGATTGATACCTTCCTTCTTTGGGGGTTTCTTGGTTAAGGGATTGGCATTTTGAGGCAATCTGAGTAAAGAATTTGTATACCTTATCTTTTCTTTTTCTTTTTTTAATTATCATCAACATCAAACAAGCTCAATTACATTCCAGTACCATGTCACTGTCTTTGCTCTGTGTAGCTTTGGAGCTGGTTGGTTTCAGTTTTCATTTTCTGTGCTCACTTCCTTTGTTTTCTATTTTCAAAATTTTGTGAAGGAAATAATGAAAACTGAAAATACAAAAAGTTGTAAACGGGAAATTCTGAATTTCCCTATTTCAAACCGATTTCTCCGTTTTTCTCTTGAATTTTCCTATTTCTAACCGATTTTCAAGTATATATAATTCTTGTTCCTATATATTCAGAGGCTGTCTCAGTAACGAGCAATAAATTCTACACAAGGCTCTGTTGTTGATGATCTTCATTTGAAGCTCCTATTTGCATTTTCGTCATGTGTCTTTTCCATGTTGGATTTAATTTGTGATGGTGGTTGTGCTTTTTTTAGCAGTAGGATTACTTGGTTCTTTCTGTTGGCTAGTTGAGGATTTATCTTTGTCATGTCCATGAACACTCTTTGTTTGTTAATGAAGGGTTATTTATTAAAATCTTAGTCAAAATAAATCAAGCTGCAATTGAGTGAACGTTATGATTTATTTGCAGGGTCTTCCTAAATATAATTCTTTATGTGATGATATGTGATATTGGGAGGACATGGAGAGGGTTGCAGAGCCAAAGGCACTTCCTCGTAACTTGCCTATCCTTTTTGAGGTATCAAATGCACACATGACTGCTGCAAGAGAGGCTAGTCAGAGACTGAATGGGCAGGGTGTTTCAAGTGTCCATGGGAATTCAGCAAGAGAAGTGAATCAGTTGTCCAAAGCTAGGGATATGCCTATTATGCGGCTGGCCTCAATCAGAGAAGTGGCTCAGTTGTCGAATGCACGAATGATTTTGGAAGGAGATGATATGGGTTTCGAATTTGGTAGTCAAACCTCCGGAGAATCTCTCCCCGTGCACCACCAACTGGGACATGGAAAGGAAAGGCCTCTTTACTTGAACCAGAAGAGCTGGTGCTTGATTTTGAGTCATTGAAGGGCAGCAATGATTCATTTGAGGATGGTGGTTCGAGTTTATTTGCCGGTGCTAGTCATCCCCCCGAACCTGTTGATATAGATCTTATGAGAATGGTTTATGTGCCGATAGGTCAAAACAAATCTGAGCCTGGAGCTGGATGCTTAATGAAGAGCTTGTCCATGAAGGGCCCTTTCCTGGAAGATCTCTCATTCGTGTTCCTGCCAAAAAACCAAGTCCAGCTGTTCCTTCCCCTGAAGAAAGCATTGAAGAACTAAATGACATGAGAAATATATCCTCACCATGTTGGGGTCCTCGAGCATCACAGAATACTGAAAACTCTCTACTTCCTCAAGATTCTGAGGAAAAGGAATGTGTTTGGGATGCTTCTTTGCCTCCTAGTGGTAATGTTAGTCCACTTAGCAGTATTGATAGTACTGGTGTTGTTACAGCAATGAGCATTGTTAATAGTTGTGCTAGTACATATCGAAGTGATGCAATCACTAGTGACGGCATGCTTAGTTTAGACAGGAACTGTGATAGTACTAAAGGGAGTGTAAGGGGGGATTCGCTAGAGAGTGCAAAAACTAGTGCTAGTCGGGCAAGTGATAGCAGTGGCCTTAGTGATGACAGCAACTGGAGCAACATTACTGGTAGTGCCAATAAGCCTCATAAAGGAAATGATCCTAGGTGGAAGGCTATCCTTGCCATCCGATTTAGGGATGGAATTTTGGGCATGAGTCACTTCAAGTTACTCAAACGACTTGGCTGTGGTGATATTGGAAGTGTATATCTCTCAGAGCTGAGTGGAACACGGTGTTATTTTGCGATGAAAGTCATGGACAAGGCATCCCTAGCAGTCAGAAAGAAGCTGACTAGAGCACAGACAGAGCGGGAGATATTGCAGTTGCTGGATCATCCATTTCTGCCAACTTTGTATACACATTTTGAGACTGACAGATTCTCCTGTTTGGTAATGGAATACTGTCCTGGCGGAGATCTACACACTTTAAGACAGCGGCAACCTGGGAAACATTTCTCAGAATATGCTGCACGGTATGCTTTATATTGCTTGGTCGAATTCCTTTACTTATGCCTTGTGTTAATTGCCTGGCATAACAAAGATTCGCTTTGTACTATAATGAACAATGTTTCTTTTTATTTGTGTGTTTATGTGCATGTATTCAAGTATCACTTATGCAATTATCTTGTGCTTTTCATGAAGCTTTACCTAGACTAGATAGATGATAATGTTCTTGTTGGAGAGTTCTTGAGAAAAATGATTTCTTAACTTCAAAAGAAAAATGAAAGCAAGAGTGAATTACGGACTTCCAATTAATCTGCTTTTTGACTTCCCTCCTATTTTTCTTAATCTATGACATATGAACTGAACATGCTGAAACTTTACTATTATGAACTAAACATAGAGTACATCTTTTTGAAATCTGAAAAGAATAGGAGAATGTGAAAACATTCGTTGAACTATTTAAATTGATTGACCAACATGCACCAATTTTCTCTGACACAATTTTTTATGGTATTGTACTTTTATCTCCAGGATAGAGGAAATTATTGTATTTTCTTCTTTTTCTTGATATATTATGATGAGCTCAACTTGTGGTTGAAGGTTTAATTCATTTTATAATGCTCATCCTTAAACTGTTTTTGCTTTTCTAAATGAGTTGCAAAACGGGTTTGTTGCTCTCTGTAGCAGGCCTTTGCAGTTTAATATATGAATATTTGCATGTCTGGCACAAAATTATTATACTGATTTACATTGATATTTTCTCTATATGTAGCTTTTATGCCGCGGAGGTCTTGCTTGCTCTTGAATATCTTCACATGCTTGGAGTTGTATATAGAGACCTTAAACCTGAAAATGTGTTGGTTCGAGATGATGGTCACATAATGCTCTCAGATTTTGATCTTTCCCTTAGATGTGCCGTTTCGCCAACTCTTATCAGAACTTATGATGGCGACCCTTCAAAACGGGGTAGTGCATTCTGTGTCCAGCCTGCATGTATTGAGCCTTCATCAGCATGCATCCAACCCGCATGTTTTATTCCTCGGCTCTTTCCTCAGAAAAACAAGAAGTCACGGAAGCCTAGAGTTGAGCCTGGGTTACCCTCCAGCACGCTTCCAGAGCTTGTAGCTGAACCAACTGCAGCTCGATCTATGTCCTTTGTCGGAACCCACGAATACCTTGCCCCTGAGATCATCAAAGGAGAAGGTCATGGTAGTGCAGTTGATTGGTGGACATTTGGAATTTTCTTGCATGAGCTATTGTATGGCAAAACCCCTTTCAAAGGGTCAGGAAACCGGGCTACGCTTTTCAATGTAGTAGGCCAGCAGCTCAGGTTTCCTGAATCGCCGGCAACCAGTTATGCCAGCCGGGATCTGATCCGGGGCTTGCTGGTGAAGGAGCCACAGCATCGTCTTGGGGTTAAGAGGGGCGCAACTGAGATCAAGCAGCACCCTTTCTTTGAAGGTGTGAACTGGGCTTTGATTAGGTGCAGCACGCCACCAGAAGTGCCAAGACCGGTGGAAAATGAGCCACCGATGAAGTGTGGACCAGTTGATCCTCATCCCCCTGGGGTCGGCAGCACTAGTAAGAGGATAGTAGGAACTGAAATGAAGTCTGAGGGTAAATTTCTGGACTTTGAGTTCTTTTAGTTTGGGATTCGTCAATCTGCTTTTTTTGTTGCCATTATCAGTTTATTTTCACCAGAGAGCTAGCTGCTCAGCATCACCATGTAATTTGAGCTTATCTGCCTTATAGTAGTAAAATTCCATTTCAGTTGGAAATATGATACCTCGAGTTTAGGTTAGGATTGATCACCTTATCTGTTACCAGAATTCTTATGGATAATCCATAATTTAGTTTTTCAATACAGGACTCATACTTCTCGTGAAAAATCATTAATCCTTTTACATTTTTGGGCAAGTTTTGTGATATTATTAGGTGCAGCTGATGGCATTTGTCGTGTAAGGCATTTCTGGTTAGAGAGTTTAAAAGGTTCAAAATTTTCACGGATGAGTTTCATATGTAATTTTACACATAAAATTCATCCATGAAAATTTACATTTCATCTTTACTCCTAACCAAACATACCCATACAAAATTTAGGGTGCGTTTGCTTCATTTTTTTTTTAAAAATTTTTGGGGACAAATTTATTATGAAGCTAATTATCTCAGTTTTTATTGGAAGTGAAAAAAATGAAACAAACACACCCACGATTAGAATTACTGCTTTAGCTACTATTCTATATATTTATTGTAAAAAAAATTGAATAATATGAAATAAGGAAGCACCCTGAATGGAGATTACTTTGAAGGGAATGTCCACCTACTTCAGCAATTATGAGTAGTCTGAAATTTGGTACGAGTTATTGGGAGCTGAGAGAATAATTCGTTCATTTTGCTTATTTCGAAAACAAAATTATTTATTTAAACAACTAAAAAGTGGATATCCATCAATCATATTTTATCATTATTGGATAAGATAATTGTTTTCACACATTTCATTTATTCATCATATTCAAAGATGATAAAATAGATGTCTCCATGGATAAAGATGAACACTTGCAATGATGATGAAGGCACTGGTTATGATGAAGAAAGTCATGTGGATGTTGTGAAGTTGTGTTGATGAGAAGGTTAACAACTTTATCTTTAAAGGTTGCAGTGATGGAGGATTTGCACTTTTATCCTCAAGTTCCATAGATTGCATGTTCTGTGAGTGAAGATAGGTTGTATGAAGCAACGTGTTTTTGTAAGTTGTTGTTGTACAAAATATATTGAGTTTGTGAGATTAGGTCTATTTTGGATTTGAATTTGAGAGTGTTTTTTTTTGGATTGATGATTGTTTTTTGACAGAATTGGTAGATTGATTAGTGATGTTGTGAATGTATGCAGTACAGGTTGAATCATGTTAAATTCCTTATTCTCTTTTAATTTGCGTTGTTTATTTGATAGATTTGTGAGGTGAAGAATTGTTTCCTAACATTTTGTTATAGAAAACACTCCCCTTTGTGTCTCTCTCTTATATAGTGAGATTGATCATCCATCCACGCCAAAAGAAAAAACAAAGAAATCGATTATTCGTCCAATGTCACACCTTAACACAGGTCTATTGAATGAACTCATCACATCAAACAACATGAAACAAACTAAACACTCATTTTCTTAATTCCCAACAAACCTGAAAAACGCTCATTTAATGTCACCATATTTTCTTCGGTACGCAAAGCAACAGAGACCTCTTTGACTCGGGGCAACATCACATGTGGTTAATCGCTTATCTTTCTTTTCTTCTCATAACCATGTACATAACCTTCATGTGTCCTGATCATGATAAACTTCATGTCCATTCTATTGGTGACATTCATGTTTATGATTCTTTGCATTTGAAGAATGTTTTTTACATTCCTATAGTTGCTGTGAATTTTATCTCTATCCTTGCGTTACTTAAAGATTTGCATTATTTAGTCAGCCTTTTCAATGATCATTTTCTTATATAGATCATAGCTTTCCTAAAGGTGATTGGGAAGGGTAATCTAGCATATTGTTTATAACTTATACTACTTCCGCTAATGCAATTCCTAAAGCTTCCACAAATTGTCTAAATTATGTTTCAGTTTATAACATATTGTTTACAAGAGAACAATTCATAAAAAAAATGTATAATAAATTAAACTTATTATAGTAAAAGTATAAATTAAACAATAAAAGATGTTATATTATATAATATTATTTGGTTTGGATTGGATAAGATCGCTTTTAAGAATTAGATCTGAGTTCAGCCTTTTGCAGTTTTAATAGAGTTTCGGTGACTGGACCTGTGTCACCCCGACAGTAGATTCGGGAAAGGAATAGGTAAAAAATGTCTATAGGGCATTGGCTTAACAGTAGAAGCATAAGGGAGCCCAATCTGCATTTCCCATGTGGAGAAGGGAGAAGGTGTTTCCCTTGGGGATGATAGATAACTTACCTGCAAAAGGCTTCTCTCAAGATATGTACCTCAAATAGTCTACCTGTAGAGGGCTTCTCTCAAGATAAGGTACCTCAGTACTCTTGTCTTTGAGAATGGTCTCTTCTTCCTATTCATTCTCTGTACATAAGTAGCTCTCTAGAATACCGTTGGAACACGTCCTTATGATGTAACTTATGGGGTGACCGGTATTGATTATATCTTATGGGTGATCAGTATTAATTTGGGTAGTAACAATTCATGTGTTGTTGTTATGGACGGAAAGGTAAGGCATTCTTTCTCATAATTTGCTATTTGAGGACATCATTGTTGAATAAATTCATCATTCACATAAAAAAATAATATTGAATAATAACTTGAATATTATATAAATACATTTGTTTCATTTCAGGATTTTTATAAAAGGTATGTAACACGTCAAAATATTATTTCCCCTCATGTTTAACGTAACAAATTAAAATATTTTAAATACTAACAAAAGTAGTTAACAATAAAGTTTTATATCAACGGAAAAATAAGATACTAATCTAGCATAATCAATTTGCAAGTGATTGTCCAACAATCATATATAATATGAAAAATATTACTTCCTTAAAAAATTTCTTGCCAAATTTGTTTCATACTCACATTGCATGATCAGAAGTTCTGAAATTTTCGTGCAAAATTTATTTACCACTCACATGCAGAATTTATTTATAATTAATTCAAATCATATAAATACTATTAAAAATTATACATTTTGAAAATCTCATGAAAAAAAATATTTCTTTCTCACATTACATGATTGAGAATTCCAACAAGTACTTTTAACGTTTTGAAATTTTCATCATAAGCACAATGATTTTAAAATTTTTAATTAGAGTTTTTACTTTATACATGTAAATATACAATTTTTTAGTATAAAATATCATATTTTTCCTGTTTTATCCTCCTAAAATATTAGGATTTTGTCTTTCGGTCTAAAAAATATTCGCCCCATCAATCCATGTTAGCCTTTATGTGGCGTGATACTAGACACTTAATAGGAAAAAAAAAAAACTAACAGGAGGCGATTAAGTTACCAGAGAGGAATTAAAAAAAAAAAAGAGACTGGTGAGATTTTTTTAATAATAAAAAATCAAATAAAAAATTATGATATTTTAAGGAACCAAAAGTATAAGCAAACATTAACTATATTTTAACAAGGTTTTGGATAGATGATAGGTTGTAGTTGTTGTAGCAAAGGAGGTGAACGCACAATGCTTTGAAGACTTAAAAATGAAAGAGGGACAGATCAAACACCAAAAGTTGTGGAAATATGTTCCCAATTAAGGTGGACTGATCTCGGATGGTCCAACAATGATAAAAATATCTTCTTATTTTTGGTGGACTGATATAGATGGGCCAAAATTCAAAATGGAATAAATTGACTTATTCATATAATTAAAATAACAATACACAGAACTATCTTTTTTTGAATTGTATGGATCAATTTTGAGATTTTCAAATCCCAAAGACTAATTTGTACTCTAATGTATTTTTGAAACCAAAATAAATATTTAGGCAAAGATATAATAGAACCAATTGCATAATATAGGTAACCATGATCTTTCATACGAATTTTAAAATTGAAGATGAACAAATCACGCCACTACATCTATTTGGATCAGTTTCCTTTCTTACTGTTTTCGCATTTTTTTTTTGTTTATTCCTGTACTGAAATTTGCCATTCTCTAATAAAATTATCTAAGAAATTAAATTACGAGGTTTAAAAGAGTTGGTAGCTGTTTCGAATTAGCAGTGTCTATCAAAAAAGTATCGTAAATAGAGACAATAATCCATGCTTCATCCAAAAAATATAATCCAAGAAATTTGACTCTACAGATAGACAATCCTCTTTCCAATGGAATAATTAAACAAACGAATCACAAAAATCCTTCATATCTACATTCCAAAAAAAAAAACCTAGCCCTTATGCTTAACTTGGATCCTAAACAGGACCCAAAAAAAAAACATATCCTAAACAGAAATAAAATTACCTACTTGATGGCATATGAACGGTTACATACCGACTCAAGAACCTCAGTGAATAAGGAAGAAAAACTGGCCAATGCCTGGAAAACTCCAGGCAAGCCTGTCTGCAGATTGTTGAGTGTCATAGCTCTTGTCGCCTCCACAGCCTTTGAATGCCTCACCATTTCATCTTCCACACGCCTTTGGCAGGCCCCCAGTTCCAGCTTCTTTTCGGCAAGCGGATCTCGGCGTCCAAGCCTTGTCCATTGTCAGGTGCAGAGTCAGGCAGGCTAATTCCTACCATGGAATAGGAGTTGTAAAACTTCTTCTCTATGCTTCGCAGCGACGAAGATTTTTTCTCAAGCTCCTTGGAAGCAGTTTCAGTTCTCTTTTTGAACTTGAGCTCTTCAGATTGCTTGGCATATATTACATGGACAACATTGATAAAGCTTTTGATGGCTTCAGATGCAACTGTGTCTGGGACACGGTCAAGAGCAAGCTTCCATTCGTCACAAAAGGAAAACACATCAGATGACTCCCTGCTGCTGTTGATGTTGTCATTATTGACTGGAATAAGGTTTAGCTTAAACCAGCCATGTAGAGACATGATGAAGTCCCGCTGAAATTTTATGAGGCGGCAAAAACTGGAGTGCCAAGTGGACACAGCTGATTCGAGATCCCGAGTTGCCTGCCTGTGCAGTTCAGATGTTGAGTGGCCTCTGGATGCTTGGTTCACGAGGCCACGGACTTGCTGCACAATGTTGCTCTGTATTTCATGGTACTGGTTCATTGATCGCCACATGTACATGATCCTACAATTAAGATATCACAATCATCAAAGAACAATATGTAAGCAGGCAACCCATTCTTCAATTCAAATCAAAATTATTAGGTAAATAATAGTATCTTCCTTCATATGTTTCACAACACTTTAGCCGAGTTTGCAACAGTCACTTGAGTTTTTGTAAAAACAAGGAATTATTTAATAAATATATTCACATTTCTCTTTGCACCAAAACGTGCAGGCATCAGCAATGAGATAATATAAAATTAGTCTCATCATCTTATTTATACAAGGACTAGAACAACTTGGTTATCAAGTTTTAATTGAAACTTGAATTGTTACTTGTTAGGCAATTCAGGGTCACTAATTACTAGAGAGAGATAAAATGGATAATAGGGAAGAGAGAACAAGGGCTGTAATGTAATTACCTTGCTTACGAAGTAAGGGGCGTGGGGAGTAAGGGAGAATCATGAGGGAGCAAGGATAAAACACAGAAGGATCCTAGTGGACCTACCAGATTCCCAGAATTTTAGCCAAGGTTTTGGACGCCTATTGCCTAATGGGAAGGAAGTTACAGACCCTCGAAATTCTGCATCACCTTCAACGTTTTCATTTTATGTGTTCTTCTATAGTAGAACAGGTCTGGTCCTGAACTGATATCCCACTGATATAAGTGATCTTTTACAGATAATTATTCAAAATACTTCTGTATGTCTGGGTTCCAAACATTATTGCACAACCAATTGCAACAAGATGCTTTACCAAGAATCATGCTGTCATGTTTACACACAATCCCCCAGTTTCATACATTATTGTCAACTTGACCTATCTAATGATTTGGAACAAATAGATGGCAAGAAACAATAAAAGCAATAATTATTTTTTGACACAATCTATGGCACCTGGCAACCAGTTAAATAGTATATAGTTGTATACAGCAAATTACTATATGGGTATGGGTTATACCATAATACCATAGTTACTTTAATATACCCGACTCCATCAGTCAGTGATGATCAAATGGAGCCTAAAATTTAAGCATGACAACATTTGAGGAGTACAGTAGTGGACCAAGGTGGGATTACAAGTGCCAGGCAGTAGTTGGACAGTCAGGTACAAAGTGGCACATGCACTTGCACAGAACGGAAGCAAGTGGCATAGAAAATCAGCAAGTCATGATGATTTTAGCTACCATGACCGAAACTGTATGTGACCCAAACAAGCATGTTTTACATAAGATGAGTCAGGGATCTTATTCCTCACCATGAATACCCTCTAGGACTTATAACAATAATTATAAAAAAAAAAAAACTAGGATTCAAGTCAGTTTAAGTTCTTTCAGAGGATTGTTACAGCTCAACAAAGTCCTCTCATTCCACCATATAGATTTCTTTTTCACACAAAATAAGGAGTAAAGATGCCTGCATTAAGAAGGCATTTGGATGAGATATTTTGGGATGAAAATCACATTTCACCCAAAAATCATTTTTTGTATATTTGAATAAATTTTTAAAAATAATCAGAATCTAAAAAAATTGGCTTTCAACTTTTTTATATAAGTTAAAAAGAGTAGCTTTTGTAGGAAAAAAAAAGGTTTTCAGATTTTTTAATTATATATAAAATGTAAGTTTTATAATCACTTTCTGAAGCTAACGCACCCTAAAGCCAAAGCATGATTTTAAATTTAAGCAACACAGAAAACACAATTTAGAGTGTCTTTGATCATCAAGTCTCAAATGTCTCACTTAATTCAAATAGTAACACAAGACAAACACTGGCTCTAAATTTTTGGTAAATAACACTGGCTCTAAATTGAAAAAAAAGGCTCCCTATTTCTTCTTTTCTAATGTACTACTTGAAAATTTGAGGGGCCCAATGAAGTTATTAAAGTTCATTCATTTATAGCAGCAGTACCAATGGCAATTTAACGTGATCCCATATGCCATAATTATTGTCCTTGATTGAAGGTTTCCTTGTTGATTATTGGCCTAATCTTATTTTACCAGAACTTGATCATTCAACTCTCCTCTAATACATTGAGTAAATAATACAATAAATAAATACAAGGTTTTTCTAACCTGTGCCCTAAGGATACTAAAAAAAGCAAGGTTCAAAACCTTTTAGTGAGTCTCATACTTTGAAAATATCAAAATTCATCTTTCCAATACCAAAATTTCTATTTTTGACTCCATAACCACTTGTTAGATAAATCCATAAAATAATTACAGAACCAAGAGACTAACCCATGACAGAGCTCAACAAGCTGAGGAACAAGATCAGAGTCTCTGAGGCCATTAATGGCAGTTGAGGTGGTAGACACAGCCTGAGATGTGACAATAATTAGTGA
Organism: Dalbergia oliveri; assembly: GCA_030441495.1. NCBI lineage: Eukaryota > Viridiplantae > Streptophyta > Magnoliopsida > Fabales > Fabaceae > Dalbergia > Dalbergia oliveri. The sequence goes on from JAMLFY010000016.1 coordinate 758,631, forward strand.
CTGCAACCTTGTTATGGAAGCCTTGGTCTTGTCTATCTTCGCTTCATCACCCCCCTTGTATTCCCGACTCTGCAGAGCTGACAATTTCTTTTCATGCTCAATCTTCACACTTTCTCTAGCCTACATATATGCAAGGAAATTTTGAAGTAGGCATCAGCACACGAGGTTTCAGAACCGCATAATTTTAGCTGAAAGTACATGCTACAGAACCACCTAATTTCAGTTTGATGAAAAAGACAGAATAAGGTGGACACCGAATTAATGGAAAGCATCAACAACACGACTTATATATATTACTTTTCTCCATTTTTGGCAAGTAATATATATAGTAGTTATGTAAATTTAGTGTAACAAAATCTTTGACCTTCATTCATATCCTATCCTTTCCTATCAGTAGAACGGATAACCAATCATGAATCACTATTGAAAGTTAAGTTGTGAACAATGAATCACAAAAAGCTTTATGGTTTTTATTTTATTTTTTACCTTTTTCTTCACAAAATTCTAAAACCAGTAAATAGAATAAAAGTTGAGTTTATATGCATTGATAGCGAAAAATTATTTTATACTATCAACCAATCGAAATTTAAGAAAGTGTAAAATTATAATAGGTAGTTATCAACTATCAATTATGATTTGACACTTTATTAAAATTAACAGTGTAAAGTTAGTTCATGGAAATTAAGGTTTTTCTAACAAGTGTCCAAAAGTTGTATGTTTTGCCCTGAAGAACAAGTTTTTCAAGTTTCCAATACAGTGAGCACATTAAAATAACTTAAAAACTTACTATTTTAAATTCCTTAAGGACACTCATCAAAAAATTAAACTCAAAAAAATAAAATGATATTTTTAAAAAGAAATAATGATGGAAACAAGAAAACATTTCCTATAAACCAAAATATTATAATAATAATAATAATAATAATAAAAGCATACCCTAAAATTCCAAACAAGCAAGTACTAACAATTTGCTTGTTACTAATAATCACTTCCGTTGTCGTTTTCCCGACTTGTGTTGCCTTCCTTGGCCTTGGGCATAACACAGGCTAGAAAGAGGTAGGGGTACCTCAGTCATTTAACATAGACACAGTACACAATGCACAACAGTCAAATGCACCGAAAGAAACCGTCCAAATCAGGAATATTATTCAATATGGTCCCACTACACAGCCCAAGAGGTATTTTAGTCAATTAAACAGCAAGGGAAAAAAAAACACCTATTAAAACAGCGGTCTTTTCACCCTAAAGAGTGAAATACGTGTTCATCACTTTCCTACACCTTTTTATTGTCCCAAAAAGAAACAGTAGTTTTTATTAATAAAATAAATAATATTTGTGAAATTGCGCGAATACCACGAAAATTAAGCTAAATTTTACCTTCACTTCCTGATAGAGCTTCTTCTCCCAAGCCAAAAGCCGTTCCAAAGTGGAACACAAACTCTTTGGACCACCCGGTTTTTCAAACGAACCGGGGTCGAGCCGGTACTTAACCGCTAATGGCGGTTTTGAGGTCCAATTCGAGCTCAGGTTGCTCAATAGACTACTCGAGTGATACACAGTTTCTGCATTCAAAAATCATCAAGTGAATTAACTCAAACTTTTCCCAGAAAATTAAACCCACCATTTGGTTCCCTTCATCATAATAATAACCAATAACGAATATGATTATACAAAAAAATCACAGAAAATTGAATCTCAATTTCTTCAACTTAATATCCCAGTAACCAAAAAGAGATGTTTGTGGGTTTTATTTTCATTTTCAGTTTTTATTTTTTTTTATGTTTTTTATTTTCAGGATTTTATCGATAAATCTCTATTTCCTCTCTCTATATATATATATATATATATATATATATATATATAGAGAGAGAGAGAGAGAGAGAGAGAGAGAGAGCATGAGTTTGACTGAATTCAAACTTGAATCCCCCAGCTTTCAACTTTTCCAGCAATTTATGTGTCTAAATTTAAAAAAAAAGAAAAAGAAAATGAAATACTTGAAATTTGAAATATCAGAATTTTTCTTACTTAATTCAAACTTGACCAAAACAATTGAGCATGAGTTGAGTTTTGTCCGAATTCCAATTGCATTCAACGAATTGGTTTAAAAAAACTTTCCCGCAATTTCCGAGTAACCAAACACTCAACAAAACCCCAAAACCAAAAGACAGCTAAAAAACAGAGAAAATAAATAATAATGAAAAAAAAGACTCACTCCTCAATTGCCTAAAACTCCGATCAAGCTGCTCCCTACTGATCTCGAGCATCTCCGATAGCTTGTCTCCAGCACCTGCAGCCTTCTCGAAATTCTCCCTAATCGCTTCAACAATCTCCTTCAAATCCTTGTGCCTCACCACCATCCTCATCCCCACCGCCGCCACCTCCTCCGACGCCTCGTTCCCGCGCTTCACGTCCACCTTCTCCGCGACCTTCGCCGCCGCCGCAGCACCACCACCACCGCCGCCGCCTGCAACAGACTCCGCTCTCGCAGACGACCTCAGATCACCGTCCTCTTCCTCCGACGAGCTCGTCGTGCTGTACCGGTCCCCCACTCGCTGCACTGAACCTCCTCTCGCTCCGTTTCCGTATACTCTTCACCAAGATGATGATCATGATGATAATAGCGCTTCTCTTCGGGTTCGGGTTCCGGTTCGGGTTTTCTTCGGAAGAAATCGTATTCGGATCTCTGAGATTGGGAATCAACGTTTTTAATTCTGTGGTTCTGTGGCTCGGAGTGGAAGAAGTTGTATTCGGATTCCGATCCTAACGATTGGGACCCGCTATCGTCGGAATCGGGTGTTTGGGGAGCGGGATTGGGGTTACGATTATTCTGATTCTGATTCTGCTGTTTGGCGCGGAAGTAGTCGGAACCGGGAGGGGTAGGGGGAGGGTACAAGTTATCCCAGTTCCAAACAGAGGATGTTTGGGAAGGTGTGCTTGAGTAAGTGGAGTGAGCGGTTGGGAAGAAAAATGGATTCGGGAAATTTGATGTTTGGCTTCTCGGAGAGGAACAAGGGCTCGACTCGGAGAGTATGTGTAGGAGCTTCGGCGGTGGCTTGCGGCGGCGCTTGGTGGTTGTGGTGGTTGGGGAGTGAGGATGTGGGGGAGTTTGGAGCTTGTTATGGTGGCGGAAGGAGAGGGAGGTCGCGGTTGTGGTTGTGGTTGTGGTTGTGATTGTGGTTGTGGTGGTGACGCTGGTGAGGGTTTTGTGGTGGTGGTGGTGGTGGAGGGGTTGAGGAATACGGCGGGGGTGTTGTCGGAGACGGAGAGGGGTTCGCCAGCGGCGAAGGTGGAGAGGGCGGAGCCGGTGAGGCGGAGGGAGCGGCAGTAGTCGGAGTGGGCGGCGGCGAGGTGGTGCCGAGCACGCACCGCCTCCTTCATTAGGAGGCGGCGCTCCTTGCACCGCCGCACCGTCTCCTCGTTGTCCAGTTTCGAGGCCGTGCAGCCCATATGGCTTGAACAACGCCTATACTGTACCCTGTACTCGTATTGCTACGTATAAAATACGGTTTGTTTAGTGGTGGCAGCACATGGTTAAGGGTTTTGAAGTAGAAGGAGAGTGAGGAGAGGGAGAAGGAGGAGGGTGGTTTGGTTTGAGCTGGACTTGGTGAAGCAACTCTATCTTGCAGCAAGTGTCAGTCTCTTTCCTACTTTAATTTCTTTCTTTCTTTCATTTCCTTCTTCTGTTTTGTTTGTATCTCCCGAGGGTTTTTATTATGAATGAATGAATGAATGAATATAAGAACACTGTTTTTGTTGTCCTAGGGGGTTTTTGGTACTGGTAAAGGAAAGAGGAGATTGTCGTTTAATAATGAAAATAAAATGTTTTAACTAATATTGTATTTGAATACGTATAGACAGATAAGGTAGAGACTGCATATGTTTAATATAAATAAATATAAGTAAAACACATAAAAATTAAGTGTATATATATATATATATATATAAAATTGTAAGTTATCCATATTATAAGTATACTTTCTATGCGTAATATTATAAAACTATTATATTATCAATATATGCTCTATAACTATGAGATCTAACATAGTTAATAATTAATTGAGCTTTTAAATATTTACTCAGAGGTGAGATCCTTAATAATATGTAAGAAAATGATCTTGTGTTAAAGACAAAATTCGCACTCATGAATTATAGTCTATATTACATATTTATATATAAGACCTACAAAAACACTATGTGTTTGGTATGAAAGGAAAAAATCAAGAAAAAAAAAACTTAAGAAAGGCGTCTAGTAAAGGGATTGGATTATAAAGTAGGATTACTCTTTAATAATGTACTTCTTTTGTGTGATCAAATATTTTGCTTTTAAATTTAATTAAGATATTTTAAAAGGGGCTTTTTTGGGTATGTTTATAAAATTTAATAATGTTGGCATCTTGTAATTAAAATTATATCATATCTCACTAATCTAATCTATTAAATAAAAATTCAATCATAATTATTAAAAATAAAAGGGTATCAGTGCGTATAGCTATCGAAGGAAAAATCAATAGTATATTGAATAAGGGAGCCTTTTGGTTTTATAATGAGGGAGTGAGCTCGTGTATGGGATAGGACTTGGAAATTAGAATCCGAAGATGGAAGGGATTGGAAGAAGAACCGCGGGCTATCAAGCAAATTGTATGGACCAATTTGATGTGCTTTTATTGAATGCAGGGCGGTAAGGAAAAGTGCACAATTTGTGTGCCTACTTTCTTGCGTTCTTGTCTGCCGCATTGGATTATGGATAAATGAATTTGCTTTATTTAATTGCTGGGCATCTGGTATCTCTATGTCCATCACTTACCTCCTCTCACTTCAGGTAAAATTCATCTCGATTCTTTTAAATATATTATTTATTATATGATAAAAAAAATAATGGTATAATAATTTTACAAGCTTAAAAAAATTTAGTATAATAATTTCATAAATTTAGAAATTTCCTATATAAATTTTACAAATTGAGAGGAGGTGGGACAACTTTCATCAAATATTAGGAAAAATAAGTGTAATTTATCCAAATAAAAATCTATGTGTGCATTAAAGTTTTGTTTAGGTAATGATAATAAGAAATATTATTTTAACACCTATTATCTCATACTTCATGTAAACATCCAATCTATTACCCTTAAATTTTATAGAATTTTTATTTTAATATCTTCTTTCTTATTCTCCACTCTTAGATATAGTGGATGTCTATGGATACTCAATTTTTAACTATCCAAATAACATAACTTTAATAATAACATAGTATTGGTATTGATAAACCCTACTCATACTAATATATTAATCATTCAAAATATAATTTAAAATTATCAATATATAGATATTACAAAGCTACAAAGTGATATTATATCACATGTTGGATCATAACTTGGACTCGATACTAATATATATATTTTTTACATGTTTTAATTTAATTGTAGCCATAAGTCAGTCGATTCTCCCTTCGGAAATGCCTGCTCTTTCATTGATGTTTAAATATTAAGGAACCAAACATTGAGATATTTTCTACTTCCAATGCTGTAATTCGCGGTTGCTTTTACCGTCATTAGAGATATCAAAATGGACTTAATCTATTAATTAATCTCAAATCCATCATTTTAGTGGATTGGATTGAAGTTTCAGCCTAAAAAATTTCAACTAACCTAACCGTTTAACTCGGAGGTTTAGGCGGGGCGGGACCAGTCTTTTGTATTTTTTTTTAAAAATTATAATTTATTGATAAAAAAATAAAAAGCGTATGACCCAAAAAAGAAAAAGTAAGAAATATATATACTTACCAAGATAGTACCACTATATAGTTGATATTATTCACTCAAAGTTAAAATTTAAAAGTAAAATAGTATTATAACTCATAAATAATACTATTAACAATAACATTTTTTAGTCAAAATTAGTGTATAATTGTTATAGACCTTAAAAAATTGGGTATATATAAATAAAAATATTTTTTCAATATATTTTTTAAAATCAAAATATTAAAAATATTTTTTGAATTTTTTTTAATTTCCCTAAAATTCTACTATTTCAACCGATTTTATTTACCAACCCACCTATTTGTCCTGACTTTTGGTGGGACGCTCACCATTTTGACATCTCTAATGGTCATCATGGTCAAATGTCATTTCGACTTGTAATATTAGTAGGTTACTTTCTTTTCTTTTTTTTTTTTCATTAATGGGTTATTCTGAAGGAACTATAAAACCTTAGTTATGAAATGAAGACATTTTGAGCAATGCGGCTGTTACGTTCAAACTATATGACGGAACTAGACCATAATTTGAAGAGGGACCAATATTTATTAATTAATTTTATGTAAAGAATATGTATGTTTTATATTTTTAATTTGATTTCAAAATTTGCATTAAATTATCAAATATAAAAGAAATAAATATTTTATAAATAAACTCAAGAAAACACATGTATATTGTGTAGCATATTATTTGATATTTAAACATCTAGTTAAATAAAAAATTGATAAGAATTAAAAAAATTAGAGGAGGCTAAATTCAAAAATATTAAGAAAATTATCAAAGCATTTTTGCAAAATATTAAAAAATTGATAAGAATTTTTACGCCACAGCATCCAATCATAATGAGAGATTTATTTTATTATTTTTAGATGGTGGTGATAGTATCCACTTATTAATCCTTTTCATCATAAGTATTGGTGATAAAATAGATGTCCCAATAAATTATTCAATTTTAGATATTCAAATAGCACCACTCTCTTATATGATTTTTAAAATAATAGAGATAATAATTAATCATATTTATTAATATAATATTATATAATTGAATGATCATATAAATTTTCAGTGTATAAAAATTATATCCTTACAATTGTAAGCATATTGATCGATCACATACTATTACATGAGACAACTCGCTTTATTTACATCCCTTTTTACAGAAGAAAATCTCCAAAAGGCCTTTCGAGGATCTTTGCGTAATGAATGTTTCCTCAATATAATTTCATCATTTCTAACATACAAAAAGGAAGATATAAAAAAAATAACAGAAAGGACATCCTAAATCTACAATCATCAATTTAATCCACTTTCCAAACGTAATGATGATTCAACAATAGTGAAAGTTCAAGAAATTAATAAACTACGTGACAAAATGGTTGGCGATCGCTTAGGTTATTCTTTAAGCTATAATTTGACTAACCCTCCAAACTATACAAAGGCAATTCATTATATCACTATCATTATTGCTTGGCAACTACATAACAGAGTGGGTGGTTTTTTCAGTTACGGGTTTTGTGTGATTATTTCTCGATTTTATTGGGGTATGGAGAGTTTTATGGAAATATGGGCATGAGGAGAGAGATGGAGGATTTAAACATAGAATTCAGACAATCCGATTTTTCAAGAACGAAAACAGTGACTTTTTTAATAACTAATGTTTTTTTATATGTTTTAGAAGTCAAACACACTATACTTGGACTGTCCTACTTAGTTGTGAAATAAAATATTATTTTTTAAAAGTTTATAATAAAAAGTAATATAAAATTGATGGATAAAATATTGTTTTAGCAAAATAATATATTGAATTAAACTTGGATAGTCTAAGTTTAGTTTTAAAATAAAATAATATTTTAATAAAATATTAATTTTTAAAGATGCTCCGAGTTTAACTAACCTCTTTATATAAAGTGAACGAGACATGTCTCTCTAAACTCGTTCTCCTTCTAACCATTCATCCTGTCTCTTTGTAACCATTCATCTCGTCTTTCTCTTATCATTGTCTCCTTAATCTGTCCAACATCTTCTCTTTTTTCTCTTTCAGTGTTGTTCTTCTTTTTCATTGTGTTCCCTTTGGTCTTTTCTTTCTCATTGTGTCCCTTTTGGTCTTTTCACTTCTCATTGTTGAGTTCAGAAGCAGAGGAAAAGCATCACTAATCCTCAATCTCCTTGTCATCTTTTCTGCCTATATTTTAAGTTTTAGAGCTAGACAAGGAAAAAAAAAAGTGTTCCACCAGTTAAAAAAAGTGTGCCACTGAAAAAAAAAATTGAGTATTAGAAAAATGAGTAGTAGTGTCATGATAATAATATATTTCAATAGTCATATTCTTATAAATGCAAGTGAAGGTGTAATATTTATATGTGAGAGCCCCAACATCTTTCTATTCCTTACACATTCTCCATTTTGGAGCTACAAGATTTTCTTTGGCAATCAATAAACCCTAACACTAGAAAAATAGTAGCATCAATAAACTCCAGGTGCTTAATCTTGATTTTTGACAACATATAATATCAAGCAGTTACAATAAAGGAGGACAACATTCAACAGATGTTTTGGACACATCAACAACATTAGCCAAACATTAGTGGCATTGAGTTGTATGTGGATTTTGAAGAAGTTATTGTTGCTCTAAATGTGGCTCATGAGTCATGATGAAGATGAATATGAAAGCGGCAATGAAGTTGCGAATGATGATGAGGACGAAGAGGACGTGCCAAATGTGCTGGATAGGCAACATTTGAACCAGTAGCCACCTTTCATGCATGTGTTAAATCTTGAAGTTATGAATGCACCTGAGTTTCCATAGTATGCAAACATAGGTATGCAGCACTTTGTCACATGTTTATTATTAATTTTTACAATATTTTTTATTGTTTTATGTTGGTGATTTGTAGATACTTTCAGTGTAGATGGTGATCTCCGTATGAATGGTATTTGATAATAGGGAGGTTGTTGTTAAAGCAATTAAGTGGTACAATGTAAACAATGGAGTAGATTATAAAGTGTTAGAGTTAGAACCAAAGACATTTTATTGCCGATGCCTACAATATGAGAAAGATTGCAGATGGCTTCTTAGGGAAAGTTTGAGGAGGAATAAGGATTGTTAGGAAATCTAGAAGTACATAACGAACCACGCATTTGCTCTAGGTTGAGAGTTTCACGAGACCATTCAAAGTTGGATTCAGACACAATTATATTGCACAATTCATAGAGCCATGATTGGTGGCATTAACCACCACCACAAATTAATCCCTTGTACTAGTGATTGAATAATTCTTAATCTGAAAGATTCCTTGTGCAGGTAATTATTCCCATATGATTTTCTTCAATTAATTCTTACATTTGCAACAATTTCAAGACCTATAATTTCTCGAATTAACTAAAAATACTTTTACTTGAGACAACATGAGTTGCATCCTAACTATATTTTGGTGCAATTTAGCATTTACTATATTTTTAATTTGTTATGGGTAGTGACAACTCGCATCAGTAATTCCCCCAATAATACATCAGTTGGATTTGGTTCTGTTGGTAGAAGTTAGTGAGGATGATATTACCATGCTACACTGTACCTTGGTAGTAAAATTTTCCGCCGGTAATTCCCAAACTCCGCCAATAATAGGCATATTTCTAGTAGGGGAAAGACAGCCATTTCATCACTGGTTATCCATAACTTGAGCTACGAAGCTCTAGATGAGGTGATTCAAACATGTATTGGAAAGCTGACTTATTGTGCTAATATTTTCACATTTATCTCAAAGCCTGAATCTCAGCTTGTATCAATCCGCAATAATCCAAGAATTTACTAGTGGAATTTATTTCAACGCCAAAGTGTCAAAAATCTATAATATTAACCACTCAAGTAACTTATATACCTAGACTGGTGGATATATGACAAGATTAACAAGAAAATGTCTAAGTTAAATAAAGAAACTTAGAAAAACAAGGCAAATAATAACTCTCATTGTATAGTTATCACAATAATATCCATGTTTCTTCTCATGAATTTAAAAGATACAATCAATAAGACATTTCCAATAAAAAATGCACGCAACACTGAACATTATTTTTTATTAAATATAAGATATTAATAATAAATAAATTCAAAAGACAAAATAAAGCATTGTGTTACCTTAATTTTAGTATAACCTTTTTATCGTGACAGTTTATATAATTATCAAGTAGATAACTAATTTAATGAATTGTGTTGCCTTAATGTTTAATAGTAAAAATAAAAAATAAAAACTACTACAAAATTTGAGAGATTGACACAAAAAATGTGGATATGATATGTTTATTTAATGCCAAATTAAACTATGCAAAGAAGCTTAAAAAATAGACTGTGTATGTTTATATTACAATTTATTTATTGTTTTTATTTAACATACTTCTACTATATTCTGTAGATAATTAATATATTATAAAAATATCAATTAATTTAATATCTATATTAAATAAATTAATAAAAAATACTTATAATATTAAATGGTCATTTCAAAATAAAAAATATAATCAATGTTAAACATTTTGAAAACAAATTAATAATCATTAGTTAAAAAAACTGTTTAAACTGCTCTGAAAACTTTTTAACAAAAAAAAAAAAACTTATAGAAACAATATTAAAAGAAAATTTATCTAGCAATATTTATAGCAATGGGTTTGAATAATATTTAAGTAATACTAAATTGTTATCAGTTCAAATATTTTATAAAAGGCATATTTGGACAATTAATGGAAAGTTCATTAAATAGGTTGCGATAATAGGCAACAGGTTTGACAATATAGTCACTCGCTTTATTCGATCATGTGACATATATACATCGATCAACAATCAATAATATAAGACACGCAATAGAATATGATGGTTTAGTTCACTTCATATCTAAGAAATGAAGGAGCCACCGTGAAAGCACGTAGTTGTAACACACAATCAAGCAATCAATCAAGAAAAAAGTGAAAAGCAGTCTATTAATAGCCAAGGGGAGCGCTCAAAGCTTTTAGAACTTGGGCTTCCTGCTGAATAATACTCTCCAAAGCAGCTTCGAAAGGCACAAGCTGATGCTTAAGATCTTCCACCTGTTGAGTCAAGATGCCTATTCTCAAACGCATCGCCTCAACTTCCTTGGTAGCTTGGTGTTTGGTGTCCAATGACTTTTGCAGTTGACCTTGAGAGACTTCTTCTAAACCAGGACATAATGCACGCCTCTCAACTGCATCCAACCAATCCTTATCAAAACCGAAGCTGCGAACATCATGTAACAGCCCAGAAAAATCTGAGGCACACGATCCTAAGACGTCAAGGGCACTGTGGGTTTGGAGGAACCTCAACAGATCAGCAAGGCAGCTGTAGGCAAATCCCTTGTATTTACTGCTGTGTGCATTGTCAGTCAAACGAACGGAAGGGTTCTTCGTAATGAAATCAGTCAACAAGGACAAGTTCTCTGGAGCCAAATGGTTGCTGGCAACCAATTCTTCAAGCTCCATTGTGACAAGAGAAATAAGTTTGGGATCCTCCATCACTCCTGAAAAGTATAAGAGGATAGAGTAGATTATATTTATTTTAATCACTCATTTTCAAATAAGTATATAATTTATTAAAGATTAATGGCTAAATATAAGATTTAAATATATAAAGTTCATTAAATAGCTTAGGTTATTATTTCATTAACTTACTTTGGAAAACATAGCAAATTTCATAATTCCGATAATCAATAGTACTTGTAGGCTAAAATTTTGATATTAAAATATTAACATACCATAAAAATAATATTTATTTAATTATAAATCATTTACAATATTATGAAATTATTCTTGTATAAATCAAATATACAACAAAACTGCCCCATCTAGCTCTGTTGTTGCTTGCTAAATAATTTAGCATAATTTTGTGTAGAACTAATAAATTAGAAAAATATTATTTCAATATGTGGTAGGAATTGTCATGATTGTCAGATTCAACAAAGTGATATGATCCATGTATTCATCTAAAGCCAATAATTATATCACATGATTTCGATAATAAAATTTTGGTAAAGTTTCTCACTACTTAGCATCTTTATTTTGTGTAAGTATCATCATTGGAAGAAACTAAACAAACCCCAAAGGAAAGTTAGAGAAAGCGAGAGACCGAAGGTTAAGGGGATAAAAAGAAAAATATACTAGTCTCTTCACCTGGAGGATGAGTCTTGGTAGGGCCAGCCACAAACTCAAAAGCTTTATGGGAATCCTTCCCATCTTCATCTTTGGTGGTAGGATGGTCGGGAGCGACAACATCTTCCTACACAAATTGAAATAAACTAACATGATCACCATCTCCAAAGCCTTTAATTAGTATTTAGATGATAGTAAAGAGCATTAGCTTTTCTTAAAAGTATATTGAATATGTCTAAAATATCCCCAATTTAAATAATGTTAATTCAATTCTATTTCAAATTCCTTACACCATTCTTTCATAATGTTAGGACATATTTGGGTTAGGACCTAACCCCCAAAAATATAAATGATGATGCTAATATTATGCTACCCCATGTAATATTATCCCAAGTGATTTAGTTTTACGTGTCTTATGATAAGGTTTACACCAGAAGAAAAAAGAAAGACAGAAAGCCACTAAGATTAATTAGCCTAATGGTGAAAAGCATATATAATATGTATGAGATCATAGGTTTAAATCTTATTCTCTTTAAATTTCAATATATAAAAAAATGAAAAAGTGACTAATCCTTTTTCTATCAAAAAATAAAAGGGGGGGGTTAGAAAAGGCATGTGGCCAAGCTAGGGTGGGAGTGACTTACAACTTACTTTTCCTTTATGTAATTTTACACATGAAGGTTTACATGGAAAATTTATCCCCAAAAAACACTAAGGACCTTTGGTTTAAGTTTTCAGTTTCATTTTCAGCTTTCCAATTTTCCAAAATTTGTGAAGGAAAAACTAAAACTACAAATTCCAGTTTTAGAAATTTCAGATTTTCAAAATTTTCAGCTTTTCCTTTACAAATTCTGAAAACTGAAAAATTAAAAATGAAACTAAAACCTGAAACTCAAACCAAACATGTCCTAAGGTACCAATCCTTGTATATAACTTCCTTTTTGTGTAGTAAAACAAGAATAAGTACACATCCCTATAGACTGCTAGTGCCAAGTGTCACTTGCTTATAGTTGAGCCATAATTTTTGTGTATGTCACTAGCCAATAGCTACAATCCGTCCTTCCTACATTCTGTTTTTTATTAGCCTGATTTCAATATGGAAAGAAAGAAAAGGAAGTAATAAGTAATACAATAATTAAACTTTAGCCACAAAAATTGCAAAGTATTTATTTCCTTGCAACTTTTGCCATATGTACACGTGGCAAGAGCTGCATAATGGGCATTTAAAAAAGAAATAAAGAAATAAACGCTTTAGTTCAAGTATTAGTGTTTCAATTTCGTCATGTTCCACCCAAATTGGTATAAATTCAGATTTTGACAATCCCATCCCATTGCAAGTAATAATCAGAAAGATGGTAGCTAGCTTAGTTTTATGTAGAAAATGTTTGAAACCTCAAAAGCATAAACTATACCGACCAGTTGATGTGTTTTATGCTGAGAAGTAATCAATGGGCTTGAGGGTAAGCAAGTTGGTATTGAATGAGGTATAGAAGTTACTTCCTTGACATTCTTTGTTGTAGTTCCATCTTCAACATTTCTATCATTATTCTGCGCAAAAGCATATGTAAAGCACGTAAGCATTTGTAATATATTCCTATTCTAAAATTCTCAATATGCGCATAAGTAGATACGTTTTGTAGAGGTGCAACAAGTAATGGTTCTGATGACGTGTTCCTCGTCTCTGCTGGATCAACGGACGTTGTTTCCTTTACATTGGTTTCTGATTTAGCAACTTCTTGAATACTTTGATCCTCTGCTTCTTTGAGAAACTGTGATTGATTTGCATAAAATGATAAATATGTAGCTGTATATTTCTAAGATATATTTGAAGTATTATAATACTATTTTTTTTCTTGTTAAGTTTTCTTGCAGTATGCAATAATGTTAGGCAATATTACATTATTTCCCTCAGAAATTCTAGTAGAGTTGGCCTCGGTTTCCCTGACTTGCGGCTGATCCTTTATCAAATATTGTTCCCCTAGTGAGTGTCCATCCAGCAACCCCTAAACAAGTGAAATAGCCATTAATTCTAAAGCAGACTAAGAGGAACTTACATTAGACTCAAAGTGAATGTGATTTATGTAAGCAAATGTCCAAAGGAACTTGGACATGGCCTAGTAATTAGTTCTGAATCTGTCGGCAAAAATTGTTATATCAGAACATTTTAATATAAGTTTCATCTCTAGATCTGGTGTCCATTTGGTTTTATCTTCATAGACACGAAGTCATTCCTTGTACCATTATCTTGTTGATCGTATTCAATCACTTTAAGAATGATAGAAATAATTGATTAGTATTGACCTGTTGAAAAGGTGAGTCACGCCCTGATGCTGCTTCGGCTTCAGAGCCATTTTCAGAATAAGAAGTGCTTTCTGTAGTCGGATTGTCAATAGTGGTATTTTGTTTAAGTATAATCATTAGAAGAAACTAAACAAACCCCAAAGGATAGTTAGAGAAAGCGAGAGAGCGAAGGCTAAGGGATAGAAAGAAAAAGACACGAGTCTCTTCACCTGGAGGATGACTCTCAGTAAGGCTAGCCACAAACTCAAAAGCTCTATGGAGATCCTGCCCATCTCCATCTTTGGTGGTAGGATGGTCAGGAGCGACAACATTTTCCTACACAAATTGACATAAACTAACATGGTTACCATCTCCAAAGTCTTTAACTAGTATTTAGATGATAGTAAGGAGCATTAGCTTTTTCTTGAAAGTATATCTGAATATGTCTAATATATCAATTTAAATAAAGTTAATTCAATTCTATCTCAAATTCCTTACACCATTCTTGCATAATGTTAGGACATATTTGGGGTTAGGACCTAACCCCAAAATATAAATGATGATGCTAATATTATGCTACCCCATGTAATATTATCCCAAGTAATTTAGTTTTATGTGTTTTATGCTAAGGTTTACACTAAAAGAAAGAAAGACTGAAAGCTATTAAGATTGGGCTAATATGGAGAAGCTTAGATAATGTGTATCAGATTGTAAGTTCAAATCTTATTTCCTTCAAATTTCAATGTGTCAAAACATAAAGTGACTAATTCTTTTTCTATAAAAATAAAATAAAGGAATAGAAAGAGTGAGGGTGACATGGGCAAGACAAGTGGCCAAACTAGGGTGGAAGAGACTTGTAACTTATTTTTCCTAGATGTAATTTTACATATGAAAGTTTACATGGAAAATTTATCCCAAACTGAACATGGGCACCAATCCTTACATATAACTTCCTTTTTGGGTAGTAAAACAAGAATAAGTACACATCCCTATACACTGCTAGTGCCAAGTATCACTTGCTTATAGTTGAGCCATAATTTGTGTGTATGTCACTAGCCAATAGCTGCAATTCGTCCTTCCTACATTCTATTTTTTATTAGCCAGATTTCAATATGGGAAGAAAGAAAAAGGAAGTAATAAGTAATACAATAATTAAACTTTAGCCACAAAAATTGCGAAGTGTTTATTTCCTTGCAACTTTTGCCACATGTAAACGTGGCCAGAGCTGCATAATGGGCATTAAAAAAGAAATAAAGAAATAAACGCTTTAGTTCAAGTATTAAGAGTCTGTTTAGTTTCAAACCACGCATATCCTTAGTGTTTCAATTTCGTCTTGTTCCACCCAAATTGGTATAAATTCAGATTTTGACAATCCCATCCAGTTGCAAGTAATAATCAGAAAGATGATAGCTAGCTTAGTTTTATGTAAAAGCATGTTTCAAACTTCAAAAGCATAAACTATACCGACCAGTTGATTTGTTTTATGCTGAGAAGTAATTAATGGGCTTGAGGGTAAGCAAGTTGGTGTTGAATGAGGTATAGAAGTTACTTCCTTGACATTCTTTGTTGCAGTTCCATCTTCAACATTTCTACCATTATTCTGCGCAAAAGCATGTATTAAGCACTTAAGCATTTATAATGTATCCCTATCCTAAAATTCTCAATATGCATTTATAATACTATTTTGTTTTTTTTTTCTTGTTAAGTTTTCTAGCAGTATGCAATAATGTTAGGCAATATTACATTATT
The DNA here is from genome assembly GCA_030441495.1 of Dalbergia oliveri. NCBI lineage: Eukaryota > Viridiplantae > Streptophyta > Magnoliopsida > Fabales > Fabaceae > Dalbergia > Dalbergia oliveri. The sequence goes on from JAMLFY010000016.1 coordinate 774,561, forward strand.
TCCTTCAGAAATTCTAGTAGAGTTGGCTTTGGTTTCCTTGACTTGCGGCTGATCCTTTCTCAAATATTGTTTCCCCAATGAGTGTCTATCGAACAAAACCTAAACAAGTGAAATAGCGAATACACAGTGAATGTGATTTTTGTTAGCGAATGTCCAAGGAACTTGGACATGGCCTAGTAATCAGTTTTGAATCCGTTGGCAAAATTGTTATATCAGAACATTTTAGTATAAGTTTCATCTCTAGATCTGGTGTCCATTTGGTTTTATCTTCATAGACATGAAGTCATTCCTTTAAGTACCATTATCTTGTTGATCGTATTCAACCACTTTAGGAATGATAGAAATAAATTGATTAATATTGACCTGTGGAGAAGTTGAGTCACCCCTGATGCTGCTACGCTCTGATTGTCAATAGTAGCATCTTGTGTGACTGCGTCGCTAACTAATTCACTTAGCGCACCGTCGAAATCATACTCTGATCCAGCATTGATGCCCGTATCTATAGCGACAAAACTCATTCACATTGTATAATTAAAGGATGGAATCAAAAGAATAACAATATTTATATGCAAATTTCTTGGATTTCATCGCCTCACAGGAGTCCATGTATTAACACTGGAATTTTCATCGATCAATGAAAAATCAGTTAATTGTGATGATAAGTAAAATTATTGCCATATTTACGTGAATTTTTCACTTATCTTCACTTGAATCCCTAGCAAATGACATCTTATCACTTATCACTGTAATTCCCCCAATCACCCATTAATAAATGTGAAATCTGAAATATTAACACATGTGATCCCATGGTAATGGATATTTTACAAAATATACCAAGAGATAACACTTGACTTATTTATTTATTAATTAACACATAAGTTTGCGCCATTATTGTCCACATTCCTTACATTTTTAATGTAATAGTTGATTTGTCAATCACTAAATGGAAGAAAACAAATATTTTGTTACTCTACAGCACATAAGAATTTCTCTATACTCATTTATTACATTTGGATAAAATAAAGTAATGTTATTTGTATTTATAAATTATGATATTTTACCAACACCCTCTAATTCACTATTAAATGGGGTATAGGAGCTAGCCATATTAGGTGGACATACTTTATCTAATGGTAGATGTTAGCATTGCCCACAATTTGAATACAAATAATATTACTCGATAAAATAACTCTAACATTGCATCTTGTAGAAGTGAGGATAACTATATTCTCACTTTTTATTTTAAAATAAATTCATTACAAAAATTCTTTTTATAACTAATAACTCATTACAAACTCATTATAAGAATAGCAGTGTTCAGTTTCACCCGAGTCTACTACTAGAATTAGGTAGAAATTGAATCCTTTAGGTTTTATGTATACGTCTACAATATCTGTATAAATAATTGATATATATACTTTTACATAAACTGACTAATAATAAAAATGTTTCATTTGTATGACATAAGATGTGTATATAATTTATATCTCCAAGTGTTTAGTTCAAAATTTCGCTACTGTTAGTAATTTTAGGGTCAGTCAACTTGGATGAAAATTTTAATCAAGGAATAATTTCATATAAAAGATTATATGCATAACCAGTGCCCAGCCTGATTCTATTCTTGAATTTGTTGTAGCATTAATATTCTTAATTAGAAGGAAAATAAGAGAGACAGAAAGAAACTAAAAGCACTATATCATAGATATCTTAGTTAATACATACCGAGTTTATCATAATTATATAATACAATTTGATCAATAATATCTGATTGGCCAAAAAAATCTGATTTCAAAAAGCGTATTACTGAGGGCTTATCGTTTGATGAATTTCAATATTTCTAAAAATCATTTAGGTTCACAACTTCCGTCACAAATGACCGCTGTGACAGAATTTGTATACAATTTCTTGTATGGTAATTATTAGACAAAATGTTATACATGCTGCATGATAATTGATAAAGGAACAAAGATATAGAAGAATAATTCATGATAAATCATATCATACAATGCATATATCTAATATAACAGGAATACTATGTATAGTGTGTACCTCGCAAGACGTCACACATTTGCTCGACCAACTCATTGATATCAACATTACGAGTAGGAGGTGGATTATGCAATTTTGGACAGTTGTGCACAACATGATGTGTTCCACTCCGCAAATCAATCCCTCGGCATAGGCTTGGCAGATTGATAAATACAACACGTTTCAATTTTGGAAGTGCACCTTTCTTAACACTTTGTTCACATCCAAATACTTCTTCTAACTTAGAGGCTTCTTTTATGATCAAAATCTCTAGTTGAGGAAACTCTTCAGATGTCGAGATGGACAATAGACGTTTCAACTTATTGCACTGTTTGACAACAAGTGCTCTTAACTTTGGGAAGCATGGCTTTGAAGGGGTTGATGGTTTCTGTATTCCCTCATCCTCATCAATGAGCTGCTTCAATCCTATGCAGCTTTCTATCCATAGAACTACTAACTGTGGTAGGCATCTTAAAAAGAAGATGAAAATATTGATTCTAGTTTTTCACATTTCACAATTCTTACAACTTCAAGGCTTTGTAGGTTAAATGGATTTTTGGGATACGTCATCTGCTGTAGAAAGAAAGTATATCAAAATTAAGAAAATAAATTGATAATCGAGAAACTTCAATTTATAACCCAAGATTTGGAACTAAACTTTGTAAACCTTTCACAACTAAAATTTCAGTGGAAAAATTGGCATATAAAAACAAGTCAAGATATAGTGCCCTTTTATAGTTTTGGCTAAACTCCCTAATGCATTGCTTGCTTTTATATCTATCCATTCATAATTCTTATCCAAATTATACATTTTTAGTTCGTGCTTCTTTTGGGAAATCAGGCCTATGACATTATTTGACTTCAACCTATTAGTGGTGTCCATCACTTAACTCGACCTACTAACTAGTCCTAACACAGTTTATTGTGTTGGATTTAAATTTTCAAAATTTTTACTTAATGCACTTTGGGGTTTGATTCAGGTTGGCCTGACTGAGATTTATATGATTCTTTAATTTGTTTTTAACAACTTTTCTGATAATTATAAAACATTTATATATTTCAATTAATATATATCACATACTATGATGTTATTTTTGCATTGATATATTCATGTTATAAAAGACATATTTGTTAATGTATTATATCTAACTGAAATAAGCCAATATGAATTTATTTTAGGAAAAATTCAGACAAACTCAAATTAACCTATAGCTTCTCTTGAATATTGCTGGTATTTTTACTTAAGTTTGTACTCTTCCGTTAAATTTGGTCATTGTTTTACTTTTCAATTCTTGATTTAGAACATCCTTTGATCATAATTTGTTATAATCTTGGTAAAGACTAATTTGTGAACAATTGCTTAGTATTACCAATTCATGTGAAACATTATTCTTTCTCACCATTTTAATTTATTACTTGAACTATTCCATACACTTGCTAAAGATAATGATAAATAATTGATAGATGAGATTGTTTGGATAAATCATAGTAATATTTTGAGCTCATAAGATTATAGTTCAATATACAAAATTTATTTAAATATACACACTTACAAGTGAGAGGTTGTTAGAATTTTTGGATATAACGGTTAAACTAGAAACTAAGGCTGTAGGCATGTCTCTGTTTTTGTCATCCAATTGTCAAAAAAGAGAGAGTTGTCTACATACTAATTTAGAAGATCAAGAATCACAGCCTAATTAGTTGATTCTATGAATTCAGGTACACTTTCATATCTAATCTCTTTATTTTCTTCATGATTTAAGTGGGTGATTTTAGAGTTATAAAGAATTAAAAAGTAACAAGTTTTATCATTCTAAGCCATGAATACTGGCTTCCCGAGGAAAGTTGGTTATGGAATCATTGAAATAAAAGACGATTTCTGGGTGCAGGTTAATTGACAAATGTTGTAAAGACTTGGTCTCTTTAATTCATTGCCAAAGAAATGGCTTGAATAGGTGGCAATAGGTGTCGAGGATGGGAACACACCTCTCCTAACGACACATGAGATTTAGAAATAATCTCCTAACAATCGCGAGCTGGTTAACTACCAAATCCTTCGTAAATCATAAGGCTGTCATGATGAGGGCTAATAATCCTAATGGGATGCCAACAACATGTTTGGCATGGAAAGGCCTTCCACCACCACAAGCAGAGATTTAATTTTAGCATGGTTGTACTCCAAGATCACTTGAACAGGAAGGAAAGACTAGCAGGTATGAATCTAATCCCCGTTACATTTGGGATGTGTCCTCTATGTTTATCTGCTAGTGAATATGTTGAACACCTATTTATGAGTTTATGGCATCATGGAAATTGTTTGTTGATAGTCACTTGTGGTGGGACATAACTTGGTATTGTCCAAATAAATCGATTGGTTTTTTTTCTAGCATGGTGTTTGGTTTGTAGAAGAAAATGTTTATTTCATAATTTGCTCTTTTTTTTAATATTATATGGTCTTCGAAAATTTTAGACCAAAGTGGAAATTTGAATAGAGACAAATTAAATTAAGGAGGGGCTACTAGCTAAAGGAATGGGTGAAAGAAGAGAATCTCATGAGTGGAGAACTCTATTGAAGAAATATACTAAGCCTTGGTGGTTGGGATTTGGCAGTAAAATGCAGTTGGCCTATATTTCGAGTGGTGATACACTATTTTTTTGAATTGAAGCATCTTTATGTAAAAGAGATTATCCTCCATCGATTGGGTACTTGACACTTAACATCCACTCCCAAAGAGCATCTTTTTCTAAAAGTGAGGTTTTCATGCTAAAATCATGGAGTGTATATGCAAGATTTGTGTTCATTCTTATTTTTGTAAGGAGACTTGCTTGACAGTCAATGCTTTTTAGTCCATTCACTTAAATTGTATAATTTTGATTTTGGTGTGAAAGCAACTTTTGCTGTGGTAGCTGGATAAAGATGATTGTGAGATGTAGTGTAAGATAATTTGGTCTTTACAATGTCTACAATGGTTCAAAGACTTTTTTGGAGTGTCATGTTTAACTTTAAGGCCCTCTTGACAAGTGCAAAAATGAAAATGGGGCACCCAACTCAAGTTGATTCTTTGTCCTCAGTATAGTTTGGTTGCTAATACTCTCTTGTACATTTGTGGGACAATCCCAGTAGCTCATCCTTTTGAATCTACTTTGTGTGTGCATCAAATAGATCTTATTTCTTACACTATAATGAGGAAAAGTGATTTTTGTTAAATATTTTAGTCCAACTAGGTTCTTGGCTGCACGATTGGAGGCGGGTTTTTTATATTACCGCCTCTTTTGGCACTATAGAAGTAATGTTATATTTGGTAATTTTGGCTATTCTTTCGACACTACCAACAACGGTTAAAGGTTTATTCAAGCTTGTATCCGTACCTTGTGCATTGATGTATTTAGTGTAGGTTCAATGCTAATTTAATTAGATGTCTCATAATACCAATATTCACAAGCTTACTAATGAAGTTGATGTAAAGCAAGGAGGCACTAAAAATAGAACTCTCTTTGTTATTTATGAATAACTTTACACTTTGTACACTAGAGCACACTCTGAGCTCTCCACTCAAGCACTCACAAATGCTTCTCACAAGCATTTGCTTTCTTGAGCACTTGCTCACTCTCACTAGCACTCTTAGCTTATTGTACTAATACACTCTTCTTGAAGCACTCTACACAAATACTCCCCTTGCCTATTTATAGGGTTTCAAGGTTGGTCACTTTAATGACCACACAATGGCTAGAAACTTCTAGCTCCTTATTTATTCTAGACACTTCTTTAAGTGTATCACTAATTCTAGCAACTTGCCTATAGTTCTAGTAGCTTCCATCTAGATTCATCTAGTGTGGTCATCATCTAGAAACATCTTCCAATACTAATTGTAAGAAGCTTCCCTAGAGTTGGTGATCAATGTAGAAATTTCTAGAACTTTTGTTAATACTCTAATTCTTTATAAATGTAGAAACTTCTAGATCTAGTATTGATGTTTTTCATTTCTCCCCTCAACACTAGATCTTCTTTGTATGTTGTAGACTCTTCTCTTTCCATGACCACTGCAATATTTGCATACTTTGGATTAGGCTTCTTTTCTCTGTGGATCTCCTGAGTGTTGGTTGTTCTATTATTTCTTCGTGTTGAACTTCTTCTTGTTGTTCGAGCTCTTCTCGTTCACGTCGATGAACTCCAGTTTTCCAAGGGCTTTGTGTATATCTTTCCACCTTGCTTGGACTTGGAGATTGTAGTTCGACACCCTCTTTTTGCTCCCCCATTTTCTCTTCTACCATGGCTTCAATATTTTTAGAGTCCGGTAGAATTACCTGTTGTGGCGACCACCAAGAGGAAGTTTCATCAAACACTACATTTTTTGATGTGTAACATTTGCCCGTTGTGGGATCACAACATCTCCATCCTTTTCTCTTACTGCGTATCCTACAAAAATGCAGCGAATTGCCTTTTTATCCATCTTGCTCCTCAAGTGATTTGAACGAAGACATAGCATACACAGCCAAATGCTCGAAGTGACTCACTTGGGTTTAAGCTTCCACAGCTTCTAATGGTGAAACAAACCTTAGCTTGGCTTGTGGAAGTCGGTTGATCACATGTGCTCTTCATACACTCGCAGAATCCGCTTGGGACATTTTTAGTGTGCAACATGCTTCGACAAATCTCTGCGGATGACGATTCTTTCTTTCCGCCACGCCATTTTGTTGAGGAGTGTTAGGACACGTTATTTGTCTTCGTATTTTACACTCCTTCAAGAACTCATAGAATTCTTTTGATATGTACTCTTCCCGTTGTCTATGCGAATGCATTTAATCTTCTTTCCAACATCGCTTTCAACCTTTTCTTTAAACTCTTTGAATTTTGCCAATGTCTCAGATTTTTCCTTCATAAAATATACCCATACGTACCTTGAGTAGTCATCTATAAAGGTCATTATATAACGATATCCGCTGATTGAAGGTTGTTTAACTGACCCAAGTACATCTAAGTGAACCAGCTCCAATGGCTCTTTAGCTTGAAACTTTGAACTTTCATACGAAAGTTGATGAGCCTTACCATATTGACATCCGCACATATGACGTCTTCTCGCACTTCCAATTGAGGGAGACCCTTGAGCATTGTCTTCTTCATCATCACCTTCAACTTGTGATAACTCACATGCCCAAGGCGTTCGTGCCACAAATCCACTGTCTCGTTCTTTCAGTCTTATCTACGTAAGATTCTTAGACATTACGTAGATTGACTCTAAATGTTGCCCCTTTAATACAGGTGTCCCAATAATTTTCATCTTGTCATATATCTTAACATCCTCTAGGCCAAATACCACATACTTCCCTGACTTTGTTATTTGTGATACTGAAAGTAAATTTTTCTTCATTCCAGGTATGTAATAAACATTCTGGAGCGTACCAGATCATCACGCATTGAGGTGAGATCACGTTTTCCCAACATGAGTAATTGGAAACCTCGAATTATTTGTCGTCACCACAACTCGATTACCTTTGTACTCTGCAGTGCTCTCCAACTTCTCCTTGTCTCCTGTCATGTGATTGGAGCATCTTGAATCGATAATCCAATCCTATGGTAATCAACACCTGTCGATGAGCCTTACGAGTGCTGCCTCATCTGTGGTGACTCCTTCAACTCTTCGTCAATTTTGTCAAAACTTATTTCTTTTTTCTGGAAAATGTCTTCTTCAACTACCAATGAAGCGAAGTGTCCCATTCTTGTTCGACATCACCCTCCAGAACGACTTGAGGTTGCAGCGTTGCTCTTTGCCATCTTCTTCTTAAACCAACAATCTCGTGCAAAGTGTCTCCACTTTCCACAATTAAAGCAGGTATTATCACCTTTCTTTGCCTTTTCAAGTCGAAAATCTCCTTCTTGCTTATTTCTTGACTTCTCATTCTTAAAATGTGGCTTCCCTCTTCCCTTTCTTCTACTAGTGAAGAGTGCTCATTCTTCACTCTTCACTAAACCCGGCCATTTGTTTAGCTAACGCCTCTTGGTCAACCAACAAATTCTCTAATTGTAAAAGGAAGGTTGGGTAGGCCAGCCTTGAATTGCAGCAATAAAACCTCTATATTCTGATCTTAACCCATGAATAATAATTCTTTTCATGTGTTGATAAGATATTTTACTATTTGGATCTAATTCAGAGATTTCTTAGCAGAGAGACTTTACCTTAGTGAAGTATTGGTTGCTTGTCATGTCACCTTGTGTTGTTGACAGAAGCTCATTCTCCAGGAATTGCAGCCTTGTGTCATTCTTCTTCGAAAACGCGTTGCAAATGTGTCCCATGCTTCCTTCTGTTTGACGTCTTCCTTATGTGCTCCAGCATTTCGTCCTCCACCATGGTCTTGAGTGCAAGCATCGCCTTTCCCGCTTTAATTTTTCACTTCCGCAGTGCCTCGACTTCATTTGTAGAAAGTGGCATGGTCTCACTACCACCAACAACCTCCCACAAATCTTGGCCTTGGAGATATGACTCCATACATGTCTGCCATGTATTATAATTCTAAGCATTGAGCTTCCTAATTCCACCAACCACTTGGATATTTGTCATAGTGACTTGATGAAATTTTTTCACCACGCTTTGGTCCCAAACCAATAGCGTCATAGTCCCAGACTAAAAATAGAACTCTCTTTGTTATTTACTGAATAATTTTACACTTTGTACACTAGAGCACACTCTGAGCTCTCCACTCAAGCACTCACTAATGCTTCTCACAAGCATTTACTTTCTTGAGCACTTGCTCACTCTCACTAGCACACTTAGCTTGTTGTACTAGTACACTCTTCTTGAAGCACTCTACACAAATACTCCCCTTGCCTATTTATAGGGTTTCAAGGTTGGTCACTTTAATGACCACACAATGACTAGAAACTTCTAGCTCTTTATTTATTCTAGACACTTCTTTAAGTGTATCACTAATTCTAGCAACTTGCCTATAGTTCTAGTAGCTTCCATCTAGATTCATCTAGTGTGGTCATCATCTAGAAACTTCTTCCAATACTAATTGTAAGAAGCTTCCCAAGAGTTAGTGATTAATGTAGAAATTTCTAGAACTTTTGTTAATACTCTAATTCTATATAAATGTAGAAACTTCTAGATCTAGTGTTGATGTTTTTTAGTTGATAGGATTAAACTCTATGCAAATGTATCCTTGGTCCAAAATTATGGTAAAGTAGCATATGGAGGAATCATTCGGGATGCTCAATGATAGTTCACCTTTGCCTTTTCTTGTATTTTGGCTTCTATTTAGTTACTCAAGCTTAGTTGCAGATTATATGTCATAGTTCGATGCTCTCTATCACTAAAGCCTAGTATATGTTCCTTGCTAAGACAAAATCTGAATTAGTTGTCCTTTTTTTTCAAACAAACTTGTTAAATATAAAACAATTCATGAGTCCAACAAACTTAAGCATTTTGGGAAGATGGTTTTGACATGGTTTTAAAGCCTCCACGAAACATGGTCTAGGATTTGTTCTTTGTTGTCTCTAATTCTTTAAAATAAAAAAGCTAAATTCTAGGACAAGGTTAGGTGTGCATGTACATTGTTCTAGCTTTGAGTTTAATGAGTGAAGGTGTGAGTGCATTTGTTAGATATAAATCATTCACATGCGTATACTAAAAACTTAGAATTTTAGGAGATATGTTTTATGGTTGTTTGGATAATCCTTTGTGTGCTTTCATCACTTTTGTTAATCATAAGACAAGGAATCAAAGCACCATATTTCCCTTTAGTCATGCATCATGAGGCAATAGTTGTGTGTATGGGCCTGTTGAGTATGAACATACTCTGAATGTAGGAGTGTATGATTCGTTTAGTTTCTTCCTTACTTCCTACTTCACTTTTTATACATCGTTTGGACTTGCAAATGGGTTCCTAGAATAGTTATGTTTCTTTGGTATTCTATCTTCAAACCTAATTTCTTCATTGAAAATAAAGAATTCAATTTTGAACTCATCTAATCAAATCTTTCAATGTACATGGCCATGGGTGTGAAAATCAACTATATTTCCTAATACATGATTAGATGGCAATTAGTGTACTAGGATTAAATCCAAAAAGAAAAAGATTTTTGGGCAAGAAAACTGGGAACAACATAAAAGAGAAGGTTGCAATGTTAAAATAAATAGAACAACATAATAAATTAAGCCACGCTTCTCGGTTCCTATTTCATTTTATTTCGGTAAGTAAGTTGCCTTGTGATAAGGGAGTACGAAAAATAATCCTTACTGTTTGATCCCTTCTAATGGTACGATTAAGATTCAAACATGTGATCCACTAGCACATCAAAATGTCATTCACTACTAAACCAACTGTTTGGGGTTTCACATTCCTGTTTGGGGTTGCACAAAATTGTTCTCTTATAACATTTTCTCTAATAATATAAATACAAAATATGGGCTTAAGATACACTTTAAAGCTTATCAACACTCATATAGTGTTCAGTTTTCATTACTATTGGTACCCCAAAAGTTCAATGTTTTTGTACTTTAATTACGTGGTAGTAATTTGCTAATTTAACATTGTCTTACTCATACACTTTAGGTTAGGATGTTCAATGAAAAAAAATTATATAAACAATAACACACACAAAAAAAAAAATGAAAGGATTACCGATGAGGTCGAACAATCTTGTTTTTTATCCTTGTTACACCTCCACTTGTGTCCACATTTCTGGGCATAAGAACATTTGTGGGTTGTCCAGCTGAAGATATTACATTTCACAGAGCTCCAGTGTTTTGGCTCCTTGGATGCACATTTAGAAGATGACTTCATTTTGGTCAAAGACATGGAATGATCATATTTTGGAAAAATATCACTGAAATTTGGCAAGTCAGAGAGCTCCATTTTTTTTACTGAAGCAATAATGGCATCATTCACTTCTTGATGCAAATACTGGTCTTTTTGGTCTTGATTATACTGGCCAAATATGTATTTCAGCTTACCACAATCATTTATTTTGATTGCTTCTAGTGCCAAGATATCTTGAGCAGAAAAGACAGGGAGTATGAATTCTAATAGGTGACATTCTCTTATATCAAGAGTTTTCAACTTTGGAAACATGGAGGAATGATTCTTCAGATCATTATCATAATCAACTATTTCTCCCTTGTTTTGGCTCCCTATTCTGTCATTTGCAATTATGTTTGTCAGTCCTCCACATCTATGTATTTTTAATGCCTCCAATACCACTATACTTTGAGCAGCAGACAAATGGAAAAGGGATACCAACTTTGGACAATCTATCACCTCCATAATCTTAAGATTGTATAGATTGAGCCTGCTCTTGATTAATCTGCCTTCTAGTTTCTCACATTGCTCTATATATAGCCTCTCTAATTTGGTCACAAGGTTGTCGGGAAGGGTGCCATTGCATAGTTCTTCCAAATTATCCATGCTTTGAAGTTGTAGTTCAACCAACTTGGAGAATGTACTTTGTGAACCAGAACGCTTAGTGTCAATGAGGCATTGTACTTCTGAACATGACTTCAAACCAAGTTCAACTAGACCTTGCATCCCTTGATTTTCCATGGAAAGAACCTCTGGAACAAGATTTCTCCCTGCCAACTTACTTCCTTCTAGCTTAAGAATCTCTGCACTTTGCATCAGTTGTTTACATGCTTCTTTTGATATCAAAGCATCAATATCTTTGACAAAAACACATTTTGCTATTGAATAATCTAGTCCCTTATACCAATCCATTAAATGATACCTTTCGAATTTGGGGAGGTTTCCTTTTTGATGAATAAGTTCAGCTTTGTTTACATTATCAAGCCGCAACACTTTATTTTGAATGAAATACAATTCTTCCAGCGATGAGCATCTCTCAATAACTTCAAATGGATTATTCATTTCAATTCTACAGCCATTCAATCTCAACAATTTAAATTTCTCCAATTCAGTCATTTTGAATGGGAATTCTTTTATTGAACAATCAAACAAATCAAGAGTCTCAAGACATTGGATCGTTCCAAGAATGGAGATATCCCCCAAGTCCCAATCTCCTAGGAGTATAGATCGAATATACTTCGATGATTGAATTGATTGCGGTAATGACAGACCAAAGGATCCCCAACGAATATTCACTAAAACCAAAACTCGAAGGCTTGCCATCATTTCAAATAAAGTATTTGAGACTTTGACAGATTCGGACTTACAATAAAAGTTGACAGCCAAAATCTCAAGGTTGGTACAATCAGATAAACATGAAAAGGTATCAATGCCGTTGCTCGCGCACCTCAAATATCTAATAATGTTCTTCCCCCTTTTAACTAATTCCTTTTGTTTTTTGTCAGATAGGTCAACTGCCAGAATTTCATTGTTAGCTATCCACAAAGCCACTTCACGAACCAAGTCGTGCATTTTCACCCATCCTTTCCCAGCCGGCAATAACAAGCAGGAGTCTATGAGCTTATTTGTAGCTGTCACTACATGACTTCTACTTGTCTCATACTTGTCAGTTTCCTTGAAAAGGCCCACTCCTATGCTATATCTGGTTAAAAGGCTAAAAGGAATTTCTGTACCTTCTGGGAATGAAGCACATATTTGGAAAAGCCCTTTTTCTTGTTCACTTTTCAGATTATCATAGCTGTACCTCAAACATTTATAAATATCAATCTTTTTTTCACCAACATCATCGTACCTGAGCGTAAGACTTTGCAATGTTTTTAATGCTGCATCCCACTCTGCTTGTCCTTGGCCTTGGCTCTTTAAAGTTCTGGCAGTAACTGCAATTGCAACTGGTAATCCTTTGCACTCCTTGGCAATCTCTTGTCCCTTATCCTTCAAGTTTGAGGTCTCACTTATATTAGCATACTGTTTGAACATGTTCCAAGCGTCCTCCTCCGATAAGGTCTCTAGTTGTATTATCCTTTGGCACATTAATCGACACACACTTATATCGCGTGTGGTGAGAAGAACTCTGCAGCCTTTGTCATATGGAATCCCTATTTTTTCAAAATCAATATGTTCCGAATCCCAGACATCATCAAGTATTATAAGAGTTTTCTTTGAATTGATTAAACTCTTACAGAGCATTTTGTGTCGCTCTGCTTCTCCAGAATTCTTCCATCCTAATATTCCCATGGGGGCTGCAATATCATCCTGAATCCTTTTTATATTAGGAGTATTTGACACAGTTGTATCAATGACAAGATCAAATTGCTTCATTTTTTTGAGTTCTTTACCCACTTCTCTCACCAGTGTAGTTTTACCTGTGCCCCCCATCCCATGTAATCCAATGACATAGTTGGTTTCATCTTTGAGTGCATCCACAAGTTCTTCGTATTTTGACACTCTGCTTTTAAAGGGAATATAATCGTGGGAAGAATGATAGTCCACATCTGGGAGACGAGTCAAATCAGTAGTTGGGTTGATTTTGAGTCTTCTAATTTCGTTTGTCTTATCTGCCAATTCCTTGCCCCTACGATATTGCCAAGCGCAATTAGGACACCATCCGAAAAAACAGTTCTTTTTATTTTCGGTGTCCTCGTTAATAAGGTCATTGACACGCTTTTGTTGAAATGAAGGATCATCTTGAATTGCTTTCAAATCGTTCTGTACACTTTTATAATCTTCAACAATGCATTTGAAACAACATACATTACGTGCTTCCCCTATTACCGAATTCAACAATTTCTCCCAAATCGGTTTTGTGCATTCGGTAAGGATACCCGTCATCTGAAATGTTTAACAAATGAAAGTTATTTACTAGCTTGTGTAATATCTTGATACATAGAATACAAAACGTTTTTAGGTACAGACAAGGATAAAAATTACTAGGAGCAAAGCTCACTATTATTTATATTATTGTTGTTGATGTTTTTGTTATTATAAATTCTAATTATTTTTATTATTTTTTCATTTGTATATAATAATAGATATATATATATATATATATATATATATATATATCACTAAATCTAGCATTAAGTTATTCAATTCAACTCCATTTTACAATTAATAGCTAATCACATTATGTAATTAATAAATTATTCTAATTTTCACTTATAACATTATTCAAATAGTTAAAATATAACTTGCAATCAAATTTCATTCTGTTGCAATAGTTAAAAATACAAAATATGAGTAAACAAAATTTTTTGTCATAATAATTTTAATTTGATCACATCATTTCAATCCTAATAAAGTTTTTGACACCAATTTGATCCTAATAAATTTTTCAAATCAATTTAATCCTAACACTTTTAATGTCGACATCAATTTAGTCCTAACATTATTATTTTTTATTTTGACAACAATTTAATCATTACGATCCAATAAAATGACTAAATTGATATTGAAGTATTTTTATGACCACCTTAATATCAAATTGAAAATATTTAGATAAAAAGGTTACTTACTCTATTATTGAATATTGTCATATGTATTATTAATATTTTATCTCTAAACTTTACTTTAAAATTTAAATTGTTTTGACCAGTGTAGTAATAAGAATCATCCACAGCCCTTCTATTTAATCCACAATCCTAATAAGTTTTGTTATTTCGTCTCTAATATTTCATCTTTAAACTTTACATTCAAATTTATGATTAAATTGTTATATGAGTATTTAATGATGACATACATGTTTTATAATATACTCATATATTTTATGTAATCTTTTCATATTTCACTTATTTTGTCTTACTATGTAAACAAAACTAAGAATTAACTATTACTATTTTTTTCTGGATTTATATGATAATCAAAATTATTGAATCAACTCTCCTCTTTCAATTGACATATACTCATAGTTGATTGAAAGGGCAACCTGAATAAGTATGTAATATGGAAATTACTCAATATATACTTTATTATTCTATTTTTTTAACTTACATTTTTCTTAACTTATATCTTAACAAAATGTGTCCAATTTAACTAAACAACTAATTTTCAATTTCAATAAGCGAGTAATATATATAGATAAACTAACAAGCTAATAACTTGAGAGTTTAATTAGGTAAACATGTGAAGTCATAGCAAACTTTTACATATTTGAAAATATAACTAAAAATATATATTTTAGTAGTTAAATATAATTAAATAGAATTTTTATGATTAATATATTCAAGAATTTGAGCCTTATTATAACAACATATATGATAGAAATATCATTGAATATAGCCCAACATATATGTCTTAAGATTTATACCACACTTTATTATATGCGCATGTTAGAAATAAAAGAGTTTGGTACACCCTAAGTGTAATAAATATTTTGTGGATGTGAGTGGAAGTGCAATTTTATGGTGAGTAACGGATAAAATAAAGCATATGAATAGTACTTCAGTGGAACCCACTTGTTACTATTCATACCAACAAAAATAAATTAAGCGAACTGCACATCAAATTTTAACATGGAAAATCCTTTTGTAATTTTGAGGAAAAAATCATAGGCCAAACTCTAAAATATTCCATTATATTTAAATATTAATTACAATATAGTGTATCCCTATTGAGACTCTTTCTGCAATTTGTAATATTACAAAGTCCTAGAGAATATGCCCAAAACCCCCAGGTATACTCACACTATACTCTTGGAATTTTCTTACACATGCTCTATATTTTTTTTTTCACTTCAAGAAGCTTACACTACTTCTTCTATTAAGCTGAATAAATTGTTTCAGCTATGGATGAATTTTCTACGTTTGCTTCGTCTCTATTTATAGAGGAGCCAATACTACATGCATTAATGCACGTTACGTTCCAGCCATAAAATTTTATTTCTGGATTTACCTGCTATTTGCAAGCTTCATTTTTTAGCTTTTAAAAAAATACAAGCCACACTTTCTGACAATTCTTTACCTTGGCTTGCATTTTGTAATAGTCTTCAACATTTGCAAATATTGATCAAGTCCAAGCAATGCTTAAACTTATCAATCAACAATGGTTTTGTCATCATGTTTGTTAGGTTCTAACTGTGGCTATCTTTTGAAGTAATCGTACCATTGTTGATACTTTCTCTGACAAAATAAAGTCTAACATCAATGCGCTTTGTCCTTTCATGATAGATTAGATTTTTGGCTAGATGAAAGGCGCTTTGACTATCATAATGTACACCTGGTACATGTTGATTCAACCCAAAACTATCCAAAAGATCATGCACCCAAATGCTCTCTTTAACAACCTCAGTTAACGCCATATACTCAGCTTCAATAGTTGACAATGCCACTGTAGCTTACAATGTTGACTTCCAGCTAATAGAACATCCAAAGACTTAAAGATATGACCTGTCAATGATCTCCTTTTATCCAAGTCACTTGCATAATTAGAATCTACATATCCCACAACGCTATGGTTCTTTTGACCTTCAAACACCAAATAGACATCAATGGAACCTCTAAGATACCGCATGATCCATTTCACAGCTTTCCAACGTGTCTTTTCAGGTTTGCTCATAAATCTGCTTATCATACTTACTGCATATGAAAGATCCGTCTAGTGTATACCATGGCATACATGAGATTGCCAACTGCACTAGAGTAAGGTATATAAGACATGTGCTCCACCTTCTCCTCAATTTTCAGATCTTCCTTCGAAGATAACTTAAAATATGCAACTAACGGAGTGCCAACTGGTTTGAACTTATCCATATTGAAGCGTTGTAGCACTTTCATAATGTAATTTTGTTGCGTTAAGCAAAACCTACCACTATGTCGCTCCCTACGAATCTCTATTCCAAGAATTTTCCTTGCTACACCCATGTCCTTCATCTTAAACTCTTTTCCCAACTAAGTTTTTAACATACTAATTTCAGCCTTGTTACGAGCTATAATTAGCATATCATCTACATACAACAACAGATAAATCCACAAACCATCTGGAAGCTCCTTAGAGTATATGCAATTATCATATTGGTTTCTACTATATCCAGGATTAATCATAAATGCATAAAACCTTTTGTACCACTGTCTAAGACCGCTTCAAGCTATACAACAACTTTTTCAACAGGCAAACATGATCCTCCTTACCGGGAATTATGAACCCTTCTAGTTAACTCATGTATATCTCCTCCTCTAGCTCACCATGTAAGAACGTTGTCTTCACATCAAGCTTCTAGCTCCAAGTCAAACGTACTCATAATAGCTAATAGGATTCGAATAGAGCTATGCATCACCACAGGAGATAATACTTCATGAAAGTCAACACATTCCTTCTGAGTATGACCTTTTGCTACCAGTCTCGCCTTGAACCTTTGGGGCTTAATGCCAATGATTCCTTCTTTCTTTTTGTAGACCCATTTACAGCCAACTACTCTTTTCCTCTTTGAAAGTTGTACCAGCGTCTACATCTAATTTTTTTGAAGAAACTTAATCTCCTCATTCATTGCTATTAGCCACTGCTTCGACTCTTATCTTCTACCTGCATCATGGTAAGTACATGGTTTATCTCCAACTACACCATCTACCATAGCCAAGGCAAAGGCTATCGATCTGCATCTAATGAGTCAAGTGCACAGGCAGGAATATGAATATCTTTTTAATTTTTGGATTTCTCACTTTTCCCTATCAATAGCAATACTGTATGGCTCTCTCTGGTTTATTCACCGATATCCTTGTGGACAGGTCCATCTTGTTCCATTTTAGGTTGAGCAATCCCTGAAGTCCTCTATCCATTGCATCTTTTTCTTGCTTCACTTTCCCAAGTCAATCTCCAGCTCCACTTGCTTCGCAGCATCATGATCTATTTCCGCCTCATCTAAGTTAGACTTCCTTTTCTGATTTAGCATTGCCACCTCGTCAAAAGTGACATCTCTATTGACAATGTTGCCTTTTCTGTACACCACAGTCTATAGTCTTTCACCCCCGATGCATACCTTAGAAATATATACCTTCTTGCCTTCGCCTCAAGTTTACCATCATTCACATGGGTATATAGGACAACTAAATATCTTCAAATCAAAATAGTTTATCTCGACCATACCTCTTGTGGAATCTTCAGATCAATAGCAGTTGATGGACATCTGTTTATCATGTATACAACTATTGACCTCTCCCAAAATGATTTGGGAAGTACATCATTAATTCACATGCATCTTGCACGCTCTAGAAGTGTTATGTTCATCCGTTTTGCAACTCCATTTTGCTGTGGTGCTCCTGAGACAGTATGGTGCCTCACTATACTAGCATTTTCTGCAGAACACTACAAATTCTTTACTGCAAAATTCTCCACCATTGTCAATTCTCAATCTCTTGACTAAAT
The DNA here is from genome assembly GCA_030441495.1 of Dalbergia oliveri. Lineage (NCBI taxonomy): Eukaryota > Viridiplantae > Streptophyta > Magnoliopsida > Fabales > Fabaceae > Dalbergia > Dalbergia oliveri. Next base: position 792,798 of record JAMLFY010000016.1, read on the forward strand.
GCTCGGTTTGCTTTTCGACCATGGCCTTCTATTGCTTGAATTTGTCGAACAACTCTTTTTCTTTTTCAGGAAATAAACCCAGACGTTCCTGAATAATCATCTATTAGTGTAAGAAAATAGCGAACTCTACCTAAAGAGTTAATAGAGGCTAGACCCCAAACATCTGAGTGGATAGACTCTAATATCCCTTGCGTTGTGCTTGCTAGAATTGAATTTCACCTATGTCTGCTTTCAAAATACATAGTTTTCACATAAACCAAGTTTGCAATTCTTTAGGCTGTCAACAAGTCTCAACAAGTATGGTCATTTATTTTTCACTCATATGACCAAGCCGCATGTGCTACATTCGTGTAGCATCATCATTTCTTTCAGAGGATAGAACAACAACAATTTTATCAATTGTGCTTCCTAGCAATAGATAGATCTTGCCTTGCAACCTTCCTTTCAACACCATCATTGAGCCTTTGATCAACTTCAAGAAACCACCTTCTCCAGGAAACTTCTACCCAGTTCCAGTACATGCTATGCTTGAAACATTCTTTTAGTACTATCATTCAAATTGACTTGCACATCTACTTCACTTGTAATCAGAATTATTCTATTATTCTCAATCTAAATATTCCCTTCCATTTTTTATAGGAAGAGAAAAAGCTTCGATTAGGTGTCATGTGAAAGGATGGGTAAGAATCTAGGATACACTCATTTCTTGTGTCATTTGTGAATATTATTAAGACCAAACCAGCATTAGCATCATTATCATCAGAACTTTCAATTGTTATGTTGGCAGAATCTCCTGATTTCTCCTTTCTCTCCAGGCAATTTCTTCTGATATGTCCCGTTTGATGACAATGCACTTCACATATTTGTGCTTTTCGAATTTTTTTTTCTCTTGCTCTTGCTTCCTGATAAGACCTCTTATCATGAAAAACCCATCTGCAAGACCTTTGGCACTAGTTCCAAATACTAATTTCATATGCTCCTTTATCATAAATGATTCTTTGATATTTTTGACTAGATATTGGATCTACCATAAAATATGGTATCACAAAAAATTATCATAAGATAGAAATAGTGAAGTTAACAAGATCATAGCTTGAAGTCGTCTATATGCTCTTGCATTGATTTTCCTCCTGAATATTTGAACGTGTAAGTTGCTTCCTCTGAAAAGCTTGTTGGATAAGGTCGTTACAAAATATTTGTTTTTCAAGGCCTTCCATAGTGAATCAACGGTCTTTTCTTCCATGACCTCTAGGAGAACATCATCTGCAAGGTTCAATTGTATTGTACTCCGTGCTTTGGTCATCATCTCTTCCTTGTTGTCATCAAGTAATGACCCTGACAATTTTTCTTTGCCCTCCAATGCCTTGGCAAGACCTTGTTGATTTAGTAATGGCTAGAGTTTTAACTTCCATAGTTTGAAGTCATTGGATCCATCAAACTTCTCCACTTCAAATTTTGGTATTGACATCTTGGATCTGAAACCAAGTGGCTTCGATACTATTTGTTAGGAAATATCAAGTTGGGTACACCCCAAGTGTTATAAACACTTTGTGGATGTGAGCAAAAGTGTGGCCAAATTTATGGAGAGTAACAGACAAAATAAAATACATGAATAATACTTCACAATGGGACAAATTTGTCACTATTTACACTAACAAAAAATAAATTAAGAAAACTACACACCAAATTTTAACGTGGAAAACTCTCTTGTAATTTTGAGGGAAAAATCGTGGGCCAAACTTTGGAAAATATTCCACTATATTTAAAGAGTAATTACAATATAGTGTATTCCAAGTGAAACTCTCTTCTACTACAATTTGTAGTATTATAGAGTCGTAGAGAATATATCCAAAATTCCCAATGTATACTTACACTACACTCTTGAAATTTTCTTACACACACTCACTATTTGTTGGTGGGCTTCCCTTCTCAAGGGGCCTAACAACTTGTAAAAAAAAAAGAAATTACAAAAAAAGGAAAACTGAAAAAAAAAGGAATGTGAGAAGGGAAAGGTTGCGCTTTGAAGAAGAGGAAGAAAGGAAGAAGGGGGGTTCATCATCAGACGGGTAAACATGCTCCATTTATCATAAAAATTTAGTATGTTGTTCCTGATGTTGAGCTTGATAGTTTGATATAGCTTGTTAATTTTATTGCCCTCTCTGGTGGTTGTTTTGTGATACCCACATTGTAAAGTTATATGGTTGTGTTCCGCCCATTGGGTGAGTATTCTGTTGATTGTTGAGATTCCCTAGTGCTATTAGGAGGACTGAATTGTATTCTCATTGATTATAGTGGAAGTTTTTATTGGACTAGGTCCCGTGGGTTTTTTGTCCCTCTATTTGGGGGTTTTCCCACGTTAAAAATTGCGGTGCCTCTTATTTTATGTTTCTCCAAATTATTATACGGCCTAGAGTATTTTTTGTTCCACCTATTTAATTGCACAGGTGGGGAAATATTTGTTGCTTCCGCGTTGATAATAGGTTCATTCCTAAGATTTCCCTAACAAAGTGGTATCCAGAGCTTTGGTTATTTTTTATCTGCGTGGTTTAAATGGAGGAACATCAGGGGCCAAATATGATCAAGTTGAATTCCAAAAATTACTCAGTTAGAAGAACCTCATGGAAGACATGCTATACAGGAAGAATTTGTATGATCCAATTGAGGGGATAAATATAAGCCTTGATAAGTCTTAAGCCGAATAGAATGGAATGAATAGAAAAGTTGTTGCTTTGATTAGGTAGTGTTTGGATCTTAGTGTGTATCTATATGTTGACAAAAAAACTAATGGACAGAGCATGTGGAGAAATTGGGATTTATATGAGAGGAAGAATGTGCAAAATAAGGCATATTTGATTCGGAAGCTGGTAAATATGAAATATAAAGAAGGTGATTCAATGCCAGAGCATTTGAGTAGCTTTTAGAAGATTGTTAATCAGACAACTAATGAGATTACATTGTCTGATAAGTTGCAAGCATTGTATTGTTGAGTTTTTTGCCTAAAGTTGGGAAGTTCTGGTTGTGACATTGACTAACTGCTTCAATGGGAGTTGACGTTGTCAATATTTAAAGAAAGCACGTTGAATGAAGATGTCAAAAGAAGAGAACGGGGTTTGATTAGTGCCTTCACCCAGTTAAGCACTTGTTATAGAGTCATGGGGAGAAGCAGAGTAGAAGACCTCATAATACGAAGGTCAGAAGGTAGCAAGTCAAGGGATAAGTTCAAGACAAGAAAAGAATTTAATTGTTATCATTGTGGCAAGCCGGACACATCAAGAAGCATTGCAGATACTTGAAAAGAGATGAATCAAGAGAAAGAGATGAAGACAAAAATAGTAACAATGATAAAGACACCGCGCCGTTGCATATGATGATGTCCTTGTTCTATATCATGAGAACTTCATAAATCTTGCATGTGATAATTCTAGTTGGATCATGGATTCTGGTGCCTCATGTCATGTTACTCCTAAGAGTGAGTTTTCTCTACTTATACTGCGATGACTTTGGAGAATAAGGCTAGGAGATGAAGGGATATGCAAGATTATTGGTATGGGAGATGTGTGGCTTGAAACTAACATGGGTTGCAGAGAACAGTTGAAGAATGTTAGGCATGCGCCTGATATGCGTCTTAGCTTGATGTCAATCAAAGTATTGGACGGAGAAGATTACTACACTACTTTGGTGGGGAAAATTCAAAATCACCAAAGGGTCGCTAGTTGTTGCAAGAGAAGATAATAGTTTTACTACTCTCTACCATTGCCCAGAAAGTTGTGCGAAGAGGAGGTGAATGTTGTTGATGATTCCTCTTCAGACTTGTGGCATATGCGTCTTAGCCACTTGAGTGAAAAGGGCTTGGCATTCTAGCCAAGAATCAGTCTTTCCGGAAAAGGTACGCCTTTAAAGACTTGCACTTATTGTTTTATTGGAAAGCATGCTAGAGTAGCTTTTCATTATTCAGGACCTCATAGGAGACCACATGTGCTAGATTTAGTTCACATGATGTTTGTACTATGCACACAAAAACAGGAGGAAGTGCATCATATTTTGTGATTTTTATTGATGACCATTCCCAGAAAGTGTGGGATTTTGTTTTGAAATCTAAAGACCAGGTGCTCAGAGTTTTCAAGAGCTTCCATGCAAGTGTTAAAAGAGAAAGGGAATGAAATGAAGTGTGTCCGAGCCGATAATGTTGGTGAGTACAAGGGTCCATTTGAAGACTATTGTAGAGAACATGGGATCAGGCTTAGAAATAGTTCCAAGACTCCTCAGCATAATGGAGTTGTAGAGAGAATAAACCGTACTATCAATGACAGAATTAGGTGTATGCTCTCTTATGCAAAGTTGTCCAAATCCCTTTGGGGTGAAGCAATGAGAACTGCAATGGATTTGATCAACCTTTCTCCTTCAGCTCCTCTGGATGGTGATGTTCCACAAAGAGTCTGGACAAGGAAAGATGTCTTATACAGTCACTTGAGAGTGTTTGGTAGGGCCTTTGTTCATGTTCCAAGATATGAAAGGTCCAAGCTTGATGGGAAGTCCAAATAGTGTATCTTCGTTGGTTATGGTCACAAAGACTTTGGTTATAGATTATGGGATCCGGTAAGTAAAGAATAATCAGAAGATGTGATCTTTCTTGAAGACCAAACCATTGAAGGTTTTGAGAAGTCAGAAGCCAGTGTCTCTTACTATAAGTAACAGTGATGTTGATCAGAGTTTCCTCCTAATTCTCCTATTGATATGGGAGATGTAGAGGTTGATGATGGGAATACAGGTGATGAGCCTGACTTGCTTTTGAGGTGCCAGTTGAGCAAGTTCCACCAAAACCACCAGTTGAGTCACAATTGAGAAGATCTACAAGACCACATCAGCCTTTGAGAAATACCCTTCAGATGAGTATGTGACTATCACTGATAGTGGGGAGCTAGAGAGCTACCAAGAGACTATATCTGATGAGCACAAAGATAAATGGTTGAAGGTCATGCAAGAGGAAATGAATTCCTTACATGAGAATCACACCTTTGAGTTGATGAAGTTGCCAAAAAGTAGAAAAGCACTCAAAAATAAATGGGTGTTCAAGCTAAAAATTGAAGATAATGTCTCACCAAGGTACAAAGCAAGGTTGGTTGTGAAAGGTTTTGAGTAAAAGAAATGAATGATTTTGAAGAGATTTTCTCACCTGGTAAAGATGTCCTCTATTGAGTTGTGATTGGTTTAGCATCAAGCTTGAATTTAGAGGTTGAGGCTTAATATGAAGACTGCATTCCTTCATGGTGATTTAGAGGAAGAAATTTATATGGAAACAGAGGGTTTCAAGGTTAAGGGAAGGAGAGCTTGTGTGCAAATTGAAGAAAAGTCTATATGGCCTCAAGCAAGCACCAAGGCAATGGTACAAGAAATTTGATTCTTTTATGGTGGATCATGGGTATAGGAAGACTACTTTTGACCATTGCGTATTTGTCAAGAAATTCTTTGATGGTGATTTCATAATTCTCTTGTTTTATGTGGATGACATGGTGATTGTTGGTCATGACAAATAGAAGATTCAAGTCTTAAGAGTGACTTGAGCAAGTCCTTTGCTATGAAGGACTTAGGTTCTGCAAAGCAAATCCTTGACATGAGGATCACTCTTGACAGGAAGAATGGCAAGTTGTGGTTATCTCAACAAAAGTACATTGAGAAGGTGTTGGAGAGGTTTAACATGAGTAATTCAAAGCCTGTTAGTACTCCACTTGCTAGTCATTTCAAGTTGAGTTCTCAACAATGCCCTACAAGTGAGAAAGAAAGAAGAGATAAAGAAGGTTCCATATGCATCGCAGTTGGAGTTTGATGTACGCTATGGTATGTACTAGGCCAGATAGTGCTCATGTTGTTGGTGTTGTTAGTCGTTTCTCTCTAATCCTGGTAAGGATCATTGGCAAGCTGTGAAGTGGATTTTCAGGTATTTGCGGGCACTTCCAGGAGTTTGTTTATGCTTTGGTAGTGGTCAGCTGTGTTGGATGGTTACACAGATGCCGATATGGCTGGTGATCTTGATTATAGGAAGTCTACTTCGGGTACTTGATGACTTTTGCAGGGGGAGCCGTGTCATGGAGTTCTTCAGAAGTGTGTTGCTTTGTCTTCCACTAGGCTGAATATATTGCGTTATCTGAAGGTTTAAAAGAACTCTTGTGGACGCAAAAATTCCTACAAGAGTTGGGCCTTGATCAAGAGAAGTTTGTGTTATTTTGTGATAGTCAGAGTGTTATCCATCTTTGCAAGAACCTGATATTTCATTCCAGGTAGAAGCACATAGAGGTGCGATATCATTGGATACGTGAAGCATTGGAGATGAAGTTGCTTTCATTGGAAAAGATCCATACCTGATGACAATGGTTCAGATATGATAACTAAAGCTTTGAACGGTGAAGTTTGTTTTTTGGAGAGAAGGCAGGCTTAATGGAGTTGCGCATTCCCACTTAAGTTGGGAAGGGGAGATTTGTTGGTGGGCTTCCCTCCTCAAGGGGCCTAACAAATTGTAAAAGGAAAAAAAGAAATTACAAAAAAAAGGAAAACCAAAAAAAGAAACAAAAGGAATTAGAAAATGCTACGGTAGCGTTAAGTTGAAAAACACGAAACGTGAGGGAAAAGGCAACGTCGTGCAAAGAGAGGAAGAAAAGGGTAGTGCAGTGGGTTCAACATCAGACGGAAACGTGCTCTGTTTATCATGAAAATTTAGTATGTTATTCTTGATGTTGAGCTTGATAGTTTGATATAGCCGTTAATTTTATTGCCCTCTCTGGTGGTTGTTTTGTGATACCCACATTATGGAGTTATATGGTTGTGTTCCGTCCATTGGGTGAGTATTCTGTTGATTGGTGAGATTCCTTAGTGCTACTAGGAGGACTGATTGTATTCCCATTGATTATAGTGAAAGTTTTTACTGGACTAGGTCCCGTAGATTTTTTGTCCCTCTATTTGGGGTTTTCCACGTTAAAAATTGCAGTGCTTCTTATTTTATGTTTCTGCCAAATTATTATACTGTAGAGTATTTTTGGTTCTACCTATTTAACTTGATGGGGAAATATTCATTGTTTCCGCTTTGATAACAAATTCATTCATAAGATTTCCCCAACACTATTTTTCTCTTAATACAAGAAGCTTACATTGCTTCTTCTATTAGCTTAATAAATTGTTTCAGCTTGGATGGATTTTTTACGTTGCTTCCTCTCTATTTATAGAGGAGCCAACACCACGTGCATTAAATGCACGTTACTATTCCAACTATAAAATTTTCTTTCTGGATTGCTGCAATTTGCAAGCTTCCTTTTTCAACTTTAAAAAAAAATACAAGCCACACTTTCTGACATACATTGTTTTCTAGTTAACAACACATAATCAAATAATAATAAACAGACAAAATAAGCTAAATAGAATGAATAAATATGACAAACGAACTCATGCAACAAAAAATAATTTACATTTGGATAGCATAATTAAGCACAAATTTAAACTTGTAGATTCATTAGTAGAATTGAGAGTTTGGAGATTTTGTTAGAGTTTGCTTAAACTCATATGAGTTTGATAAAAAGAGAGTTTGTGCATATGGTAACTCATTTTTGTGTTGTAAGATTATAAACTCGTAAAAGTTTAGATGTTATTTTTTGAAAATATATTATTATTGTATTGCATTAGGAATTGTGTTGATGATGCACTTACCCATCTATTTGTCTTTATAGGTATAATTTTTTATGTATGCTTCAACTTCTCATTATCTTTTGTGTACTAGGTCTATGGATATGAATTTGTGTTATAAAAGTTTACTTACACATTGTTCTTTGTGGCCAAATTTTGAATACAATGATGTGCTTGACAAAATGTCCAACTAGTATTCTTTTTGTTTTTTATGTGCAATCGTAGATTGTTTGTGTATGTGAACTCTACGAAAAAATAAAATGGGATAAATTATGAGAGGGTGAGGTTAAGTCTATAATTGTTCCTCATCTTAGGAAAATTTCTATCTTTACTTTCCTATGTGTCTATTTTAATTCCATTGTCAAATTTTATATTCCTGGGTTTTTATATTTTTTATCATTTGTTGTCTTCTGGTAAACTCCTTTATCCTTTGAACAAGTTCTTGAAAAAGCTTACTACGACTACTTCTTGATACAAACTCAATGTAAGTAAAGAATCCAAAAGAGAATCATAATAAATATTCACGAAAAAGACTACAGATGTAAAAATATTTTGTAAAGCCAAAAGTGTTTGTCCTTGCTACAATGAGCTTTTGGTTAATGCTTGAGCTTGAAGGAGAGCTTTGTTCTGATAGCTAAGTCAATAATTAGATTTGACCCTCCTCTCACCCAATAATGTGTAGAAGAATGTTTGTTGAAAATGCTAGTCTAATGCCTGATGTTTAGTGTTAGGATTCCATTACAAGCCTCTTGCGATGATTGAAATTGTTCCATCAATCCTTCAATACTAAATTAAATAATCGATAAGACACACTTCCAGCAATTTCGCATCCTTGTCCAATAAGAAAATACTATAGCTTTTTTTCTCACCTAGGAAGTTAGTTTCCCCAAAGTGCTCTGTGCAGCATCCACTTTAGAAGTTTGGTATGGCGGTCTAGACAATGTGTACAACATTGTAATTGCAACCTTAATATTTGTGGAATCATATGCTCTATCCGAAAATAAGGATCAAATCCCCCCTTAAAGATCCATTATATAAATTATAGTCCCAATATTTTCCTCCCTTATTCACATACCCCTCCAATACATATAGCCTTTCACCTTACTCCCTATGAAAACTCTGCAAAGTTGGTTACAAAATGTGCACCTCCATTACTCCCTAATTCTCTCTAAGTTTATTTGCCCATTTGCTCTATCTTCCATGTACTCTAAGAAAATGCAGGTTCCTATCAGAGCTTAGGGAAAGTAAATAAACCACAAGAGAAATGGTAGTAGGCAAACAAGTGCAGAAGGCTCAAAAGAATGTGAACAAGAAAATGAAAATATAAGAGTTCCAAGTTATAGGAAGCTCTATAGTAGAATAGTGGGTGATACTATGTTGATACCAACCAGAAATACCACCTAAACCGAGTTATCAAGTTAGGTTGAGTCATTAATAACCCTATATCCAAACTTGGATTTGTTTTTACAATCGAATGATAGACCACCAAGGACAAAGGAGAATGTTTATGGAATAGTGGGTAAAAATATACCATGGGAAATATTTCAGAGTTATATTAGAGGAAGAAAATCATTTCAAGCTAGGTGAAGACTTGAAAGAATAAAACGAGCATGTAGAAGAAAACTTATAAATTTAGTGTTTCCCCTAAAAAACCTAAGTGATCTTGTGGAGGTTAGGCATAAATATTATTCTATATCAGTTTATATTACTTGTAAAAATGTAACAACTTGATTCAACTAAATTAAAATTAAAGATTTGTTATTAAAAAATTTAAATATTCCTCCAGTTGAGTAATAATGGGAATGACTTAGTAGACATTTTGAAAAAAAAAATTACTCAGGTCGGGTGAATAGTAACTTCCTAGGCCCGTAGATGATAGTAACTTTGGAGACAGGACCAAATAGTTGGGGTAGGAGGAAGAGTAACTATGCCTAGAACTTGGAGGTCTGGATAGAATATTAGGCCCAAGCCAAGATAAAAATATTTTAAGGTTTGGCCAGGGTATTTTACCCGTTTGTTAAAGTTTTGATGTGTGATTTTTAATACTATGAAAGAGACTTTATGACCAAATAACCTTGACCAACCATATATTGTCAAGTAGATGGCCTAAATTAAAACTTAGCAAGTAAGTTTTAATCTTGGCCATCCAATCCACCTAATTCCCTTCAAAATTAAAATTAAGGGAAATAAAAGGTTGATTACACATTTATACCTTCATAAATATCACAACAACTCTTTATTTCTTCCTCTACCCTCCCAGCTAGCATACTATCAACCTCTATATCCATTTTGTCCATATTCTTCACCTTCTTCAATTTCCATATTCTAACCTTAAACCACCAACTCTCAATTCTGAACAACTTCACACTAAAAGTCTTCATACAATCTTTCTATACATTAAGACCCCATTTGGTACACCCGATATGATAAGGGTGGATAAGATAAAGTTTGATAGGATAAAGTCTAATAGGATAGGGGTTGATAAATTTTAATACTATACAGTGTTTGGAGTGATACACGTATAAGATAAAAAGTTATATTATGACAAAAATACCCTTTATTTAAAAAATAATATATTTATTATTTTTTGTTAAGGTTTAGGGGGCCCATAGCCCCTTGCATCTTCTTTCCCTCATGGCGTTAGTGGTGCACCAATGGACAGGTAGCACTCCACAAGAAATAAAGAGAGCGCGATAGAAAACAAAGCAAACCAGCGACGACCACAAAGCAGAGCGGCCAGAACACTCCTTTGCTTCATAGGATGATGCACACAAGCTTCTCCCTCACGCACTAGTAGCTGCATCTGCGACTCCCATGGCAATGGAGGAGTTATGGCGACTCGCTCCTTTGAATCCATGGTAGTGACTCCATGGCAGGCACACATACCTTCTGCATCCACTTTGACAACTATCCAATGCACCCATGGGGAGCAACACTAAGATCAACAAATGGTGAAGAACTTGCAGTGGAGATGAAAGCAAAAGTGAGGCTTCCTTTTCGCAGTGGTGGTGGTGATGAAAATTTCTAATAGACACAACAATTGCATATATTGAACAACAAGACACAACAATAAAAGAGAAGAGAGTACAAAAAGTGGACAATGAATATGTTGGGGTTGTAACAGGAAAAGTCCCTATTCATCTAAAAACTTATCAGGTCTAATCCCACCCCACAAACATGATTAAGTTATACATTAAAATGATATATAAGGGAGATATACCGGATAAGCTTATACAATACTATGGGTATACCAAATAATGGATAAGTTCATAATATATTGTATAATCTTATACTATCAGGCCTAATAGTATTCCAAATAGGCCCTAAGTGTTACATTATAAAATCTACCCTTCCTTTTGGTTTCACTCACGACTATACTAGCTTAGAGAAGAAGGACACTATTTTTTTTTCTTTTTTGGGTTGTGCAAGAGTAATGAAAGTCCAAAAACACCATTGAAGCGATAACCAGCTTGGTTTCAAAGTAAGGTTCCTTGACAACTTCTTTTAAACTGGCTTTGAATTTCTGCATATTTTCAATTGATTAGGCTATGGCGTGATCTTATTCTTTCATGGTAGAGCTTATTGATGAAGATGTATGATTTGAGTGGTTTGAGTTGTCTGGAAGCTTTCATGTTCAACGTTTTACATGTCTAGGCTTGCTGTATTTGGTGTTCTAATTATTGTAGTCATGTTTTACGAATTTTTAAAATTGTTTGAGTGATTCTTGAATTTTTTTTTGCAAGCATCCATGAAAATTTACTATTACTATTTTTGAAAAATGAAGAATCCAGGCTATCTCACTTGAACTCTAAGGTAAACATATTTCAAGTTATGAATTTGTCTATTTTTGTTACCCTTTCAAATGGTTGAATTTTGATTTAAAATTTTTATATGTTATTGCAAACATCTTGAAGTTTGTCCCTAAATATTTGTTAGAATTTACAGGTTCATTTGATAGTTTTAAAAATTGTGGAACTTATGGGCCCATTCTTAGGGCCTCTTTTCTAGAACTTATGAGCAAAAAGTTTGACATGAAGATCTACTAGACTTTATCACCAAACTTTTAAGAAGTTTTGGACACTTGGCTAACTAATAATATGCAACATGCTATTGATAAATGTGCGAGACTAAATTGGTAGCATTTAAAATAAAACATATATTGACAGCATGTTCTATATCTCATACATTCATGGGTCTGAATTGGAGTGCCAACCTACAATCTTATTTCTTTATATCTTTTAAAATATTTAGAAACACCTCCTTAAATCTTCTTGTTGGTGAATAATTTATGATGTTTTCAGTGTCATGACATACAAGGGTTAAGGTTTCTAGTGCTTGCTAGGGATAACAATGGTCATTGTCGGTTCTATAGACAATATGAATTGTGAAAGACGATTAATAATGGGATGGAAGAGTGAAAGGTAGAGACCAACAAAAGAGAGGTAGCTTTATGCTATAACTCTACGGTCACATTCTTCTTTTCTTTTCTAGGATTCCCTTTTTTTTCCAATAACTTTTTTTAATATTTTCATCTAAATACAATTCCGTTATGGAATTTGGGCTTGCGTAGGGTGGTTATCTAGCCCTACTTTGCCAATACATATTAAAACAAAGTTAATCAAGTTAGAGAAATATATTTTGTTAAATATGATGTTATCCTAACAATACATTATTTAATTATATTGATAGAAATTTGACTGCAACTTATTGTGTTAATTGACACATGGACCATTATTATCTCTCATTTTCCCTATATTTTTAATGCAATTGCTTATATGCCAATCAATAAATGGATCAAAGCTAGCATTTTATCTTTCTCTAAGAGTACTTAAAAATTTCTCACAAATAAAATTAGAAAGCAAGTTAAACAAATATTTACCTTGGCTTTGATGTGCTTTGATCTTAATTTTCTCTAGTTTTGAGCGGTCAACAATTTCCTCATTCTTTCTATTTTATTATCCTAAAAAAAAATGGAGAGTTGTATACAAGTTAAAAAAAATTTCATAAAAATTGAGATTCCAAATATAAAAGCAAATGCCTTCTTACAACTATAGGAATTCTATCAAATAATATATATATATACACTACTACACGATGATCTTTGCTAACATTTAATTAGCAACACTAGTTAAAATGTCACAAATGCCGATAGCGCTTATTTTTAAGGGCATTTTTCCAAATAAATGTTACTAATAGCAAGACATGGACTTTAATAACACGCCACCGTTGCAAATGTGAATAACACGCTCCTATAACACCATGCATATCATTTATAAAAAAAAACACCACTCACACCATTCACATGGACTTCGGCCTTCTACGCTACCTTTGACGCAACTATAGGAACCTCCTCCCCTCCACATTCATTTGAATACGCTATGACTACAATAGCCATCATATTTCATATAAAGTACGATTTTATTTTCCGTCATGTCAATTTCAATGTAACCCTCACTCAATTTCAATTTTCAGACTTGCCATCGAGGTAGGGAGAACTCATTGTTTTGCCTCTTCTATCTTTGATCTCATTTTCTTAAAGTCATTCGCTTCCAGCTTAGGTCATTTTCCATTCTCATATTCTCATTTTCTTCTCTTGTTTGGGATCGCTTCCCATTTTTCACTTCTTCAAGGTTCACAATTTTATTCATTCATTCTATCTTTCATCTTGCAATTTCATTCCTTACGAAATGTAATGTAGCTTCCAAAATAGATTATGCTTGGGGAATTAGACACATTGATTTATGAATTGTTATTGTTTGTTTTTTATGTATTCTAAGACTATAAGTGTTTTCATAGTAGAGCATGTAGAGTGTTTTGCACTAAAAGTCATTTTTAAGTCCCAAGAATTTTTTTTTACAAAAACGCTAAGGAGTAGAATAAGGAGAGAGGTTGAGAATTGTGAGGGAATTCAAAATCACAGGGGGATAGAGAGTTATTTGAAGAGTGTGTTGCACCATAATTCTAAGACTAAAAGTGCCTTGGTGCCTAAGCAACTGATAAGAATGAAAACAATTTTTATCACAATGTCTAATCAATAGGTCGATATAATTTTACAAAAATACCAAGGTCTTTTAACTTTTACTTCAGATTTTGATTTCAGGAATTTAATTACAATTAGAGTCTAATGAAAAATTTAGCAGTTATCTTTGATTCATTATGAGAAGCAATGGAAAAAATGAGAAGTTTCTTCTTATGTAAGCACATAGGGGAGATAGATTTTTCAATCCTCAATTTCTACCAGGATTTGTTCTACCATTAAGAACTTAAGTCATTTTGTTTTGAATTGCCTTAGGATTTGGAGTTCATTTATTATTAGTTTCAACCAGGATTTAGTGTTTAACTCTGCTAGTTATAACTCATGAGAGGACTATAGTATGCTTGGTTTAAGTGATGCACATATCAGGATCCAATAATGCTTTATTGATGGGATGTTAATGGTTGACTAATTAATTGCTTATTGTTTTCCTTTCAATTTGGAAAAGATTCATAAACTTTCGTTGTTTTCATGTCTCATTTTAGATTTTCTGGCACTTAAATGCTGATATTTTAACATTTAAATTGGTCATACTTCAATGTTGTAAAAAAGACAAGAGGTAACATTTTTCAAATGTTGCAAAATATAAGTAGCATTTTAAAAATGCTGATATATGCGCTTTTGTAACATTTGAAAAATGTTATCAAATGCATGTATTGTAACATTTTTAAATGTTGTAAAATAGAAAATTAGTAACATTTTAAAAGTGTTGTGATATATATGTGTTTTTGTAACATTTGAAAATATTACAAAATGCATCTATTGTAACACTTTTAAAATGTTAGTAAATATGAAAATGTTACTAAAACTCTTTAACGAAGAGTAAATATAACATGTGCAAAAATGTTAGTAAAAGAAATAGATATTTTTTATTATTCTAACATTTATTAAATGTTAGTAAAAATCAAATTCCTAGTAGTGATATATAAAGAAAATTGTTGTAAATAATATAAGCCTAGGGGGGAATATATTGAAGAATTAGATCCTAAAGCAAGTCCACATTACATTATAAAATGCTTGTTGAATATTTAATAAACAAGATCTTTTAGCTATTTCCCAAATTTTGGGTACAAAATCACATGGGGATACCACCATGACTGAAGCAATGATAACAATTTATCATGTCTTCAATGGTCGATATTAATTTACAAAATATTTATATAGCTTCATACTAATTTTTTATTTATGTTATGTTATCTATAAATTTTTATGTCGTATTCTTGTTTAATCATGTTTAACAATTTTTAAATATTGTCAAATTGTCGTATTATACATATTGCACATCCTTATTGATTGGTATTATGGGTGCGTTTATTTCATATTTTGAAAAATGATTATGAAACTTAAATTTTATATTTAATTGAAAAAATTGAAACTGATTTTTTTAAAGTTGCTTGTTTTAACTTCTACAAAAAAGTTTAAACTGATTTTTTTTATGTTCTAATTATTTTTTAAAAATTATTCAAACATATGAAAAATGGTTTTATGAATGAAAAAAGTGATTATGAGAGGAAGCGACTTGGGAAGCAAAAGAGGTTATGCGAGTCAGGATGTATTTGTTTTATTCTTAAGATAGTTACAGTTATTGGAATTCGGACAAATTTCTTAAAGGTGAAGAATGTAATAACTAGCCAAAAAAACAAAAGTGAGGACCACCCATATACCTTAAGTGGTATAGACCACTTTAGCCTTCTCATCTTTCTTTTTCTTTCTCCTCCTTCCTCCTTCCTCCCTCCCCCGTAACCCTTCTCAATCTCTTCTACCTCTTCACGTTCTTTCTCTTTCTCTTCCATGTTCATTTTTATTCTTCCTCTTCTTTCCTCCCATCTTCAGAAAATCACCACCACCTCCAACATCATCATCTCCTCCTCCTCATCATCATCATCATAACCATCTTCTCTCTTTTCCTCTCCCTTACCTCCACTTTCTCTCTCTAACTTCCATTAGAAAGAGCTTGAAGCTTAGGAAGGTGTTGGAGTTTTTTTATCAAAATTTCTAGTACCCAAGTGGTAAGGAAATTTCTAAACTACTCTATTTAAATTATTAAAACTTCTAGTTAATTTAGTGCTTCTGTTGGGTTCTTTGAACCCTAGAAATTTGGGATTTTGGTGATTTGGGGCTAATTTATATAAATTGGTGACATTATTAGCTCATAAATCTTAATGTTGCCTTGTTTCTAGAGCAATAGCAATCGGGTATCAATATTTGAATTTGTGGCATTAGTGGAGTTGTTCTTCCCTTTAAAGCATATTATCTGAAGTAGATAGTGTATGAGTTTACGTTTTGCATGATAAATTTTAATTATAAATATAAAATTATACGAAGAGTTGAAAGTATATTGGTATAGGAGAAAATAATTTATTTATCGAAAATGAAGCTTTATGTTTTAAATGGAAGCTTTCATTTGGAGATCAAACTTAATTATTATGCTTAAAATTATTTTTAGTTGAACTATAACGTATGTTGAATTTTAGAATATCTTATGTTAATTATTAAATTTGAGTTTATTAAATTTGAGTTTATCTTATGTCCACTATATCTCATATAACTTGAGGATTGATTTTATATTGCAAAAGTACCATGGAATTGGAATGTGCTTGATGGTGATTTAATGTGGGAAAAATTTCATCATTAGAACCTATAGCTAACGAAATGGTGTTAGCCTCGTGCACTTGAGAAACTCCAATTAGCAGGTGAGGTGCTAACCACATAACTAGAGCTATGTCTGGAAATGTATTTGGTTATGGGTCAACTCTAGTTAGTAGGTGATGTGTTAATCCGTATATGACTTTTGTCATGTCTGAACATATATATGGCTATAGGCCAACTCCAGTCTAGGAAGTGTGGTGCTAACCTGCACATGACCTTAGGTCATGTTTGGACTTGTAATTATTCTGCTTCGAATAACTCCCCATTATTTGTGGTGTTATGTGATTATGTAAAGATATGTTTTTGAGAAATCTCAAGTCATGACTAGAACCATATTCTTATAAGTATATATATGTTTATTATATTTATCTTGTTTTATGATTTTATTTAGTAACATATGGATATCCTTTCTCTCATTGAGTTAAACTCACCCCATTCTCTTTCCATTTTTTCAGATACAAGTGCTGGTGCTTGTTCCTGTTGGTTCTGCTCCTTTGACAACCTTAGTTAATTCCAAGTTGGTGAACCTTGTGAAGACCCTTTTTGTTAGAACCCTCATTTTGTTGTAGCTTGTTAGTTTGTCAGCTACTCCAAATGTCATAGGCAGTGTCCTTGGACTTATGTTATGCTTATGTTTGATATCTTTATTACTTAGCTATATAAATTATGTTATAGAAAGGATTTATAAACTTAATCTGATTTATAAACTTAATCTGTTTTATGCTTGAACTATATGTTATATTATGTTCAATAGATTTTGAAAACTACTTTGGTATTATTGTTGGACTGTTAATCTGGATTATGATTAATACGTATTGGTCTATGTTGATATATCATTATATGTTGAAAGGACGTATTTTGAGAACGCTTGAAGCTTAAGTGCTGTGGATTTATTTGTGAATATTACAAGCTGTATTTATATTTGGGAAATATCTAAGAAATAAAGGAGACTTTATCCGTTTTCTTAAAAATAATATATGTTAAAACTTATTAGATAAGGTAATTTTTATACGCCAGTCATGACCTAGGAAGGTTGTAGCGGCCTCCAAGTTGCTTTTCTACGGTTAACTTGTTTCCCTTTGATTTGTTCTTCTGTAGAAATTCAATGCTTTGTTATACTGAATATCCTATGCCCCGATTTTCTATATCTTTTACTAATTAAAACTTTTCTTTTAATTTTACCCAAAAAAAATTTTCATTTGCGTCTTTCTTTTTTAATATCCGTAATATAATCGAAGGATTCTACCAACGCGATTTTTATGATAAAAAAACATTGTAACAGTTTCTGATATATATATATATATATTATTAGCTAATTTTAGGTTGAGGGCAGTTTCTGATATATTGTTCTTCGTAAAAGTGTTAGTATCCTATTTTTTTTCTGGTGAATTTTAATATCTTAAATTTACAGCGGTTTATAAAAATAAAATATAATAAAAGTTTCAAAATTTAAATATCAACTGTATAGAAGACTGGCTCGAACTTTGATAATATGATCCGTAAAAATTATAAAGATCAATTATATATTAGTCAATAGCAGTGGAACACATTAAATTCATAAACTTGTTTAGTATGCTACTACACATTAATTCTTAAATAAGATTATCAGAGACATATTTGTATAATTATATGTATATTTTATATTATGGTCCTTAAAAATTTTTATCATCTTTATACATATGTATAATAAATAATAAAAATCTTTTGATATAGTAGCACATATGATATAAAAATATGAAACATATAACTATTTTTAGAATATATTTTTTAAGATTTTTCTCTTATTAACTTATTTTATCCACTTAGTGAAGTTTCTACTTATAGTTAGTTATTTATTATCAATGCTTTATTTTGACGTTAAATAATATATTGATACGTATATTTTTTTATGTTGAACCTAAGAATGTTTAAAAGAAAATTATTGACTTTTTTGTTAAGAGCAAAGAGAGAATAAATTATGAAATAAACCTTAATTTACCAATAATTTGTATGAAAAATATTATATAATGACTCATTTTATACTTTCTATATAATAATTTATTTTATATTAAATAATTTGGTCCCACTCCTCCAAATTTCTGGCTCCGCCCTAAGATTTTACAACTACCCCACTATGGTGGTAAGATTAATATGATTGACATTTCTAGCTCTTAAAGATTGTATATTTGTATACAAAGTTTTTTAAAGTAATTAAAGTGAATAACGCATACAATTCAGGAACCAAAATCAACTTTTACTCAATTCTAAACTAGTGCATGTCCAATTCTATTTATAAGTGAAAATATACCAAATAGGGACTGATAAGAAAATGTATAAAAACTACCTCTGAGCTTTTGAACAGAACACAATAAAGAATTGCAAGGCACACAGGGTAGGAAGGCAACCTAGTAAATGATTCAAAAATTAGCGCGTGAGAGAGAGAAAAAATAAATGCAGTTTCATTCCTGGCAGTGATCTTAGGGAAGAGATAAATAAGGAAGATTTGCCTTACCAAATTCACAATAAAGCTAGGGCGTCTGCGTTATGCACTTTCCCCGGCTTCCCGTGGCACCGATCTCCAGCGATCTATATAGGGTTGGGGGCCGAACAATAGGCATTGTCGGTAGGATAATACTAATAGTAACACTAATATATATTTATAGCGCCCCATTACGGAAGAGGAAGGGGAGAATCTTTGTTCTTTAACCCTACTTCAAGCCGAGAATGTTCTTTGCTTGTTACAAACACAATGGTTAACATAAGAATCCAACCAAAAAGCGAAGGGTTTAAGTTAACTTTCATAGTTTTAGTAGTTTCTACTTTCTATCACTTTGAATCTTGGCTACTATTTTATTTAAAAGTCATAGTCTTTATTACGTTTGCAGTCATTTGAGCTAACAAATTTTACTATTTTTTTATGAGTTTAATTTTTGTATAATGATAGTGTAAAATTTTTTTCACAAAATTATCCAATTATATATTGACACATTAGTAAAGATGATTAAGGTTCACACATACTATTTGAAATATTATGCAAATAAGATGATTGGATTGTGTAAAAAGTTTTACATTGACTTTTTACACTATCAATATATCAAAATTAAAATTATTTTTTTTATTCTTAAGACTCTTACACTTTAAATTAGAGCAATTTTTCTACGTTATTATTAATAAAAATTCCTTTTACTGTCAAGTAATTATATTATATGAACTCCTGTAAACAATTTTCGGTTTATGCAAAAACAAATTATTATAAACACATTTATTTCAAAATCTAGGACTTCAAGTTTTTCACATAGTTTAGAAGAGTGTTTACCATTCACTATGGATTTAAAAGAAGCAAAGAACCTTATATAGATAGAATATAGAGGATAGTGATTTCTCCCTCTTAACCCCATCCTTTACGGCACAATAGTGATCGAGACAACGTGTTATTGTTATTGGCAGAGAAGAGGACCCTTGTTGCATTATGAGACACTTCCATCAAGGATCTCTAATGGTCATATCTTTACATTCTATAGTCATATCTTTTGATATGATGAATAGGTGACTACTCATAATATAATTATTCTTTAATATGATTGTTCATAATTGAGATGTCTCTTAATAAGTCAACCAATGGATTTAACATTTCTATAATTATTAAACCATTATATAGGACACCATGCTGATATTCTCCCACTTGTCTCATATAACAATACATTCATGCTTTAATAAGAAATACAATGCAAAAATAAAAATAATGTCAAATCCTTGTTATCTTGGTTCCAACATAAAATCATGACTAAGTAAAAGACTTAATGCGAGTCATAGTGATTGTATGTCATCATTCTCCTGATACAGTCCTTCCATGTAGTACAGAAATAATCTTTTCCTCAACATGATACATAACAAAGAGTAGGTTCAACTTTAAATGTTTTTATTAAAAGACAATACCTGTTATCATTATTCCAATAATGTTATGTATACAAACTCGAAAAACAAGTATAATACATAAACATATTCATTCATGAGCTCATAGTGTCAAAATCCATAAAGCACAACATCATCATAATATGCAATGATGCCAATTGGCAACAACACTCATACTTTCAACATTCATGTGCACCAAATGTTTTGAATGGTAACCTTTTCAACAACGGATCAACAATCATAAAGTTGGTGCTAATGTGTTACATTGACACTATGTTTCTGAAATTCTTCTTTAAAGACAAAGTATATCAATTTCGTATAGTTAACACCTTTAGTTACTTGTCATTTTCTTTCAAAAGAAGAATGTTGTGAAATTATCACAATAAATTTCCAGTGGTCTAGCAATAATATCGAAAATTTCAAGCCCTAAAATAAAGTTTCACAACCATTTAATTTGAATCATGGCCTCAAAGAATGCCACAACTTCAGCTTTCACGGTTTAAGCAAAAATTACTAATTGCTTTGCACACTTTCTTTATATCACTTCTTTGGCTAAAAGATGCAAATAACCAAAAGTAGACTTCTTTATTCTACATAGTCGACATAAACTTGATATCTGACTTTGTACATGTTTGAGCACACATCAAACTCCCATCAACACATGTATATGGAATTTCTTCCATTTGTTTTCATTCCAAATCATTTTTAGGACATTGCATGAGACCAGCTCCCTTTTGAATTGGAATGAATGATACTAAGCACTTTTCCATTTCGAATTTCTCAAAAACTTTATTGTTGCTTTATGAGACAAGCTTGACAATCCTTGTGATCCATTTTAGAATATTATTTTCCAACCACATAACTTGTCTCACTTATATCCTTCATTTCAATTATTAGAGAAAAACTTTTTTAGTCTAACTTAAAATACTAGGATCATTAGTTGCAAGCAAGATATCGTCAACATGCAAAAACAAAAATAAACCTACTCCCACTGACCTTTAGATATATGCACTAACCATGACATTGGAATGAATTGAAATCATGATACTATTATATTCCATAGGACATAATAGTATTATCAAACTTAAGATACCACTAACAGGAAATCATGCTGCATCCATTCTATGAGTTAAATTACTTTTACAATTCAAAATTTATTTTCTTTAAGATTTGGCTACTTTGGTGACTAACAAATCATGCGTTGTATAAATTTCAAATTGTAAATATGCATTAGAAATACACCACAAGCATATATTGGTACGTGTCTCTTGGATTCCCTATACTCGTTGGTAATTAGTGGAACTCAAAAATGCATTGTTTCATTTAATGGTTACCAATGGGTTTACCCATCGAAAATAATAACCCAACAGAGAACCATTCTCCCTCACTTTGCAAAACGTCTCATCTTCTCACCACCAATATTGGCTAAGAGCCTTCTTTCAAGACACCAAGGCTTGTTTGGCATGTTAGATAGGATAAGGTCAATAGGATAAGACCTGCAGGATAAGGGCTGATAAATTTTCAATACTATATGTGATACCCGAGGTACACATGTCAGGAGTCACCCAGGACTCACGGGTTCTTAATTTGGCTAAGTGAGGATCCTACACCATTGCTATATGATAGAACCATATTCTTGGAATCAAAAGTCCCGTAATGGTTCCTAGAGGAAATAAGTTGAAGAGTGATTTTTAATGAATTTTATCAAACCTTTAAGTGTTTCTTTTACCCACAAGTTTAGAGAATTTAACTAAAACCCAAAATTTGGATTTAAGTTGTTGAGATTTTAATTTTTTAGATATTTTATTTGAATCCAAATCTCCTTATTTACATTTATGTTTTAAAGTTAATTGAAGTAAAATAAATGATTACCTCCTGAGACTGATTGGGAAAGGCCCGTCGGAGAAACGGAGACCACCATATAACTCAAGAGAGAAGCGTGGTTCAATTCCACCGCTGAAAGTTTATAAAATCCGTGTTTTCGCAAACGCGCTCCTTTCTTCCTTCATCAATTTTCTTCTCTCAAATCCATCATTTCCAAGCTTCAAGGTAAGATATGCAGATTATGTCTTTATTTCTTCATAATCTTGGATTATTATCATTTCTTTCATTGTTATCAAGTATAATTTTGTTAGAATAAGGATAGAGAATTATTAGAATTAAGCTATAATTGCTCTATATTCCAGATACTCCCTTCACGGTTCAGATCCTATGATCCTTATGTTGATCATTAGAGTTAATTTCAGGAAATTATGACGTGGCCATATGATATTAGAAATGAAAGCATGAAATATATGTTTTGAAACTCATACCATTATTGTTAAAAGTGATTTTTATTAAAGAGCAAGTATGAATATGATTATATTTAGAGATTTATGAAATATTATGCAAGTATATGATAGGGTTTTTAGAGAAAATAAGTATTTTATGATACTCATGGAATTCAATATGATTCATAACAATTGCCAAACATATTCTGGCTCAATGCCTGAAAGAGGTTCCCTTGGGCATGATTTCATAGTACAGTGATGCTAAAGTCAGAGTTAAAGAAAAGCTTTGAGTTTCAAGAGTTTTCATGTTTAAATAATTATACATATATATTAGAGATTTTATGATTTTAATAATAGAGTTTTGAGAAATGATGAGATGTTGTAATGATTATATGAATTTCAGAATTTATTGATTTTATATACTAGAGCTTATGAACTTAGGATAGAAGACTTTGAGAAAATATTTAGATTTCTATTGAGTTAGACATTGTTATATCTTTGTTATATATCCGTTAACCTTGGTACCAGTAAAATTAAACACATGTTCTTCCTTAGCCCTGTTTGGGAAGGAATGGGTTAGAGGGTGAAGACACCTTAGACTAGACAAACTTACTCATTTCTTAGAGCTACTACACTATGATTTTATGTGACTATAGATAGGAAAGTAAACTTGAAATTCCTTTTATTGAGTTATGAAATGATAATTTGAATATATATACATATATAAATGTAGGTACATGTGATTATGTAAGACTATGATATGATTTTTTAGATATTGTATTAATATCTAATGATTATATATGATTATTTGTTTCTTGATTGTCCCATGAGGTTTTTATATTATCTTTATGAAACTCACCCCTCTCCTTCTTCCATTACAGACACGTTAGCTCATCCACCTTATTCCAAGGAGAATTCCAAAGCTTTACTTTGGTGAAGTATCTTTTGGTATTTTGTGTAGAAATATAGTGCTCCAATTAAAAACCATAGAAATAGATTGATTTATTTATCATTATTATTTTGTAATTACATGATTCCAGTTTCATGTATACTTTGTATAGAGAGTCATATATTTTGAGTCACAAGGATATGTTTATAGAAATGATTGTTTTCTAATTTCAAGAAACTATGTTAGAAATGATTATGATATGCTATTAATGATGAATATGTTTTCAAAGATCCAAAGGTTTATTAGAGATGGAATGATGTTTATTAAATGGATTTAATATTAAATATGCATATAGAAGTACCAGCATTTCCATTTCAATATAGTGTTTGGAGTGATACTGGATAAAGCACTATCTTGTATAAGATAATACTATCATGTGTTTGGTGATACATTGTATAAGATAAAAAAATTTATTTTGACAAAAATACCATTTATTTCAAAATCAATATATTTATTCAATATTTTTATATTATACTAAAATTAATAAATTCAAGACTTGGAAAACTAATATTAACACATATTCGAGACTTGAGAAAACTCATGATCAATAATAAAATTAACAATTAATATCAAATTTATAATTTTATATTATTTCAACTTTCAAAAAAATAAATCCACGCAAAACTTTCAAGAAAAAACCTCATCACAAGTGATATAGAAATAAAATCATTTAGAATTTTTATTGTATATTAATTTTTAATAAATAAAATCCTCCTAGGCTTTAAAAAAACCATGACCAGGATACACCTTGTAAAAAAAATTTACGACATGAGAGTCATAATTGTCTCATATGTTATTCAATTAATTTATACATGTCAAATATTGAATTGGTCCAATTCAACCTCAAAGTCTCAGATAACCACAAATATTGTTAGCCACATCGCATAGCCTGGAGAAATACCTTGAGTATGTACAAAATTTTGTAGCAAGTAAAAACCATTAATTTATAATAATAAGTATTTTCAAACAAAACAAAATAACATAAGTTCCAATAATTAGTATATTGAAATTATCACCAAGTAATGCAACTTGTATTTTGTTGCATATCTAAGTCTAGGTCTAGTTTTTAAATACTTTTCCTTTTCTCACTATAGTTATCAAAAAGCCTATACTTCCCAAATCAAATACCACTAATTATCTTTGAGCAAATTCTTCACAAATATGGCTCTACGTGCATCTTGATACCCCAAAATAGATGCACCAATGGAGGGTCACACATGAGCAAATGACCTGCTTTGTCTTGCTCTTCCGTTGAGATCATCCATTTTTGTCAATGCATCAGCAACCGCCCTTGAATCGTCAAAAAATTCTCTTGCAACCTTCACACCTTCAGCTATAGGTTTTACAATTTCAGCCACTTCACTCATCCTATCAGGAGATTTTCCAACAACTTCTACAAGCCGACTAGCAAACTTGTCCATGCTATTAGCTAAGATATTTTCCCCTCTTGACCTTTTTCTCACTCGTTAATTTTCAGAATGCACAATTTTGCTCTTGTTCTTATTTTAATTCACATACAGATTAAGTGACATCTTGAATGTCATCATCACTCAGCCTAAAAGCATCTTCAAAAAGTTCATTATTACCATAAGTGTGCTCCTCTTTGTCTAAGTCCTCAATCATATTTGGAGAAGCCTTAGCATTTTTTCCAGTTGCACGATCCTTTCCAAAGATTACCATCAACCAATCAAAGTAAGGAAATGTTTTGTTCCTATAGGTTTTCAAGATTGCATCTCTCTGTATGTATAAAAAATACATAGTGTTCAGATTAATTAATTAAAAATAAAATAAAGAGGAAGAAAACATATGACTCAATCCATTAAAAGAAATATAAAACCTTATTCGCTTGGATGTAGGCATTCCATACATCATCACCATCGACTAAAACCTTTTTGTTGACATCATCCCATCCAAAACCACTTGTGTTAAACATGTCATATATATTACCATATTCGTTTTAAGCCTCCTCATCATGGGCTCAATATATGGTTTCGCTTTTAGGCCTATTTGAGGAAACTTGGCTTTTAACCTTTGTTCCAACCATTTAAAGGTACCATTTTTAAATTGCCCTTAGCCTTTTGTTTAAAGTCACTACCTCTTCTAGTAAATCTAATAATGCATTAAACTCTTCATCACTCCAATTCCTATGTTCTCTTGTTGAGTACTTTCAGATGCATACCTATCAACAATAATAATACATGTATAGAAAGCAAAAACAAATAACTAGATTCATATAGCAAATAAATAAAATGATATACAAATTACAAGTACTTTTATAAGTTAATACATAAAAGTCGTGCCAAAGTACATCATCAAAATATCAAAGTACATATCAAGCAACTAAAAATTATAAAAGCACATAACAAATTTTCGATACAACCAAATTAAACTCAAAATAAAACATGAAGCCTACATATAACTTCAGTGAGCAATCCAAGCATTATACATTTCATTTGCCAATGCATCTTTCCAAGCACTCCAAGCTTCACTTGGCTCAATGGTTTCTATGTTATCATGTGGTTTTGGCTCCACATTTTGAGTTGACATGTTATTCAACTCTATTTCTAATAGATCTACAAGCATCTCCCTCCTAATCAGATTGTGCAATAAGCAACAAGCAATAATAATTCGATTATGAATTTTAACTGGATAATAACTTGGACTCCTTAGAATTGCCCAATGCATCTTCAACAACCTAAATGTTTTTTCTATCACATTTCTAGCTTAAGCATGTCGCTTATTGAATATTTCTTCAGGATGGAGTAGCACATATAATTACATAATTTACTTAATTAAGAAATAGTTCCTAATAAAGATATTTTTCAATCTACCTATAAGCATTATTTAATTTTTCTCTCATGTCAAATATTTGGCTTGTTAACAAAGAGAACACATGAAGGTTTTGAATGAGGAAATATGTCAAAATCTAAAAGACAATTGTTTTTAATAAATTTAAACAACACAAGGATTAGATTCTCATAGGTAAGACAAACAATCCACAATAGAAATAGTAATTCAGATCTTCAAATTGTAAGAAAAGAAAAAAATTATCATTGAATATGTGCTACGTTTGAACTTACGCCGTACATAAAAAAAAGGGGCTTGCACAAAAAAAAACCTCCAAAATTCAAGTTTTTCAATAAGGCAAAAAGGGGTTGCCTTTTGCGTTTCTAGTCTTTATCTTTATGCCAAAAAAGGTGTTCATTAGGTTTACGTATTGGTTAGCATAAATGAAAAAGAAATAAAAAAGATAAAAGAAAAAGAGAAGGTCTGTATGGTTTTATTACCTTTTGAGAAATGGAAGATAAAAAGGGATTTGGTTGAGAAGAAGAGAACAATTGTTCACCACTCACTGCAAAGATAAAAAATAATAATAGGTTATAAAGAATTGAGACATTGCAACAAATAAGTGAGAACCAAGGTAAAATGGAAGGAAGACTAACCGTATGAAAGGAGTTTTTGTCTTCTCAACAATGGTAGTGTAAAGTTCGTGAGCTAGAGAAGAGAAGACACTTTGACATCAATGGAAGGAGGATTGGAATAGGAAAAGTGTATATTTACCTTATACGTTAAAAAGTTATTGGGTCTAATCCCACCCCCATAGACCTGATAAAATTATACATTAAAATGGTGTATAAAGGGGATATATTCGGATAAGCTTATACAATACTATGGGTACACCAAACAATGGATAAATTCATAATGTATTATATAACCCTATACTATCAGGCCTAATACAGTGTACCAAATAGGCCCCAAGACCACTATTGCGATCTAGGTATGTTTATAAACATTTTAATCGATTTAGTTTTTTTATTTGGTTTTGTCTTTCCATTCGTTTTCATTGCCCAAAGTATTGATTTTTAGTGCATTGGGGGAGTGATAGTTATTATTTTGTTAATGTAGGAGTTCTATTGGAGGGAACACTTATGGTGTTTGTTGTGAAGCTTTTGGTTTGTTTTTTTTTGTTTTTATTGCGTATTTTTTTCAATTTTTATAACTGTGTAAAATTAATTGTTTGTTCATTTTCCATTTTCAAGATTAGATTGGGTTGTGTGCTGGGAGCTTTTTATTTGTTTATTTTACACTGCACTAGATGTTTGTAATGAAATCATTTTTATTTATATGCTTTAATATATACATAGGATAGAGACTTATAACTTCTATGATAAAATTGTAGGAAATGGAGCTTCTATGACTAGGAAAAGGGCGTAGATATCATTCTCCAACTTGTTTACATTGTTTATTGTGGAGATTGTTTATATTTATAGAAATTGCAAGATATGCATATTGTGGAGTTATAAGCTCCACAAGTTGAAGAGTTGAGTTTATGAATTTGAGTTGAGTTTTATGAATTTATGAGTTGAAGAGTTTATTTAAGCTCCACAAGTTACGTTTAGGTAAACTATAACGAATTTATGAGTTAAGCTTTATGAGTTTACGAGTTAGAATTTACCTCCATGAGTTACATACATGTACATAAACTCTTGAGATTTGATAACTTTGTCTCCTCCTCATTTCCCGAAGGGATAATGCGAGCTTTGCTATCAATAAGACAACTGTTGTTTGGGATGCTGTTATGGTAGATAACAAACTTTGGTGCTGATCTAAAGAAAATGTGAGTCAACAATCAATTTAATTCTCCCGGTTCAAAATTTCATTTACAATGACATGAATTATAATTTATATAATATTTAAAAATGATTTAATATATGTGAATAGTATTTCGGATTACAAATATTTTTAAATATGGATTTAATTGAAATCTACAATATAAAGAAGTTTTACACATTCATCCAATTATGTAATGATATATTAGTAAATATGATTATTTTCAACTCTCACTATTTGAAAAGTCATACAAAAGAAGATATGTGATTGGATAACGGATAAAACTCTTTTACACTACCAATACATCAAAATTAAACCCTTTAAATCTTCCTATTAAGAGAATTTTTCTTTGGTAACGACCAATTAAGAGAGTTGGCTTTACTCAGTAGTTACAAGTAGCATTAATTATTTGATTATTAATGAACAATTTTTCTTCTATTTTTCATCATCATCGTCGTCATCATTAGTATTACCATTATTTTTCTTCTATTTTAAACCAGCGATTCACATATTGAATCAATGAGCCATTGATCCATTGTCTTGTCTTATTCAAGTCAATCGAGTCTAAAAACAATTTTAGAAAAGTATGGAAAAAGATGAGAGTAATTTATTTGTTTATTTTTTTTAAAGATCAAATTGGGGTTTAGTCCGATGAGATGCTTATCCATTTTTTTCCTTTCCTATCTCAGTTTGTGCAACTTTGGTTACCGGTAGGCAAACGAAAACGGAAATCCCGCCCAAATACCGAACATCAAATTAAGGAATCCTAAACCCACCCAGTGCAGCCACGTCTTCCTCTTCCCTCTCTTCCTTCCTTTCCCTCGCAAACAAAAAACCAGAACTCGGAAACAATCCCTTTCCTTCATCCCCAAACCTTCAGAAAACCCCCAAAACCTTCCACAAGCAAAGCATCAAACCCAACCTCTTCCCAACTATATCACCCACAACCATGATGCCCACCCCTCACCCTTCACCACTACTATTGATCTTCCTCCTCTTTTTCCTCTTCAAACGCAATCTCTCTCTTCACAAATGGCCAGTCAACAACAACAGCACGTGACCCAGCACGTGACACCTTTCAAGTACTCGAACCGCGTTCTGCTGAAGACCCTTCTGGCGGAGAAGGGAGACGGCGGGGCCGGGTTCGTTGGTCAGAGAGTGGTGGTTGGCGGGTGGGTGAAGTCCGCCAAGGAAGTCAAGAAACCGTTACCGCAACCGACGCCGGGTTTTACGGAGGATGTTGGAGAGGACAGGTTTGGTGAGAAGAGAGAGGGAATAAGGATGTGTCGTGCGTTGAGATTCTCCAGTCTCGGATACCTCTGATTCGGTCGATTTTTGAAGTGTTTGGAGGTGGCGGTTACGGTCATGCTGCTCCTCATCGAAAGAAGCAGCTGGAGTATGGGATTCCTAAGGCTGCCCCTCCACCTCCACCTGCTCCGCAGCCTTCTACTGCGTATCTCAGTGTTACTGATGGCTCCTGCGTTGACAGCCTTCAGGTACTTTTCGCCCAGCTAGGCTAAAATATAAGTTAATAAATATGGAAGTGGTAAACAGTAATCACCTACGAAGTTGAGCTGTCAAAGTTAACAAATTTGTTTTTTTTTTCTTAAATATATTTTTGGTCTCTAAAATGATAATAAACTGATAAATTTTTTCTTCTGGCTTCCATACCAACATTTTGAAAATTGTTTGGTTCTACTTTCTGGTGTTAGAATGTCTGTTTCAAATGTTGAACTGGCTAGCTCACATCATTCAATCCTACATAATAACTTGGCTGCAATCATACTTGATTGAGACCAAAACCAATAAATATTTAAAATGTTTGAACCAAAACCGTGATCGAGACCAAAATTCATTTATTTTTAGGAATAAAAAATATATTTAACTATAGTTTCTTTTCTTGTACTAAAGAATGGTCTGTCTCATACAGTTGTTATTTGTTAATAGTTAGTCATTAAATATCTACGTCAATGGACAAAGCACTTGTGTTTGTGCCTATGATTTTGGAGGCGAGGGAGAGGAGAAAGGGTTTTTGGAGAGTATAAAATTTTGAAATTATGCTATGAAAATCTTTTTTTCTCCTTTTTTTTTCTCTAAAAGTTAAACTCATAGACACACCATAAAATGAGTTTATTTCTAAAATGAGACGGGAGTGGCATCTATTCCTAAATCAATAAGATAAGATGCATCAAAATCATACTCACTAAATGACTTGAGGATAGGTATTTTTTCACTTTTTATTTTAAAAGGCAAACTCATTTTAGAATTGTATTTTAGAATTTTGATGTGCCGAAAGTCTTTTAAAGTAACAATACATTATTTTTTGCATGTTGTTGGAGGTAGTTATAATCAGAGTTAGGTCTTTTAAATTATGTAGTTTCAGATAATGGAATGACTACATAAAGGAGTTTTACACTTATAATATATCAAAATTAGATCCTATAGATAATATTTAGTTACATTCTCTACTTTAAAATATAAAAATGTAAATAAATTTTAATTGAGTTCATATTTAAAAAGAAAAATATAACTCTTAATTACTTAAGGGTACATCTTATCACAAAGAATACAAAGAATACCGTGGTGTTTTGTTACCTTTTATTGTGATTTAGCTTTAGTGAAACATCTTCATTTTTGAGTTTTTCCTGAAGATTCGTGATTTTTGCAATGGTCCTTTTACTGCATATGCTGCCTTAATTGATGAATGTGGTTGAGCTTATTTTAAATACATACATATATGATATTTGCACAAGGACTTACTTTTGGGTCAATATATGATCCATGGTGTTTATTTGTTGAAATTCACTGCGGAAAGAAGGAGCTATAATTTACTTGAAATTTCTTTGGTTACTTAACCATGGCTTCTCAAGATGTGAAAATAAATTTAGAGCACATATTTGGTGTGACTTATTTTCTTATCTTCTAGTTCTACATATGATTTCCTTTGACTTTAGATCACTAAATTGAGAATTTTATGACTTATTTATGTGCCTGAGGTTACAAGTTTATGGCTTTTAGAAAGAAAAAAATTGGTTCTTTTTTCTTTTACATGTCTCTCATTGTTATATACAAACTTTTAGGTTGTTGTTGATTCCTCAGTAACTCAACCCAGCAATCTCCTGCATATTGGAACCTGTATATTAGTGGAAGGTCAATTAGAACAAAGATCAACAGATGGGAAGCATGTTATTGAGCTTAAAGCTGACAAAGTTCTTCACATTGGGACTGTAGATTTTGACAAGTATCCATTATCAAAGAAACGAGTTCAACTTGATCTGTTAAGAGACTACCCCCAGTTTCGGCCTGAACAACAACGGTGAAATCAATATCCCTTTGATATTTACTCATTCTATTCATCAATCATGTTTATGTCTGTTGTTAGTCAGAATGTTCTGCAGGTTTGACCTGGCAGGAGACATGAGCAATTACTTATTGATGACTTTTCCATTGTTCCCTACAACTAAGCACTTTATTTTCCTTTTTCTTTTGTCGAATGATAACTTTTTCATTGGAATAACATGATTTTATGACTGGACCTTTCCATCTTAACCATATAGAAGTTTGTTCTTGTTTGCCCAAACATATATTCCCAATATCATATTGCAGCAATGTCTGATACATGTAGCCGACTCCACCTAGTAGTACAAATCTTGGTTGCTGTTGACCTTAACCCATCTTATCATTTATGGCCAAACATAGCATTCTAGAAATTTTGCATATGTTTAATTAAATTCTAATTTTGATTTTGATGCCTAAAAATGAATCTTTTTATTCATAAGATTTTAAGGAATAAAGTTGAGAACAATATTGAACGTTACCAGCAAGGTCATTTTCTTTTTTCTTGTATGCTTTTGAAATGCTGCTGTGTAGCACCATGTTCTGCATGTAAAGTGTAAGATTTGATGGTTGTTCATTACATTCTATTTCTACAACTCAGGAATGACAGCTTTTTATTATAATGAGAAGTTAAGACTAAATCTGTTTTTATTTTTCGCTTAATGACATGTGGCACATATATTAGGTGGCATCTGTCATGCGAATTCGTCATGCTCTGTCCTTTGCAACCCACTCATTTTTCAATGATCTTGGATTCCTTGATGTGCAAGTACCAACTATTACTACCACAGACTGCGAAGGATTTAGCAAAATGTTCCAGGTTAATGGCCTGGATCACAAAGAAGACAAGCAGAAGCTAAGTACCATTAATGAGGTTGAAGGTGTTAGCCTTGAAGTTGTGAAGGCAGCTGCAGAAGAGAAAAGCAACCTAGTTGAAGCTTTGAAAAGAACTGAAAGCAATAGGGAAGCACTGGCTGCTGCGGTTCAGGATCTGCGAAAAACAAATGAACTGGCATCACAGTTGGAAGCAAGAGAAAAGAGGAATTTAATAACTTCATCAAAAGATGACACAGTAGATTCTTCCAAAGATTTTTTCCCTTGCCAAACTTATTTGACTGTTTCTGGACACTTACATCTGGAGAGTTATGCATGCTCTCTTGGAAATGTCTACTCATTTGGACCTAGATTCCAGGCAGACAAAACAGATTCTGCCAAACATGCTGCAGAAATGTGGATGGTTGAGGTGGAAATGGCTTTTGCACAGTTACGGGTATCAATTTTCCCTCTCTTCATCATAACTAATTAACTATTATCTGGTTAAAGTTTGAATATATGAATGCATAGAATGCAAAATTACTAGGAGAATTATTTGCCATCCTACTGGGTTGCTGATCGAGCATAATGCATTATGTTTGGCTATAAAATATAAACTAATGTCTTTTGCAAGGTTGTATTGTAGACTTCTAGTATCTGGTGTAGAAATGATTGAATGCATGCTGTATCTCTATAGTTAATATTGGGGTAAGTTGTGGTATGCAAAAACAGTGGCTGCATTAATATTAAAAATGAATAAGCAGGGTGTAAATATTTAATCAGCATGAAAATTTTCCTTCCAACATATTTTTTATGTGCTTGACTTTGATTTTATGACCAACCCTAGAAGTTGCATATCCAGTATAAATCTTAGATTTGGCATGATGTACCATCCCATGGCAACCAAAGATGTAAGGCAACCTGAATTTTCAGTAATAACGTACAGATGTGATAAAATCTATTACATTTTTGCATCAAATTGTGCCTCTTGTTTGCATATTTGTCTGGATATAGATGTCAAATTGGACATCAAGATTGAAATGGTTGGGTAGGCATATAGCTATGCTAAGTTCATTTTTCTATCATTCTATGCATTTTTTCCTTTCTTATCATTTTCATCATTGTCGCCAACAATATCCTAATGCAGTCAATATGATAGATAATACAAAATAGTATAAGGCAATAATATATGAAAGTTTTCACGGCATAGTTCTCTATAATTAACTGTTGTAATTATTTCTTATATTCTGATTGGGAGGCTTTTCTATCATTTAATAGCATGTTGTACTCTGTGGTGTTTGCAGGATGCCATGAATTGTGCTAATGACTTTTTCAAGTACCTCTCTGAGTGGGTCTTGGAAAAGTGCAGTGAAGATATGAAGTTTGTTGCCAAAAGAATTGATAATACCTGCATCAATCGTCTTCAGCAGATTCTGTTTGGTTCTCCTGAAATGCTGTCCTACAATGAAGTTATAGATGTTCTAAGAAAGGTAGCTGCTACTACCAAATGCACTTTTCCTTTTGTTCTCATAAATAAAATAGATATTTTCTTTCTTACATTTTTGAGTTGTGCTTCCAGGTTGAAGATAAGAAAAATGAAACAAGAGTTGAATGGGGTGTTGTACTCACTCCAGAACACCTAAGGTACATGGATGCTATCATCTTATTCTGGATTTGCTGATTTCTAATAGAAGTAGAAGTATTGCCTTCAATTTTTTGTTGCTTACTGTTCAGTCTATCTCATGTGTTAGCTATCTAGTTGATGCCATTTACAAGAAGCCGGTTATGATATACAATTATCCAAAAGAAATTAAGCCATTTTACTGTCGGCTGAATGATGATGGGAGAACTGTAGCTGCATTTGATCTGGTTGTCCCAAAGGTATGGTGAAAAGTGACTGCTAGTGTGGTATGTTGATGGATTGTTGCATCTTTCTACATTATTCTTGCGTGTTCAAGTTTTAAAATAACAGCTTTTACATGTGCAACAAACTTATGCAGGTTGGAACAATAATTTCTGGTAGTCAAAAAGAGGAACGTCTTTACAAGATAAACTCGAGGTACTGCTCATTTAGATTTAGGGTGTGTTGTTTCAGATTATTTTGACAGAAAAGTAATTTTTTCATCTAAAATAATCACTTTTCATAGAACCTATTCATATCAATTTCAACTTGAAAGTTAAAAGCAGATATAAACAACTTCAATGAAATGTGACTTTTTTAGATCTGTCAGAATAATCTGAAACAAACACAGCCTTAGTTTATGCTGTGTGCTTACCTTTTATGTCTTTTTTATTGCAAGTTCTGTGACTCTAATCAAATTTTAACCAACCAATGAGGAACCTTGAAATAGAAGCATCAGAATGAACCTGTTCTCACAAACAAGTGTCCTTCCAGTATATTTTGTCATAGTTTAGAATTTGATAACTGTGAATGCTCAGAAGCCAACTCATAACAAAGCAGTTGCTTCTTTGTATAAACAGTTGACTAATGGTAATTGTGCCTCTCTCCTTGGTAAAATATGGAATAAATCTCTTTTTTTGCTTCTGTATTGGGTGCAGAATCAATGAGTTGCTCTTGCCAGGAGAGAAGTATGAATGGTACCTTGATCTTCGTCGAAATGGAACTGTGATGCACTCTGGTTTCACTCTGAAGTTTGACCTTATGGTCCTCTTCATTACTGGTCTTACCAATGTTAGGGATGTTATCCCTTTCCCAAGAAGCCATGGCAAAGTCAACAGCTAATTAGAGCTAACATTCATGTTGCATATCAATTGTGTAACATATCAATTGATTGCATGTAAAGCAATAATGTATAAAAGGAAAGTGATGATTGAAATGAAATCTATTCAAGTCTTGTGAAGTTCTTTTCAATACAAAATTGATTTCGACTTGACTTTGGATTGAGAATCCATGGGTTGTCATCTGACAAGGGATTGCGTTTCTAAAGGTGCAAGCAAACAACGAATTTGAATGGAATGTGTTGGCAAGGGAGTTTGGTCATTTTATCAAGAGAAAAATGCTAAGTGTCAAAATATAAAAAATTATCAGAATTTAGTTATCAAAATGATGTGACATATTTTCTTGACTCTTGCGTAACTATGTGGATGAGAAACTCCTTTTAATATATGAAACGAATTTTCGTACTCTGTCAACAAAACTTTTTGTTAGATGCTTACCCGTTCTCTATTCTCTTTGTACAACTTGCATGAAACTTTATTTCATCCCAAATTGCAAAGCTCCAAGTGAATTATACAACGGTATTTCATTCAACTACTATGATTTAGGCAAGATAATTTGATCCTTTTCTCACGGTTTAATATTGTTCTTTTATCAATTGAGGTTCTATGTGACAATGTTCGAGTCTATATATGCTTTGGATTTGGTGTCTTTAGCTCTAATGTTAATATTCACATAAACTTCTTTATCCATAGACAATATATAGGACAGTTTATCTTCTCTACTTCTATGTGGTGTTCTGCAAATTAAATAATATTATTTTTAGAGGTGTATCTCCATCATTATTTACCATCAATTAATTATGCAGAGATTGGTATGTCATGTTACATGGCTCAATCTCTTAAAGACATGCTACCTTTTGCTTTGCCCTTGTAATGTATAGCACCTTATCTCCTCTCTCGTACTCTTTTGTTTTTTCTCATAAATAATTTTGTCCTTAAAAAATCCTTCAATTAAATTTCAGCTAATAATCTTACATCTTGGGATGGTTGTTCGAGGATACAATAGACTAAATTTTCATCCTTCAATGTATACAAGTCACTCATGAACCTAATTAATTTTCACATACGAGTGTTAAAATATTTTTATTTTTTCTAGACAGATAAAATTTATTATTTCCTTTAAATTCGATTTTGTCTTTTGAAAATTTGGCTGCCTCCTGTGAAGATTAGGTCTTGACAATGCTCTCAAAAGGAAGACATGCTGTGGATTAAAGAGAGTGAAAATTTTTCTATGGCAAGTTGCTGCTTATGCCCTTTCCACAAATTGGTTCTAATGGTTTTAAATTGTTGTCTACAACCACATCACAGCAGCAATTGCGACCATGTTAACAACATTTTGCTGCAATTTTTTGCATCATGGTGCAACTGCAATTGTGATTGTTACTGCAATTTAAAACCATTATTTCGTGTGCACCGCCACCTTGCTTCTTATTCATCATGTTCACGCTGCTCTAAAGGTTTGCATGAAACGGCTTTGCATGTCTTGCGTGACTGCTCTATTGGACTGGAGTTCTGGTCTCTTTTTTTTTTTCTCCTTTGTTTTTGATCCTTTGGACAGGTCGCAGTTCTATGCTTCATATCTTCTTTCGTGGCTGATGGATAATTTGCAGTAGGGCTCATTTGGCTACAGGTCAAGGATGGTTGGATAAAATTGGAAGTAATCCTTTTTGAGCTCTCATAACACCGATTACTCCAAAATTTGAACCCAAAGACCACTAGTTAAGAGAAAGAGATATCTGCCACTCCAATCAAAAGCATATTGGTCTTGGGTGCCTAGTATAGATGTCTGTCTTAAGTATTAGTCATTCTTAATTTTGAGATTCATATGCACCAAATTTGTTTCTTTTTTTTTTCATCACATTCATAGTTAGTTTAATTTCAAAATTCAAATGCTTCTCTGAAACAATGGAGGTGACTCAATTTATAACATCTATGCTTCCTAAAAGAAAACTGCTAAATCAAGCCAAGAAGTTCAACGAATGAATTTTATGAATGATATTTCTCTTATAAATAATTGAGGCGCAAATTATGGGTTTAGTTTAGCCGCGTATAACCAAGAGAGAACAATGATCTTAATTTTAAATTTCACTCACAGTAATATGGGTTGTACTATCAATTTGTGATATCTAATGGCTGTTTAATAGGTGTGAATGAAATTTTAAATTAGGAGGATTTCTTTTTACATCAAGTAAGAGAATTTATCATTTCTCTACAAATATAAGTGTAGAATGATTAATAAAAGGCAATACTGTCAGTTTTCATCTTTATTCCTCTCACTAAACACCAATGTAAAAGTGACTAGAAGCACCAAGATGTAAATTTTACTTCACTAAATTCCAGTGCCGACATGTATATAAGACTAAAATGAAAAATGCAACACTCTGAATCTGAATCCCATCTCCTAAAGGCTAAAGCAAGTTTATTTTAAGTAGGTGAATACTGGGTCACTGAGCATTGAACATTGTTTAACGTGTTAGCTTTTATTTGTGGTGATAAATGGGTAAATTTGTGGTGATAAATACGTCCTAAAACATTAAAAATATGATTAAATGCACCTTATCCTGAATTTTAGGTAAGTTTATATCATGATTTTTTAAAATGTACATAATGACACTTTAATTTTTTTAAATTGTACAAAAAATCCCTTATTTTCAACTAATGCAAAACTTTAAGTCACAAATGTCATGCACACATGATAAAAATTAGGAGGTTAATTGCATATCAAAATTAACAGACAATGTGTCTGCACAAATTAGAACATTATGGAGTTAATTACCAAACTTATGCTGAAGAGTGTTTTATATAGTTTAGAAAGTTTAGGGTGTTAAATTACACATATCATATCGTTCAAGAGGAAAAATACATTTAACGCTTGAAAATATCAATGCATTTTCGATTGATATTTTGAAATTCATATTTTAAATGCTATAGATGACAACATTCAACCAAGCAATATCAGACCATTCAAAATCATGCTTTGGTGTCTAAAGGAAAATCCAAATTTGGAAGCACCTGGATGCTCTTTTTGTTGGTTAAGGTGTCTTTATCTGTCTCTGGGCTTTTGCAAACGATTCCTGGATTGTAACTCCCCTACTTTCACCCATGCAAAATTTCAAACTCATTCTTGTCTTCACTAGAACAAATAGATTAAGGCATGGGCAATTTAGTAATTATTGCGAGTCTAGAACTTCCCATGATGAGTGTGCCATTACAGGCGATCTGTCGGTTCTGGTACTGAGGGGCGACTTCATCATGAGAAATTAATTGGTGCTAGTATAAGCACCATGTAAGATGTGTTCATTCCATTTATAAAATATCATTTGAGTTATTATTATTTTTTTTAAAACCAAAGGTATATTCTTATCGGAGGTAATCCTATTTAGTTGGAAGATCACTAAAATGATAAATCTCCCTCTTCAAATTTTAATACAATTATATACCCAAAATTTGAATCCAAGACCTTTAGTTAAGTTAAAATAATGCCTACTAGTTGATCTATATACTTTTGTCGATATATCTTTTATTCTTTAGTTGGTGGAGAAAATTATCACCAACATTGTATTTAATAACATTTTTAAAAAATATATATAATTACTAATAAATATATAAGTTAAAGGCAAATTTTACTACTAATTAAACTAAAATAATATTTAGAGATAGGAATAAGAATTATTTTATGCAATAACAGAAGAGATAATTTTGTTTTGCATGTAAGTCTATCTAAATTTAATATATTAAATTTGTGTTCATAAAAATTTTCATGACAGAGAAGCATCCACCACATAAAATGGTACTCATTCCATTTAGTAGATATCATTTCAACCTTAATTGGCAGTGGATCGTATTGCTTCGAAGAATTATTAGACGTTTAGGATGATTTAGAATTTATTCTCTCCGATCCATATATAATATAAATTGTTTTTTAATTTTTTATCTAATTTAAAATATTAGTTGTTTTCATATTTTAAGAAATTATTAATTACCTTTTATCTATTTTATCCCTATATTTATAATGAATGACAATAATTGAATATGAGTATGATTATTTAATGGAAGGATAATTTATGATGAATGATAAATGATGTTTTCTTCTTTTATTTTTATTATTTTAAAAAGATCAATAAAATTAAATTATCATTTTAATTTTCATCTATAATCTAAAACAACTTATATTATAGACGAGAAAAAATAATATAGAGTGAGATAGTGCTCATTTCATTTAATGGTTGTTATCAAGTTCATGGTGGGATCCATCATTAGTTTATACATTTCTTGTGTTCAAAATTTAAAAAATATAATTAATGTAAGCCATAAGATAGGTCCACCAAGATGTAACATTCAGTGAGTGGAAAGACAACAGCAAGAAGAAATTATCGTGCGCATCTTTGGAACAGCGTCTAAGATTATTTTAGCGGTGTATATTAAAAGAGTCAAAGATTTATTCTTTAGAAAAATTCTTATCTCAAAAAGATTAGTTATTAGACTATGCTGAAAAACAAAATCAAGAATTCAAGATTATCCTCACTCTATTTATAGGGTAACATTTCAACTTGTGCTGGTGGAAAGACACGCTATTTAGTCAGATAATTTACTCTTCTAATCATACTTTTAAAAATTTTAAATAAAAAAAACTAATGCGTAAGTAGTAATAGATTTATCACTAATTAAAGCTAAAATATCAACCTATAAGTGATGACCGTGATCTTATTTAATGCTTTAAGAACACACAGTAAGTCTCTCCACCAAGTATTCCATAGAAAAATTATTACGTGCATATGCAGCGGTAAGTAGATATGCTCTATACCTAGCTAATAATAAAATGATACTTTAATTAAAAATAAAAGTTAAAAATTTGTTTTAACTGAAATATTATTAGATATGAAACATATTTACATCCATCAATAACCTATATATAAAAATTTCTCTTATTCTGTAAACACCTAACAGTTTCTCTAAATGACACGATCCATTAATAACCTATATATTTATTTTCATTAAATTTAAAATTATATTTAACA
The DNA here is from genome assembly GCA_030441495.1 of Dalbergia oliveri. Classification (NCBI taxonomy): domain Eukaryota; kingdom Viridiplantae; phylum Streptophyta; class Magnoliopsida; order Fabales; family Fabaceae; genus Dalbergia; species Dalbergia oliveri. Next base: position 832,776 of record JAMLFY010000016.1, read on the forward strand.
TGACAAATATAAGAGTTAGTGGTAAATTACATTATTAATTAAAGAAATTGATTTTAATGTAGTATATTAGTATAAAAAAAAGTTTAACATTTTTACATGATCAAATACTTTTATTTATACGAATTTTAAAAATAGCTAATGATTAAGTAAAATAATTTATATACATATAAGAATATGAGATTAGATTTTTTTTTTAACATTCAAAACCCATCAAAATTAATTAAATTTTTAAATAAAACTGAAGCCAACATTCAATGAACACCATGTGTACGTGGTGCTTCATAAGAAGACAACAGTTTCTCTTTTGTCATGCTCCAAGGTCTTACTGCAGATCTAGCCAGAGTATCTCTTGATGGGATATTAATTGACCACAACACAACCCCTCTTTGCTTCTCTCCCTCTTCCCACTTCCCTCTTATCTTTCTACAATTTAATTTCTCTATATCTCTCTCAAATATATTCTCCATCTGTACTCATCATTATTCCCTTTCAAGTCATTGCAACACAGAAGGGAAGCATGGGAACCACTAAACTAGCCAAAGTACTCTTGCTATTCTTCACCTTAAACCTTGCTGCTAAAGTTATACAAGGTAGGTCATAGTCATGTTTTGCTGTCCTACTTCACTTCTTCTTTCTCTTCAAGTGTTCCCTTTACAGAACTCATCAATTCTACTATGTCCCAGTTCTTCTTTTACACTTTCTTCACTTATATATTTATTATTTTTGTTTCTTCATATTTTTCGTTTCTGAATTTTACTTCCAATTGTATGCTTTTGCTGAACTTCTATTCATCATGCTTTTGTTTAAGTAGAGCATTCCTTCTTAATATAATATTCACCTTACAAGGGTTTGCTATATGCTTGTGTGCAAAGTTTTATAATAATGTTTGCTATATGAATTACATGAAAAAGTTGAGTTTTTCTTAAAAAAATTTATTGCACTTAAATACTTTTACTTCCATTCTTGAATATTAACTTCCAATGCGATTCATTTTTTACTAAAAATCATTAACAAGAGTGTCTTAGGAAAGCTTGTTAGTGAAACTCTAATAACAAGGACTCAGTTTCCTTTCTCTCTAAGAATTTCACTGCTAACTTTTGTTGATGAATGTATTTTCCATGCATCTTAAATTTATCACTGTATTATTGCAGGAATTGAAACAGAAGGATGGGTATCCCAGTCTTATCAACCCCAAAGAGAGCTCAGTTTAAAGGTAAACCAACACAAGAATGGTTTTTCTAACCATGCCTTAGGGATACTAATTAAAAAATTAAAAGTGGCAAGTTTTTATTGAATAATGAGATTTTGCAGTTTTTAATGCAGCCAATACATTAAAAAATTCAGAAATTGCCACTTTTAATGCTTTGATCAGTATCCTCGGAAAAAAAATTCACGGGAATTTTCAAATTGAATTGTTTGGAATAATTTCCCTCAGGGTAGCAATGAGGCATGGACAATGCGGAATTCTAGGAGACTGATGATTGGATCCACAGCACCAACTTGCACTTACAATGAGTGTAGGGGATGTAAGTATAAGTGCAGAGCTGAGCAAGTGCCTGTTGAGGGGAATGACCCAATCAATAGCCCATACCATTACAGATGCGTTTGTCATAGATGACAATAACTAATAGTAGACTATATATACAGCTAGCATGATTGTGTAATTTTGTGTTCTAGAGATGTTGGTTCATTACTTATCCGTGTAAATGATTGCAAGAATGCATGGAAATTATTTATCTCCAAATTATGTTTCCTTTCCAATCCCTTGAACTATTTATTGTTACGTAGAAAATAAGAAGGAAAAGATATTTAAAAATTGAAAACGGTTGTCAAATATAAAATATTTATCATTCATGTAATAATAAATGATTGGTATGAGACATGAATTGGGATCAAATAATTTTCATCATCATCCCAAAGAGAAATTTGAATATTCCCTTTGGGTCTTTGTAATCCTCCTTGCAGTGCTAGCAGTTATGAGTACATTTGCTGAAAGCTGCAAAATTTTTGTATTCTATGTATTGTCATTCAATTAGCAATGAGAAACATGTTCATCACTGTCTCATTAGAGGGAATCCCTCGTTACCCGTGGTTTTTACAAGGTCTCAGTAACCTTTGCTGGTTTACGTGGCTCAGGTATCTAAAATATGCCATAATTTATTTATTTTTTTAAAACATGTATTTAAAGCTAGTGGCATGTATAGCAAACAATTACACCCTCCTCTACATCTCTGTAATATAAGTGATTTAAAGTTATGCACGACAATTGAGGTTATAATTGAATTTTATTAATTTTTTAAAAAAATAAAAGAGACAAAAATATTATTTATTACTCATCATAAATTTTCTCTCCATTAAATAATCATACTTACATTCATTCATTCTCACTCATTATAAATATAAAGGTAAAATGTGTAAAAAGTAATTAATATTTTTTTACTATGTGAAAATGACTTTTATTTTAGACTGGAAGAAAATTTAAAAAATAACTTATATTATGAACAAAAAGAGTACTTACAAATAATATTATTATTTGTATATTTAAAAGTCGATTTCCCAACCCTTATTAGCTATAATGCTGTGTAACGGGCAAGTTTAATTACAGCCTTCTTCAAAGCAACCAAACGTTCAATATTGTTGATTTATTAATCACCTAACAGCCCTAGTGTTTAATTCTCGAGCTTTCATAGCAAAATCCCACTTTTTTTTCCTTTTAACGATTCGATTTTTTGAGTGACATTATATATACTAAGAAGCCACTCATCATCTTCCCGATATTGTTTAAACAGATGGAACTAAAGTAATTAATAATCAGAAACATCACAATTATTGGCATTTACATTGCTCGCTGTGTATGCGTTCGGAAATAGTAATTCGAATAGAGAACCCATAGTATTCAGGTACATAAGTTATAAAACACGGGGCTGTTATGCTTGCTCTTTGTTTCAAATTGGTGAACTGTATGGACAAGTATTCTAACGTTCAAATTAGGAAGTGCTCGAGAGGTCTCTAAATTAAAGAATATAAAAAATCATGTGTATCTTTATGGGTATGGAATGCGGAGCCATCTAGAGGACTTTTTATAGAGACATGAGAGTTTTGAATGAGAGCAATTGTACTCATATTTTTATGGGATACATCCTTATCTAGATCACCTTTAATTGACTTCTTATGCCTTATAAAATCATTGTCCATTGATATTGGGTCTATAGAAAAAAAATTGTTACAATTTGCAATGCCATTTGAAATCTTTTGCATTATTGGAGGTAGTCTTGCCGTGCTTATAGAATCCGATAGATAGTTAAGGATAATCACTCGAGCGAATGACAGGCTACGAGTCTTATGTGCTTGAGGCTAACTCGAAACACGCCTTGCCCTTATCCAGATTAGGGTTCTTTATCCAAGCTTACTAATCGGAAGACTTAATTGAGGAACCCATCAATATCATACGAGCTAATGATTTGATTTGAGTGCTGCTCGAATATATATCATTAAGCCATTTAACGGTTGTCAGTTATGTGAAGATAAAAAGCTTCTTATTTACATGTATTTTGCTATATCGATTGGCCTTATTATGGATTGGATTAGTTTAGTTATTACTTTCAGATATTGTTACCAAAACAAAAAATATTGGGTCTAGTACAGGCGGAAAGAAAGGAAAGTTATGCTTTCAAGCCATTTGAAAGAAAACATTACATAACTAGAACTGGCACACAGTGAGTATTTGGGGGAGGCCATATTGGATCTGGGGGCTCTGGCACCAAACTCGTACCCTGCTCCAACAAGGTTGTGAACAACCATAGTTATTTTAGTTAGTGTTGAACTATCTGCGTCAAAGAAAAGTGATCATTTTGAGGGACAAAGAAAACTACGTAGCCCATTTCAATTTCACAAATAAAGAAAAAAGAAAAGTGTGTGTATGCTTAGCTGCAAGTTGTCACATGGGAGTGGTCCCAAATATTATAGACAAAAATGGCCAAGAGTTCACATGGGTAATTTGTTTGATCTCTTCATCTTCACTAGGGGGCAAACACTAAATTTGTCCGGTGCAGAATCAGGCACATAGGTCCCATTTCCTGTGTAAAGCAAAAGAGCCCACTGTTAACGTAAATATGTTTGTATGCATTTGGCCTCATTGGCTGCTATACAAAATTGCGAATATTTTGATAGCCTGATCTCAACATTTGTGTGCACATTTTTCTCAATTCACCGCAAATACCTTTTATTAAAAAACATGTATTTTAATTGCTACATTTTACGGTTAATTTGGTTTTGGGTAAAAGTTTATGGACCAAATTTACAAATAAAATTATATTAAAACTAATTCATGAGTTTTTTACCTTATTTTTATTCCCAAAGCAAACTAACTTGAATTTAGTATTGATTGAGTCTTATACTGTGCTATTATGGTGTAATATCTGAGTGGATTAAGAATTTCTCCCCCACCATGAAAATACAAGTAGAGGTGTAATTGGGTTGGTTTGGGTTTTGGAAAAATGAATCCAAGCCTATTAATTATTGGTTCAATTCATAGATTTTCTGAAAAAACCTAACGATTAAAATTAAGTTAGTTTGGTTTGAGTGATCAAGTTATCCAATTATTATTATTTTATTTTTAATTCAATTAAAAAGAAAAAAAATACAAAATTTTAAAAGAAAACCACAAACTGTAAATCTCTAAATTAAAATTATTTTAGCTGTGTTCCAAATATATTTCTCATAGGAAGAGGGGGCTTTTTTGATATTTCTGCCATTCAGCTTACCATAGAGTCGAGAAAATATTTGGGTTTTCCATTATTGAATCGGAGATCTAAGAAGAGTGACTTTGCTTTTATTTTGGATAAACTTCATAGCAGGTTATAGCTTTGTGAAAAAGGAATCCGATAATCAAAGCTCGTAGGATGAATTTGGCTAAGTCAGTTATAGCATCACTTCCGATTTATATCCTTTCCTATCCAGTCACTTTTCTTGTATCTAGGGGTGTAGGCTGATATGATCAAGTCAACTCGATGAACCTGACCAACCCGAACTGAATCAATTTAATCGTTCACGTTGGTTTAGGTCATTGGTTATCATATTGGGTAAAAACCAATTAAACCTGACAATTATGGTTTGGGTATCATATTTCATAAACTTACAAATGCATCAATTTCCCTATTTGGCTACTATATTTGGACAAAAGATACAGATACATTAAGACAGTACAAATGGAAATCTTGTGTCCCAATTGTCCCCTTTTTTGGGTGGATAGAAATTAGGCAAAATTTGTTTTGGGACTGAATGTTTATGTACCAATCTCTTTCTCTAAATATATTTATGTCTTTAACGTCTTTGTATTTTGTGTCCTAGGACAATAATTATAAACACTGCCTTGCACCCATTAAACGAAAACCTTGAGATGCAATAACTTTTAGAGAAAAAATACTTAGTCCACCTCAAAATCTTAAGCAGTCTATGCAATCCCTATTTTCCACCTTATTTTGAATCAACACACTAAACGTTATGTGAATAGAAAAAATAAATAAATAAGGAGACAAAGATCTTCTTGCCTTAGTCCCCTTGGAAGAGCAAAGGCAAGGAGCTTCACACCATTCCATAAAACAAAAAGAGACGACGAAGTCACATATAACATTGTCAATTCCACAATAGCAACAAGGAATCCAAATTTAGCTAACATCTTGAGAAACCTCTAATTCACTTTATCATAAGCTTTCTCCTAATCAATTTTAAAGGCCGCCATGCTTGTCTTATCTCTAGACTTCCTTATGTAATCCATATCCTCTTGATGCATAGTTACATTATTATCAAACTTGAGTTGAACTTGGGCCAACTCAAATAATAAACTCATAAGAGTTTACATGTATTTCAAAAATAATACTAACAAATATTTATAACATCTAATCATAAAAAAAAATATATGATAAAACAAAGCTATGTAGAAATTTCACTTAAAGCATCATAGTGAAGCAAATACAAGTTATAAAATATTAAATACATACTAAAACCTCAATTATAATAGATAAAAAATAACATACAAGACATGAAATACATAATAATTTAAGTCAATATATCATAATTTCAACTTTAGAAGATCTAATTAAGAGTGGTTACTATGAAATTTCATCACTTGTTGCTTAAGAAAACAAATTTTAATTAAAAGAGTAAACTGAATTTACCCAAGTTTAAATGAATTTACTCGAGTTCACTTAAGTTTATCTGAATTTCCTCAAGTTCAAGTTTTCAAGTGAGTTGACTCAATTTAGGAAGAGTATATGAGTTTAACTTGAGAGTTTATCCTAAACATCTTTATCAGGAACAAACACACTTTGTATCATGTTGTCAAGGTCAATAATCACCTATTAATTAATACCTTTTGTAATAATCTTGTATGTACAAGACATTACAAAGACTCAAAGGCCTAAAATTCATCATCCTTTTATGCACATTCTCCTTGGGAATAAGAATCGACAAAGTTTCCAACAAAGAAGGATCAAGAGCATGTTGAGAAAAGGCATCCTAGACCATCCCCTACACCTCATTACCAACAACATGCCAATATTTTCCAAAGAGCAGAGGTAAAGGAGTGAATCCCCTAAGAGCATCAAACACGTCATTCTTCTCAACTTGTCTTACTATAGCTGACTAGCTGCTTCTTCCCCAATAGCTAGGAAAGTGACATCAGACAGAACCGAAAAGTCAATGTTTTCCATAAAGTAGAACAAATCCTGAAAAATTTGCAAAGCCTCCTTTTGCATCTGTTATCGAGTAGCCTCAATAAACTCAATAAAAAAGGGTGAATTGAATTCTAAACATTTTCATTATATCCTTTTTTTTCAATCTTATTTCAAAAGATATATATGTAGAAAACTTGATTAATTAAATGAAAATGTAAATGATTTAGTACAAACAATTTAAATGTTCTATCGACGTAAATGGACAAGATAATAAAAAATAAACTCACAACAAATGTAAAGTGATAAGGAAAGAAAAATACAAACTCGATTTTTATTAGTTTGGTCACGTTGTGTATGCCCCCAATATAGAAAATGCAAACTCTAGTCTTTTAGCCATAGCCCATCTTCCTTGAGAAGTTCTACGCCACGTAAATTATTTACAAAGGTCTTTAGCTATATCTAGCAGCTAGCTCACAATGTTGCACAAACACTACAAAAGTTAAGCGCAGCCAAATGAAAAAGCCTCGCCCTTCACCTCATTTGGAAGTAAAATCTCATTGTTATCTCCAATAACCATCTTAGGGTTCTAAACAAGTATTCGTTTATCACATAAATAACGCTAAGGCTCCTCCCTTATAGAAGGATTCAGACCTTCATAAATGGCACTCAACAACCACCCATTCACACTCCCTCCAATCTTAACTGCTACTATCTCTGATGATGAACATCCACCATAGATACCATTAAATCACTCAGCCCAACATCCATATACCACCTGCATGTCCCCCCCTGCCTCAACATGGCCTCCAAGCTCAAACTCCAACTTCTTTTGAAGCTATTAACACATTGAAACTTACAATGTATGAGACTCAAGAATGACAAAAATATATGTTTTTATACTTTTCACCCATCCTCTTTTCTCCCATATTAACCGCCCCACTAATGTTCCAACTTGTCACAATCATGATATACATGTTAGTTGTATGGCCTAGTGCCAATAAATTAAATATATGTATTAATAATTCCTATTAACGATAATTTATTATTCTGTGATCCATAATTCATATTTATTAAAATAAGTCCATAAGATAGTCGTTCAATACTCTTGATATGAGTGACAGAGTAGTTATAGCATATTTAAAATAATTTACAATTATATGAATTCTGATTGGGTGTTATTATTTTAGAAGATCACCACCTCTGCCCGTTTCCATTATTAGTATAAGATAATAATAAAGATAAAGTAGTGAGGATCATACTATATAGTATTAGATGTCAAAACAGATACGTAGACACCTATATAGGTTAATAAGTGGATTGAATTGACAAATAGATAAAGTTCACATGATAATTTTACTAATGTCAATAAAACATTATCTAGATCATATTAGTGCATATAATCCTTAGACTTAAGATGACACAATTATCTTGTACACATAAAGCTATAGTTTGTGACTCTTTGTATACCCGGGCTATTTATTAGTATTAAGGTTTAGCTATAGTTATATATATGTGTGGAGATAGGTGATTAGGCAATGTGGGATTCATTAGCTCAAGTAAATGAGGATATGTCCTATAGATAAGGGGTTGTTCTTGATCACAAAATCTTTTGCCAAGGTATTTAATTTGGACTTAAATAGAAAAGAGTTTCTAGTTCATGTTATATTGATCGAATAATGAAAAACCCATAAAATTCATATGGTCTAAGATATAGGGTTTGACATTACCCTTGTTAGATCGAGATTTTATAATAAAAGGATTCAAGTGCATAGTAAATATGATCATTGTTCATTAGAATGTTCACATCGATATATTCTTCAATACTTGGGTGGTCATGACATATGCTAGGTGTTACTTATGAGAACCAATGGTATACTTTAGATTTGGAAATGAATTTATAATGATATCAAAAGTTTAATTTTATAATCTTATTGTCAATTAATGATGAACCTAGTTTGTCACACACAATATAACATGTATTTGTCAAGAATGAATAATTCTAATTAATACAATTAATTATAAATTAACTATTAAATTATACTTGTAATTTGATTAATTACATGGTTGCTAACACATTTTGAAGTTAAATTTAACATGGTTGTTAATTCCCAATAAAGGAAAAAAGTTTTATTCGGGGAGGGAGGGACTAACACGGCCGATGTTTTTAGTTGATTGAAACTTTTTTGGATTTTTATTTCTCTTGAGTGATCAATTTAGCCGGCGCAAAATTAAAAAATGATCATATCTGGGGTTTCTCCTGCATCTATTGATATGGAATTATTTATTTATTAAAAAAAGGTGGGGAAAAAAAAAGAAAACTCGCTGAAGAGTGAAGCGTGTATGTCGCCACAGTGCTACACTCTTTCCCTCCCGCTGTGTCCATGCTCTCTCTCACGAAGCGGCTTCAGGCCTTGACGCTGCCGTACCTCCTCCGCAGCCCCTCTCAGCTCCGCTCTGCTCGAACCGACACCGGCGGCGGCCGAGGCGGCCACAGGCGGCGGCCGAAGTCGCCGCCGCTGGTGCTGAGGAAGGCGGAGGAGAAATCCGAGTGGTGGGCGGTGGACGGCGAAATGCACGAGATCGGCGATCACGTGCCGCCACGCGAGCGGTTCGTGATCCCCAGAGACAACATCCCCAACAAGCGCCGCAAGCAGCTCAGGGAACAGTTCATGCGCCGAACTCGCCTCGTTCTTAAGGAATCAGTTAGTCCCCACTTTTTTGCCTTCTTATTTATTTTTTTTAATTTTGTTTTTTCTATTTTCTGTTTTGTTTCATGACTTATGACACAGTCTGATAAATAAAAATGAAAGAATTAAATATAAGCAACATTAAATTCTTTCTCTAGAGATTTTAGACGTTAATTTGGTCCTGTAGTTGATGGATATTTTATATGATGAAGCAACAAATTTACATTGTGCCAATGGGTTTAGTTCATTTGGTTGAACTTGTTCTCATGCATTGCTACGATTTGAATTTGACTATGAGCTTTTCACGTTGGTGGGTGACCTGTAATTAGCCGGTAGGCACTCGATACCCCTGCACTGGGATTGGGATGGGCTTCCTTTACTTCTCTCTACTGAGGATAAAATCAAATTTATATTGTGAATTTTTGAAGAGGGCCAATTTGAGCATTTACTTACTCTATTGTTTAGTCTACGTTGTGTTTTTGGCCCTTTTGTTTGAGCATGTCTCTGAGGTTGGTTCTGTCGAAATTTGTGTATAAATAAAACATTAAAACTGCAACACTGTTGCTAAAATTTGCTGACTCAACTGGGTCATTGATAGGTTAGCGTTGTGGTGAGTGGAGTCCTAGTTTCCTTTGCATGCAGAATTCTTATTTTATTTGTGTTTTTTTGTGGTTTGATATCATTAGTACTACGAAAACGGATTTAATTTATGCAGCATGGGGACACATTGTTATTATTCGTTGATGTTTATGAGGGTGGACTCTTCAAATGAGAACATAACAAGTTTGTCTGTAAAGTTGTGGGTTATGATTTGTTTCAGGTTTATAGTAAAGTTATTGCTCTGAATTTGAGAAATGTGATGGATCATGTCATACTGATGTGTCATTTGACTTGCTTGTTGGAGAAATGGATAGTTAATTTGTGATGTTTTTATATTTGGGTGTGAAATTCAAATCTTGATTGTTGTTTCCTAAAATAAGTTTTATTGTATTGAAAGGAGCATGAGCCATGGTGCAAAAAATATATGGAACTATATAACGAACTTAGAGAAAACTGGGAGAGACTTTATTGGGATGAGGGATACTCTAAAAAGATTGCTCAGGATCATGCAAACTATGAATCTGCTGAAGATGATGATGAAGACTTCTCCCCGTACAGGTTTGCTTCCAACATATTTTTCCTTCCCTCTAGGGCTAAATTCTTTGATTAAAAAAAATGATATTGTTTAGGTATGTATTTTATGAAAAGAAGGGTCTGTGGTAGGGCCTAGGGGATTAAGAGCCCTGTCTGTGTAGGCAAGGTGGGAAGTGTGACCTCATGTATCAACCTGCTGCGCACGTTGCAGCAGTGGAGTGTGGGTTGCAGGAACCTGAGGATTGGGATTTAGACATGAGAGGGAAAGAGAGCAGAAAAGGTGGTAAGCAAAGAGTGACTAAGGGATCAGAGTGGGGAAGATTGAGGCCTCTTGACTACCTTGAGTGATCTTTGTTTCTTTATTTGCTTGCACAATTGCACTATACCATTTTCTCTATAAATTCATACATACAGCTACTGATATCTCACTGATACCGACTGCAGAAAAGAAATAATACAGTATATACTCATATTTCCTTGAGTAATCTGATCCAGTCTCTGTCTGATATGTTTCTTAATGTCACATGCATGAATTTGACAGCTAAAGCAGTTTGAGATGGTCATTCAAAAGAAAAGGAATGAGTCTTATTCAAACAGTTATTCTTAAAATATTTTGAAGAGATTCTTTTGTTAGCTATATAATATCATGGTGCTGGATTTTTCTGTTTGAAAGTTTATGCTGGTCACTATTTGATAGCTGGATGGCAACCTTTGTGTTTTAAATTTCAGTTTCACAATAATGTGTTATTTTTATGAGTAAATCAGATTAATGGCTTGAATTGCTTTAGTTATTATGGGGGTCATGGAGATGATGTCTAATCTTGGTGTATTCTGTTATGACATTTCAGGAGTAGAAGGTCTCAAATGGAGCATAGTAAGGTGCAACTTAATGATTTGAATATTTTACAATTTTTCTTTTTAATGTATTGTCTTGATTTTGTGTGTCATGCAATTTATATCTGTGACTTTAAGGGTATTTTTTCTAATTAGTGAGCCATCCAAAATAAAGCGCCATAAGAAATGAATTATGTCTTGTATTGCATTCAAGTATTTTATTCTGGCCATATCAAGGTTGGTGGGTAAATGGTTTGACTGTTGCGCTTTCAACTTAAGTTGCCTTATTCTTCTCTGAGAGGTGATGGACCGTTTATGCCATCTAGAATGGGAAAGAGATGATATTCAATGTTCTTTTATTTTTGTATGACAAGCTCATCCTCAAGCCTTATCATAATGAGGGGAAAGAAGTATTTATCGGCATATTGAAGTTTGGGAAATAAAGGGAAGAAACTTAGACCGGGTGAAATGCATCAATGGTTAAGAGGGTGAGTGTTGGTCATGGAACAAGACATCAAGAAAAAATAAGAGAGTTACTTTCATAAGCTATTTCAAGAGTTACTTGATGTTCTTCACAAGACAACATCATTAGTTATTTACACAATCATGGTAAAGTGCTAATGCTGAAGTTACTGTTCACAGCATTCAAATAATCACCACCCTAGTACCCCCATCTATTGCCTGCAAATCACCCATGCCTTCTATTATACCCTCTAACCCTTTCAATCTGCATGCTTCTGACCTGCATCATTTTTTGTCTTTTGCATTGCTTGTTTAGTTGTTTAAGTTGCTTTATAAGGATTTTATGTCCTACTGCTCTGTACTTACCTTAGAAAAACTCGTCTTGACTCTTTATTATGAAAACAAATTGAAACACACAAGGTCTCTCTCTCTCTCTCTCTCTCTCTCTGTGAGATCAGCTGAGGTTGGTTTGAGAAATTTATATGTTAAAATCAAATCATTATTGCTCAATTTTAACCATAAGGGTGTATTTGGTTAAGGGGTAAAAATGAGGAATAAGTTTTCATGTATGAAGTATGTGTAAAATTATATATGGAACTCATCCATGGAAATTTATCCCCCATTTTTACCCCTCAACCAAACACATCCTAAGAAGTGTCATTCTAAGGGCCTAATATGTAACTAAAGCATTGTCCCCTGAAAGCTCAACTTCAGCTTCTGTCACCCACAATGATGTTGATTTTCATATGGTTACCAGTTGGCTCCAACATCAGAACCCACTTTGGATCTAATTTTACGGGATAGTTGGAATCTTTAAGATTGCAATATTGTCTGGTATAGATTTCTATGTAATGCTATCACTCAGATGATTGGATTCTGATGCAGGACCAGAATTTTGGGAGGAACAACCAACCTGATACTTGGGAGAAAGTCAGCCTTATTCGGGATAAATTTGAGTATGACAGAGAGAGAAGAATGAGAGAGAAGGTTAGTTAAGTTTCTAGCTAATTACACTCTCATTCATACTACCTCACAAATTCTAGTACTCTTTTGCTTTCCTTTTCTTTTCTTTTATTTTTTTCAGATAAAATCAAATTCTAGTACTCTCTATACAACTTTTCTCGATGTACATTCTTTATGAAATTCTTAAAAATGATCTGCTGACTTCATAATAGCGGTGGTATTTTTGGCCTCATTGGGGCTGCTCAGCCATATTCTTTCTGGTTTTTCAACATTTGTTCTCTTTAGTTTATCATTCTAAGATAATCTTGTCTATTTGAGAAAAATCGTGGATGTGAATACGCTGACTGTGTTTCATGCTCTTTTATATTTTCAAATTTACAGATGCATTTTTAGAAGCCAATAAAAATTTACCATCAATTTCATTTTCAGAAAGCAATATAGTCATTTTCTTGAGATTGCAAATGCAATTTCACACGTTCACTTTGTTTTTTGCTTGTTTACCTATTGACCTTATAGGTGGATATACCTGCAATCTCAACTCTTAAGAAATTTAATACAGGCAGTTAGTATCAAATGAAAGTTTATTCTTATTCACTTATTCTATGAGTCGCATGAAACATATTCAAGAACCTCTCTGAATCATACCACCACCTGTTTCGTTAGTGATTTTGTTTAAAGCGGCTTCAGTTTTCATCAATCCTATTTACTTCATTGCAGCATTTGCACCAATGCATGGAGGAACCATGTCCGACTTCCGGGACTCAAACTCCTGGAACAAACACAATTCAGACTCCCGGAGCCAACAACTGAATGCTGATCGATATTTTAGCCAAACACAAAGCAGAGGAGAGTAAATAAAAGTTTTGCCCGCCATTGTGGAAAGAGGCTTGGCAGTATTCTATTCCACTTCACATTTCTGCCCAGTTACCTTCAGTGCTAGTAGCTATATCTGCCGCCAATATGACTACGTCCAGCTCTGAGCTATTTTCTGAAGTATTGTTAAAAATACCTTGAAAGCAGGAGACTGTCATATGGATGTTTATTTATGGTTTAAAGGTCCATTGGTATGGTAGGAGAAATTGTTTTCTGAATCGAAATATGGTAATGTATAATTGACCTTTCTTATCTCCCTGCCCCTGATATGTGCCCCTTGGGTTTTCCTTGTGATTTGAGAGGGGTAAAGAAAAAGAAAAAGAAAAATGAAAGAGACATGGAATTGATAAAACAATGTAGATTATAAGGTAATTTGTTCTGTAAATATCTTATATTCGTGGCATAATTGGTGTCTATGTGCATGCTCAATGCTCACATGGTTGGAAATGCGTTTGTAGGCTTCACAATCAATTTTGAAACTCTAAAATAGATTTTGACTAGTGTTTATCTTGTTTGGTTTTATGTTTTTATACAATCTCAAAATTGATTTTGGTTTCAAAATCAGCTACAGTAGGTGAGAATTTGTTGCTTTAAAGTTTTTACTCTTTTAATTTTTGTTAAAATCATTTCTTATATTAAACTACTAAATATAAACTACTTTATTTTAAAATTAATTTTACTAGAAATCAATTTTGCAAACACGAAAAAAAAAATTGCGATGAATATATAATAAAAATTATTGATCTAAGAATGTTTAATCTTTAACCGATATAATTTATTAACTTTCTCACTTTAGGCCGGTCAGTGTTCTATTGTCATAGATGTTTCTTATCCGCAATTTTAGACGCTAAAACCCAATGGGTAGAGTAAAACCCTCAACCTCCACTCAACCCAAGAACTGCAAAAGCCCTCAACGCACGCACGCTATGAATTGAACAGAGAAGAGAGGGATAAGAGAAAACATCGAAATGATTCTTGGCATCCCTCGCTTCTTTCTCTCCTCCTCCTCCTCCTGCTCCTTGTCTGTTCCCAATAATCCCATTGATCTCTTGTTGTCCAACACCATTTCTCTCACTCCACCAACGACGCTATCACCACTTGCAGTTGCAGCTGCAGCTGCAGTTGAAGCATCCCATCAGAAAAAACCAACTTCTCGTTCCGAGCGCCGGGGGGCACACTCCTGAAGAGGTATTAGGCGCGAATGAGAGTGCCCAGAATCAAAACTCGGAAGAAGAAGAAGCAGCTTCTTCTGAACGTGAAGCGCTACTCAAAGGAGGAGAACAAGTTATCTCTGTTCTCCAGGAAATTATTCTCCTTGTGAGTCTTCCCCCTCATTATTATTAGGATACATTTGATTTAAGAAAAAAAAAAATTTTTTTTTCTCCTAATAGGCTTCTAATAACAATAATTGCTGTAAGCCTGTAACTATTAGTCTTTTGTGTTTTCTTTTTTTTTTTTGGGTGGGATGGAATCATAAAAGCTATGTGTGCCAGCAGTGCACTTTATCTTGCTGTTGGTAACTGGTGATATCCATCTCAGTTGTTAGCACGTTTTGTGCAGCGTGCAATTTTTCTTTGTGTAAATATTTATTGTTCTTGGGTCATTTCTATGTACCTCTTTCAGCCTTTGAACAATGCTACTTGAAATCTAATGTGCAAGTAATATTTGGCCTCAGTTGGAAGATATGAACATGGATGAAGAATCTGAAAAGGTGGCAGTGGAGTTGGCTGCACAAGGAGTTATTGGAAAGAGGGTCGATCAGATGGAGTCTGGTTTTATGATGGCCCTTGATTACATGATCCAGCTTGCAGAGAAGGACCAGGATGATAAGGTATAATTTTCATGAAGGAGTTTAAAATTTGTCTGGTTATATTTAGAAACATACATGTTCCATGTGCGTTTCAAAATTTCACTAGTTATATTTTATGACATACCTACATTTGGATTCTTTAAGAGGGTGAGCCTTGGTGCAACTGTAAGGTTGTTACCTTGTAACTTGGAGGTCACGAGTTAAATCCTGAAAGCTCTTCGCAAAGTGGGGGTAAGGCTACGCATCTACCCTCCCAGACCCACCAGGTGGGAGCTTCATGCACTGGACCACTCTAAGCCTACATTTGGATCCTTTATCAGAAATAGATTAATGATATGTTTCTAAAAAAAAAAAAAAGTGAGTTGCTGATTAAAATTACAGTGAGTCTCATAGACTGCAGTAGCTGCCAACTTATTTGAACTCATACAAGAACACGATTATTTGTCCTTTCCTTCTCATAATTAGAAGAAATCAAGAGATAAGTTATTGTACCTCTTCTCTTTCTCCCTCAAGCATATTAGATGGAGGGTCGCCCAATGATTAGATCACAATAACGTCGTATGATCCTTCTATTTAGTGGGAAAAAGCTTGGTTGTTGTTGCTAATGTCTTTGACCCTCAACTCCTCTTTGCCATTAAATTTTGACCTGAATGTTGATGAGTTAGTAATATCCTTCAACTGATGCCACTGTAACATAATTATAACTGCATATATGTTTTCTATTCAGCGCAAGTCACTGCTGGAAGTTATCAAGGAGACAGTATTATCGCATCTGACAAAAAAGTGTCCGCCACATGTAAGGAACTTTATCTGAGCCACTTTATCATTTTTCTAGTTGAATGATGGTTGCAATTTTTATGTTGTATATCAATGTGCTCTTTTTCCCTTTGATTTCTAGGTTCAAGTTATTGGTCTTCTATGTAGAACTCCCCAAAAAGAAAGCAGACATGAATTATTGCGTCGTGTTGCAGCTGGTGGTGGTGCATTTAAAGGAAAGGATGAGTTGAAGATTCATATCCCAGGGGCAAATCTAAACGACATAGCTAACCAAGCTGATGACTTATTAGAGGTATTAATAGAAACTTAAAGCAGCCTGTGAATTTCGAGGTACTTCTTGCAGTCTTTTAAAATTCAAAACATCAATACTCTGATATATAATTAAACCAGACTAATTAAAGGAAAATAAAGAACAATCTGAATTAAACTCTTCATTAATATTCATCTTGCTTTTCCATCCAGCCCCTTGTTTAAATCCATGTCTTTCTAGCATCACTATTGATTTATTTAATTTTTTTTAAAGTTCATTTTACCAGAAGCACTAGATATTTAAACAATTACTTTTTGTTACTCTTTTAATCAATGAATGGAGTGCCCAAACTCTCCCTTAGCTCGAGTCTTGACCAAAGAAAGTTCTGGATTCTAGATACCGTTTGGCTTGTTTAATTGTTTGGTGTTTATCAATACATTTGCAGACAATGGAAACTCGTCCTGTTGTCCCCGATAGAAAACTTCTTGCAAGGCTTGTTTTAATTAGAGAAGAAGCACGCGACATGATGGGCGGTGGAATTTTGGATGAAAGAAATGACCGTGGATTATCTACTCTTCCTGAGCCAGAGGTATGTTTGATGTGTAATTTCCAACCTTACTGTGATGTTCACTTCATGTGAAGCATTAAACATTACTAATAATTTTTTACTTTCATCTATTTTATTGCACAAAGCTAAGAGGGCTTGGAAATCCCAAGTACATAATGTAGAGATCTAAACTTTAATTGTTATTCATCATCATTGTGGAATATATCATATTGGCATCTTTAAAACTGTTGTCAGTGCAGGTTAACTTCTTGGCCAAATTGGTGGCTTTAAAACCTGGGAAAACTGTGCTTGATATGATAAGAAACGTAATGCAAGGAAAAGATGAAGGTGCAGAAAACTTCAATGAAGATGAAGATGGCACCACACAAAGGGTTTCAAGTGTAACAGGAAGGAAGTTACTTCCAGTACGCCCTGGCATGTTTCTAGAGACTGTCTCCAAGGTAATGCCAAGTCATGTTTTGGGGCCAAGTGGACCCAGATTCCCATTGAAATTTTCACTCTCTTTGGGTGCCTTAACATTTTCAGTGATTATTTTTACCCAGTACACAGTTCTTGTTAAACACTCTGATACTTATCTAATACACATTAGATTTGAATGATCCTTGTCTGTGTATGCATTTCAAATTTATATTTTTTCAATTCTTGTCTTCCCAGGTCTTATCTGGTATATATTCTGGAACTGACTCTGGCATCACTGCACAGCATCTGGAATGGGTAAATTCTGTCTCTCTTCATCAAATTCATAAATATTTCTATTTGCAAGATCAATGTAAGCAAAGAGAAGCATCATCATTTTTATTGATATTGTCTATTTCTAAGTTTACAGTTTTTTTGGAAGTGTCTTGTTACCTTTGTATTTTTGTTTTGAAATTTTATTAGCTTGCTTTTTATTTGGAAGATTATTTGGCACTACATCAAATAATTAAAGTAATTAAGGTTATTGTCAATTCTTTTTTTGCTAACAAGTGTCAATATTACTTAACTATTTTCCAAAACAAGTACTTTCCCATATAACTATTGGACGCAATCGCAATTGAAGTGTTTGGTAATCACCTTGTTACCAATGTTATTTATGAAAATCTGGGGCTTTTCACTACAGATTGCACAATATCAATCCCCTGAAATGCTTTAACAGAAGGAAACAGCTAATTTGCTTTATCAACATCTCTTTTCTGTTGCTTCTTGGTTTCTGATAATTGTAGAAAGAGTAATTACACTGACGTCCCTAAAGTTAGATGATATTATGATATCCCTCATCACTTAAACTTCTTTATAGGGGTATTCAACATAATGTTTACAAGGGTGTGCAATGTGACATTACACAAAATAAAAAATATCGGGTGTAATATTACCTAAAGCTTAGGGGAGGTAAATGTATATTTTTACAAATGAAGGGGCGTCATATATAATATCACCAACTATACCCTGTAGAAATTGTTGCCTCAGTACAACATATGTTGTTAAAGTAAAATGAAGGTTTGACAATTTAAACTTGATGTTTGATGAGCATATACTACAGATCAATTTTTTCCCATTTATTTAATCTTGCTTTAGTATCCTAAAAATTAGTTAATACTTGAATATTACTCCAAAAGAGTTGTTTTGTTTGGAGCAATGATGGTGGTATGATTCTAATCTGTGCATTGTTTGCTGCTTGAATAATTTCCTACACTCATTAGCCAAATGACTAGTTTCTCTTTGTCCCTTTCCCTTGCTTCCAGGTTCATCGAAAGACACTTCAAGTTCTTCAAGAGATAGCGTTCAACTAGTACCCTTTTTCTTTTCTATAATTTATTTTTTATTTTTTGCGGTGTAGTAGGATTGCCCACTTTGTTTTCAATCTTTTAGCAATTTTATGGCCTTTCAAAAGATTTGATAGGTTGTTTATATGCATATTATTACAGACTGTATTAAACATAACTCATGAACCTTCAAAGTAACTTGTAAATTCATTATACAAACGATGAATAATAGTAGACATCAGAATTTCTGCACTTTGCTCTGGGCTCTGTTAGGATTTGAAATGGAGAAAATGAATAGAATACCTCCATTATGATAGCGCCTCTCTCTTCAAGTCACGGAGGAACACTTTAAGATTTGTTTAGTTTTAGAAAGTTCAGAGTTTTTATTTTTTTTATTTCAGTTAGTTTTCTATTTTTAGGATTTTGTGAATGTAATAGTGAAAAGTAAAAATAAAAACTAAAACTGAAATTTATAATTTTTGCTGTTTTCTTTGTAAAATCTTGAAAAAAAGGAAATTATTTGAAACAAAAAATAAAATTTGAGAACTGTTTTTTGAAACCAAATAGGCCTTAATTTTACTATATTATTAACAATTCACTACGAATTGCAAAGACAAAAAATATTTTATTTATATACATTAATATGAGAATATTCTCTAATTAACTTATTAATATTCCTTAACTAACTATAGGGTTGTATCACATTCACCATATATATTAAACTTATATGCAATTGGAATAATTGCGGAGATATTTTTAGATGGACATAAGTTTAATAACTCAAATTTAGACATGTTTACAATAAAAATAGGTCATACTAACTTTATGAGTGTGCCTTATTTGAGTTGTTTTATTTGTGTCTCTAAGAATTATTCTAACTTGAAGATAAGATGAGGGCTAGTGGTTCTGGTTGATCTCTCGAGAATAAAAGGACAAACATCATCATCTACATTATCAGAGGGTTGCTCATGTTTTGGAGTTATGGTTTGGTCACCAGGTGGTTCTGTAGGTGCAGTTCCAGACTAGTCTGGCATTGCAGATTGAGGTCAAGGCAAAACAATATCAGGAAAAGGATCTAAGTGAGACTTGGATCAAATTTGGTCCTGTGAGGCTAATGAAGAAGCATAACACAACCGAATACTGTAAATGCTGCATAACTGGAATTCTTAGTTGAATAACTACTGATAAGGTGAGTTGTCGTTAAGGATTGGACAAGGAAGCCTATTTATGAGAAAATTTTGCAGTGTTTTCATAATTTCACCCCAGAACTTGATAGGCACCTTAGACTGGAATAACGATGTCTTTGCCATATTTAAAAGGTTTTGGTGCTTCCATTTCACAACGAAATTCTGATCCAGCCTCTCAACACATGAAAATGGAGTAAAAATGATGTAACACTCTTGTAGAAGTTGTCAATGTTACCTACCTACATGTTTAGCCTATATTTATTATCATTCAGCTGCGTGAGTCGAGAAATCTAACTATCAAATCTAGTGTTATAATACCGTAACATCTAATTTATGTTGTCAATCGAAAATTTTGAACTTTATCTACAATGTCCAAATTTTGAATCCTTAAAGTCCCTTTAAAACAAAAAAGAAAATGATAATTTTTCATAAAATGTGTTTAAGTGCTAAATTTTCATACAAGATAAATTACTTTACACAACTGAAAGGAGGCTAAAGCTTTATTAATGACCATTGGATTTTACAACTAAAAAGTTCCAAAGATACACTATACAAACTTGATGCTAACATTTCAAGGCTTATCTTGGTGGAAATTGTGCAGATAAATTATATCGTTTAAGTCGAATAGCCTCACAAGATATTCAGTTGAATCAAATAATTGTTGCCTTTTAAGGCGAAACAATCAATTGCCAAGACAAATTTCAGCAAAAATGTAACATCGAAAACACCAACAAAATAAAACACTATTCTCAAATATTGGTGCAAAGAAACTTAAGAACAAGCCTTAGTTAGAATGACAACCCACAACTCGAAAATTACAAACAACTACATAGGGATGGTTGCTTAAAAGTTTACAGAAATTCCATTCAAAAGAAATCACAAACCATTCTGTTCGTTTTTAACACCAAGGATCCCTTGTGCAAGATGAGCCAGATATGGCTCAGCTTGAGAACTACTACTCAATATTGATCCGAGACTCTGAAGCTCAGCATTAAATTCTTTCTCAAATTTGCTGCAATTATTTAATTTGGTTAGTTTTGAGATGACAGAAAATCATGAGCATAAAATAATAGGTTTTTCCAAGGGCACATGTTAAGGAATTAAAAGTAATAAATTTTCTACTGAAAAATGAGTTTTTTTAGTTTCCATTGCGGTGAGTGTATTAAAAAGTGTAAAAATTTACAATCCTTAACGAGTGCCCTAACACTTTTAGTAAATGTAATGTTTTGGGGCTTACAGAACAGAATCAGTGACTGCTGCACTTCTGGTGGCTGATTTCAGGACCTGACCAGATTTCCATTGCTTGGCTTTGTTCAAGCCAACTGAACCATCAATTGGTTCCTCAGGATTGTGTAATATAACAGAAGATGATATAAGCCACTGAGTTGCTGCAGCATATTGTAGGCACATGGATTTAAGCCTCTCCACCTTCTGCAATTGAGAAAAAATAAAAATAAATCATGAGAAGTCACAAACCTATGACAATTGAAGGATACCACCCATTAAACTGTTTTTCTTCTTCAACAATAATATGACGAGTCTCCACATTTAAACAAAGGAATCAAGTATGTTTTTGATTGAATTTATCAAATATGAGTCCAGTTACATGAGCACAACAGCAAATTTATTTCATGCATATGACCACATGTCTAACAAGGACTGAAATAGGAGACCAAATAACAAACCAAAATAAGTGTCAAATAAAGTATCTCAGATAACAATAGGGTGCAATGCAATGCAACAAAAGGCTCAAGTTAATACCAATCCATTCATTTGTTATCTACACTCCCCATATATGATTGGAAGTAGAAACAGCAATAGGCATAGCTTCAAGACACAGTCAATATGGATGGGTTAGAAGTATGAACTTTTTTGTAAGATACTGAGCACAAACCTTTTCCATTTCTTTATTACAGAATTAAGGACATTGCTTTCTCATAATATGGGTTATTCTTGACTCTTGGAAATAAACCCAATTAGACAATGAGTAGACCAGACGACTTCACATCAATATTATTCTCCAATCTAAACAAACTTTATTAAAGTTACTTCAGAAATCATCCATGTCCAACAAGAATATTATTTATTTTGGAGAATAGTCATCAGGTTGTTATGTTGTACTGGGCTGGGACCATTTTTCCTCTCTATATGGGATAGAAACCCATTGACACTAAGCCTTGACACACTGACCAATATATTTTTACAGAAACCAACTCCACTAAGAAACAAAACAACACAGAAATAGAAGAGAAACCCAGATTTAAAAATCAGACATTCCTACTTTGGAAAGATTTTATCTGGAAAGAGACAAATAGAAACTAACCTTCAGCAGCTCAGGTAAAAGAAGTAAACATTCTCTCAAACATTTATCAAGGAAAAAATCATGATGTTGTATAACCTGTTTCATACAAAGAACATCAGACTGTCACATGCAATGCAACCCTCAGAAGGAGGAAAACAGTACTCAATCACAAAGACATACAGGTATTATGCTAGTCCAATATAGTGAACATGTTTTGAAACTTTGTGATGACAATAACATACCTCATCTATGCTATTTGCTGAGTGAAGTCTGCTATGCATCACATGCCAATTGGGTTCGATAACCTAAAAAATATAGTCGTAACAAGGACCCACCAAACTGCTCAGTTATGTAACCAAAATTTAAGAAAAATAAAGAAGCAAATGTGAAACACTTATATATTATCCAATCCTATAAACTCTGAAAACCCTGAGTATGATTAACCTTTTGCAATTTGAAACAATGATAAAAATATAGAAAATCTGGACTCAATAATTTCAATTTAAAAGCAGATAGAGACAGAAAGCAAAATTCCATCATGATATGATATAATATAGAACAGAAACAGGCTAGTTTAAGTGAAATTTAAAGGTCCTCAAAAGGGTAGCATAAGAGTCAAAGAAATGTTAAACCTGCCTCAAAAGTCAGATAGTGTAAAAGGCTATTGATAAATTTAAGCATACTACGGCAAAGAAGAGATGATCTGGAGATAGCAGTTCCACGTGTATTAAGAGCTTGAACGCCCTACAATATGAGGCCAAAGATGAAGGTGGAAGGAGATGAAAACAATCAGATGAAGTAAAGTGAAAGGTCTTATAGCCATACTTGATGTACTTGCCATGCTCCACATAGCTGACGCTCAACATGTTTACAATGGAAAAGAAATCGAAAAATTAACTGGTATTTTGTAAGGGCTTTTCGTGATAATACTATAGACAATGGCCAGTGCACCTGAAACCAGAACAAAAAACAGAACCACTAAACGATGAAACAACTAGCAGATGGCAGACTCTTCCAGAAACCTATAGAGGAAGAAAAGACCTTATAACTAAGTGAAAATGTTTCAAGGCTAGTGATGCTAACTGGCTCCTCCAGATCATTGTCACCAGAGCTTCTCTGGCTAACTTCAAGATCTTTAAATGTCCCCAACCTTTTTAGCAAAGAAGACCTTTCCTGAAAGTGTAAAGTTTTTATCATTTGTGAATACTGGAAATTAGCTCCAAAACTAGTTTTCTTACAAGCTGAGTCAGTCACTTGCCACAACACAGGTTAAGCCTTCATGAAAAGGATCTGCTACAGCTGCTGTAGTACGCAAGGCAAGGTCTAGAAGAGACTATGTCATGCAAGAGGAGAAAGATGGAGAAAACAAAACAAAACAAAAAAGAAAGGAAAAGAACATTATAAGAACCTACATCCCTTTCAAGATAAAAATAGGCAGATTCTGATTAAAATTTACTAGGAAGAGAAATGTTGCATACTAAAGTGATGAATATTCCATTACTATACCTGCAGCTTCTCAACTGAAACTTCATCAGGCTTTTTGGCTAGCTCATCTCGAGCAATATCCATAAAATGTACTAAGAAATCACCCTGTGTGATCATGACAATTATAATAAAATCAGCCAGTGTCTCGGAAATGTATATCATCATCAAGATTGACTTCCAAGAGAAAGAAAATCACTTTCATATGCACCTGTACAACTACATGACCTATATACCAAACCAGCTGAACATTTTCTTACAGGGTTTCCTTGTAAGTACTCACCAGATAACCCCTAAATCTTCCAATGAACAAATCATGAACTAATGAAACTCAAAAAAGTTCAAAGCAAATTCAGCATAGAACCACTTCAACAGAATATAGATCCACAATAAACCGCAAGAATGCAAATTTTTATTGGCAGCAGGTTCAATTGACGATGACAATGTGAGCATTGACTAGTTTCAAGAAGATCAATCGGTACAAGTGATGCGTGTTTTAAAAATAGCCTCTTGCATGTGTGCACACACGAATTTTTCTCACTTCAATGAAATGGAGAAAATTTGAAAAGCATATTTGACAGCTGAAGGATAGTGACTTGCACAGTTTCTAATTCCACCGAATCACCACATATAAAAAAGCTTGATCCTTTTTTTAATTATTTTTTGTTTTTGGGGGTGGGATAAAAGAACACCACCAGATCTTTTACTTCCAAGCATCAGAAGTAAAGAACTTTATCCCCTTTTTTAATGAATTAAAGTTTAGGGTAAGGGGAATTGGTGCATGCCTCCAACCTCATCAAGTGCTTACAAATCACCTACCAATAGAGAAAACCTGAGAATTGAACCCAAGTCATGGCAATGCATGGACAAAAGATTGACCAGGTGAGCTAACCTCTATTGATAGAACTTTATCTAACTTACTATAGCATATCACACACCAAAATATCAACTATTCTTGATATAACAACCACCAACAAGACATTCCATAATTGCCATTTTCTTTTGCCTATTAACTCTATTTGAGAATAAAGAAAAAGAAGAAGAAGATCTAAGAGACTCCTTAGAAACAAAAAAGTTGTGGAGAAAACAGGGAAATATACAAGCAGAAAGATTTATTTATCTACAGAACATGTTCTTTGACAATTTTGGAGAGAATTGGGTTTGCCATAAGGACTTGTGTTAGCTTCTCTTTACTAAATTCAGAGGCTTTTGAATTCTTAAAAGGCTAAAATTCTATAGCTATCTTCAGTTCTTGCTATTCTATGTGGCATAAGTCCTCTCCTTTGTTTCTAGTCAATAAAAAGTTTTGAATTATTATGCCATCCCAATCAACTCAAAACAATCATATTACTGAAGAGGACACAAAATTCTCCTGCAATGAAATAAGACTTCCAGCTTGTCCAACTTGTTCAGTAAACTCTCAACTACAAGCAGTAAAACAACATATGTGCATTCAGAGATGTATTATTTATTGGTTTGCTCCATTCACATCATACTAACATCTCTAAACTTTCCATTGGATGGCAGAAAAAAGATAATACTCCAGTTATACTTAAATTTTGAGCCTTTATCCAGTTTTAGCTTTGCCGGTATAGCTAGTTACTTATTGACTATCTGTATCTCAAACTTGAATAATGTAAGATGATTATGATCATACCTGATCAAGAAGAAGGTAGTGCTTGATAGATCGCAGCCTTCCCACTAAATCACACTAAACATAGAAATGTAATTCAGTATTAGAACTTGGAATTTTAACAATAACAATTGTAGAAGCATAAAAACGTAAACTGAGAATTCTATCGCTTAATTTATATGCAACCTTACCTTTTCCTTAATGAGATTCAAGAGTTCACTACTTGCAAAGTTATAAGCAGCCTTAATACATTCAAGATAATGATGATTTGAACCAAAGCTCGCTAGTTTTGAATTTTCTGATTGAGGGACCTAAAGAGATAAGTAACTAGAAATTACATTTAGTGAAGTAACCACTTAAAAAACAATGAATTATTGCTAGCACCCCCAAATGTAAAGGGTTGCAAAATTAATCTATTTCACATTCAGAACATGATAGTAACAAAACCTGAACATTGTGCCCACATTCTCTCATGACATTTAGATATTTTCCAGTGGTCAAAATTGTCCCAGCAATATTTGCAAGAAAACTAGGAATTCCATCTTTGAGGCTGTAACGTTGTCGCCAATACTTAGCATCATAATCTTGAGTGAGACTCTCCTATAGAGAATTTGAAACTAAGACCATGTTAGAAACAAATTTTGATATTAACTTTGAGCCGTATTAATGGATAAAAGATTTTGATCTACCTTATGAAGAGATTTGTCCTCTGTGATGAAAAATTCACCATAAGGATCATCTATAACCCCTTCATAGACCCATCTACAGTTTCATTAAATTCCCAAATGGACGAGATAAGTAAAACACAAATCAGAGTCACTCAAGCTTGATAACCAGAGCACATAATAAAATGGAAATTTCTTGCGAATAGTGCTAAATACTATTATATTGCATCAAAAGTCTTCTTCAAAATATCTTTGCTAAGTGATGCCCTTCTATCAACAAATCTAGAAGAAAGAAAAGACTAATTCATAAATGCATAGTTAAACAGACAGATAGAACAAATATCACTAAGGGTGTGTTTGGATGAAAAGTAAAAGTGAGGGTAAAATTTACATGATTGAGTTTCATGTGTAAATTTACACCTAGAGTTCATTCATGTAAATTTTATCCCAGTTTTTACCTTCCAACCAAACACACCCTAAGAAATGCAATGGCAAAAACACATTAACACAAAAATCAGTGGAGATTCATTTTGAGGGAAAACAATATCAAACACATTGTTCACATTCTTTCGAATGCCTCAAATGTCAGTAGTGACAAAGCTAACTCTATGATGAACCAAACCAACAACAAATCAAAAAGTGTTTGGCAAAAGGAAGCTCAGACATGTCACCATAATCACCATCAGCAAGACATGAACCCAACAGGCAATGGCAAAGTAAATATTGATTTGACTTGGAGTATGGCTTTCCTACACAAGAATGATTACATCAATTTAACTATTCCTTTTGTAAATTATTTTACAGATGGGATTCTAAGACAAGGTAAGGGGATGGGGAAAAGGTAGGATAGTGAAAATGGCCAAGTGTTCCAAGTGTGAGCATTAAGACTATGCTCTGTTGGAGGAACTGGGAGGAGAAAGGTAGTGAAAGGAAAGTCAAGCTTTCCTTATGTTTGCTGTTTGGGAGTTTAAAGAAAGGAGAGGAAGAAAATGAATTTTAAAGTGATCCTCCAAAACCAACCCTTTTTCGCTTATATGAAAATATTTATGTTCCCCCAATTTCAGGAAATAATGAACAGTCAAACAGAAGGAAGATAGATATTTACTCAACACCCCATTCTCTTTCCTTCCTCTCTTTTCCATTTTTTTCCTTTCATTTCTTCCAATCCCCTCTCCTCCTAATATCCAAACATACCCTAAAACTCAGAGGAGATGGAACCGGGATCAAGTGCTTCCATGAAGCAGGGTGCCAGACTAATTTGATCCAGAGCCTCAACATTTGTTAGTCAAGGGTGAACAGCACATAGGGGGAAGAAAATGAACCTTTCTAATATGCTCATGTAGGCATTGCTTGCACATTGTGTCATTTTCTCCAGCAATAACCTGACAGCATTATCTCCAGCCATAGCCTTTGCCTAGATATAACAGAAGCCATAGTGCAGATAATTAGGTGCTTGAGAAACTTATTGGTGAAACTAAAGAGAATAGTTTTTAAACATATCCAAGGGAGTGTCAATTAGAATCATCGAAAAGTGAGGAAACCTTAACATAAATTTTACCTGGCTCTGCAGTAAGTTAAGAACAGCAGATCCAGAAAAATTGTTGACTGAAGCCTTCTGTATCACACTGGATAATGCCTGCATTGACCCCATCATGGGCTGAAACACATAATCAAAAGTACCATCAGCCAGCATCTGAAAAATATTTACATCTACTCAACATTCAAGACCGATCCATACCTGACAGTAGAACCACAGTCCTTGGAGAGAAAGTCTCCGAGCCGAAATTGGTGTTCAAGCTGTGCCACCATGGCCTGGTAATCCTGCAAAGAAATTCCCATAATGTTAAAAGCAGCTTCTTATTCATAATGTATATTTTAATCAAAATGGTATGATCTGTATAGAACTCCAAGAGAGCAAACATCAATTTTGTTTCTCTGTGACACTTGTTACTGTCTAGTACAATCATCACATGTTAGCATGCTCATCATGGTCAATAGCAAGTCCAACAATCAGAAAACTCCAGAATGAAATGCCAACTCAAAAGCACAAAAATGTACTGAAGAGGACGGTATTCAACAGAACCAGCTCTTGAGATGAACAGGATTATTGCATTGGAGATATCAATTTGAAGAATTGAATCATTTATACCAAATAGAGTTACAACATTGATTGAGATAAAAGAAGACTGGAAAAGCCATTGCACGAGAAAGATTATGTATCTCTCAGTTAGTACTTGTTTAGCTTTGTGCCGAACTTAATAAAACACGACCACCTGGGTGATCTCTTGGGTAGACACCTCGAATTGATGGGCATGTTAGAGTAAGTGCGCACTCACTGCTGACATGGATTAGAATGCCATGTGACAGCTGTGAGTTGTTAGAGTAGTTAGGTGGTTAGTTTAACTGTTATAAAGGTAATTTGCAAGTGAGAAGGATTTTGTTATTAGATCAGAAGAGTTAATTCTTATATAATTGTAATCCCACATTCATTTTCGCAACAATACATTCTGATTTCAGATCACCAAAATTCTGTCCAAAACCTTTCTCTCGCTTTCTCTCATTTCCCACTCTTTTTATTTTACTAGCCAACCCCACCTAGCGTGTAGGAAAAGGCTTATTTGTTGTTTTGTAGTATTGTTTCCAATTCCAAACTAGATCACATAGCACATACCAGGGAGAGCATTGTGTGAGGTCTGCATATTTACCACATCTTGTATTTGTATTAATCCTACAATACTGCTTAAACAAAAGATTTTACCCTAAAATGAGTTTTTATTTTGGCATAAAAGAAGAAATTTCATTTAAACAAGAAGAGAAAAATAGAACATAAAGCATAGAGGACAGGAGACCCTCAAAACAAACATGATAAAAAAAAAAGACATCAAAAGATCAAAGCTTTTCAATCTCTTAGCATATCAAAGATGAAAACTCCTCTAAAGAGATCATGTGTCTTTCCCGAAAATGAGTTCTGAAACCCAAATGGGTGGAAGAAACAAATATTGGAAAATTGGATGAAATGTTAGACTTGACACTTGAGTAAGAGTGGAAAACTATATCTACTTTCAATCTTAGAAATCTGTAGTCGATAACATAGGTAGAAACAAATACTAAATGCATACATGAAAACCTTCTAACTAAAAGTTGATTATCACTACAAAAAAGATTTCTTAAAATAAAAAGGGGATACTATTACTACAGTCCTTTATGATGCTTCCATCTCCCTCACCCCCAACAGAAAAATGAAGGAAAATGACTGAATCATTCAGAAACAGTTAGAAGGTAAAATTTGAGGTTCACAGACCCAGTTGTAATACCTATACCTTAAGCCAGACCAGTTAGTCAACCACACACAATAACAGTTTAACAGCAGAAGTTTATAACCATTTCATGTGCAGTGTAAATCAACCAGATGACTCACTGTTCAGAGAAACCTACAAGAAGAAGAGCCCTCAGTGCAGCAGAAAAGGCATGATTAACTAGGCCATTCTGGAACTGAGATTTTGACTCCACAAACTGATTGATCAACAAAAAGCTCCTACAGAGAGGGAATATCCGTTTTGCCAATTCCTGCAACCAAAAAAAAAGAGACACTAATGGTTATGAGCCCCGAAACTGTTGAACCATTGTATCATTGTATGCCATTATTATATTTTCCATAATCTAAAGTTATACTGGCATAGCATTGGACAATTTTTCATTCCCCATTAGCTTCCCACTCTCTATCTTTGTTGCAAGTGCAGATACATCCAAAACTGCAATATTGTGGCTGCACTTGCAGTTGTGGACAACAACTTAAAAGTTAAAACTAATATGGTGGCCAAAAATATAAACAATAAATCAATTGCATTTATCTGGACTATTGCCAAAGAAGGGTATCTACTATTTAAATATAAAGCATTGGGTGACTTGAATTATAAGCTAGATGCTTCATATTGCATTACAAAAGTTTACAAAATTGAAACGAGAGTCTCATCAAACAATGGAAAAGAAATCTAGATGGTAGTAACTTTTCACTTTGATGCAGAGCAGTAGGTTAGGATACTGTACATCTTTAGATAAAAAGCATTTCCATTTCCTGTTTAGCTAGGCTTGCAGCCTACATATGCCTATCATAATTATCACCGTAGAGTAAAATGTGGAGATTTAACACCTCTAATGCCAAATTGAAAACTAATGGCATCTCAAAAATATTGTAGCAAAGATTACACTAAATCTCACCTGCAGTGCCAAATCCATAGATGGGTCAACCTGGAAAGTAACATTATCCATCTTTCCGTGAACTCTTTTGATTAAGATGTAACGTCCTTCAACCCCAACCATGGCCGAGAGCACATCATCAATAACAATAAGCTCCTACATTTCAGGAGAACAACAAACTAATAGATGAACAACTCATGCAATCATACAAGATGGCATCATTATTACCATAAGATTTTTTTTTAGTGCTAAAAAAATAAGCTAATCCAACTACACATCAAATAAAAGCACAAGTGCACAACAGAACAAATCCTTTTATTATTCTCTCTTAATAGCTTCTGTAGCAGTCTTAAATACCACAAAAACATACGAAGAATTCAAGAATGTCTATGCCTTGACACATCAAAAATCACTTCTTTTTCTTTTCTTCTTCTTTTTTTTTTTTTTTTTTTTTTGCTGCATTCCTAGCACCATAATCATCCTCCCAAAAATAAATAAATACATAAGATTTCCTGTTTAGGCTACTTAGCAGCAATCACAATCCAAGAGACAACTAAACCCAAGCAACGAACTACCAAAAAATAAAAGAGTTTAATCTAAATACACTATCACTGTAAAATAATTTTATACAAACATCCAATCATTTATTGACACATCAGCAAAGGTGTAACTCACTCTCTTAATTATGTGTATGAACGAACCATTGCAATTTAAGTCTTTTTTTTTTAACGAGTGAGTATGGCATCGAACAATAATGCTGCTTCATAGTGTACCAGAAATTCGACTCATTCATTAACCAATCAAATTGAAAGAAATCAAAAACAGAAAATAAAAAATAAAACGTACTTGAACTGCAGCACCGTAATACCCAATTGGTTTTTCAAACTCCAGGCTTGTTTGATTCATGTTGAATTCCAGATCGGAGGGTAGAACCACAGAAATGAGTGAAGAAAGAAGGCGGTGATGAAAAGTGGACCCCACAAGGAGGATCTATTCTTTGGTCACGAATCAGAAAATTGTGAAAAAATAGGAGGAGAATAGAATAGGGTTCTGAACCTGTTTCTAAAATGCCCCCCCAATATTTTCTAACTTTTTTTTAATACAACTAGAGAGAGAGAGAGAGAGAATTGTAAATTGTTATGCAGATTGACGGGTGAATGAGGAGGATGAATGAGGGAGACACTGCACCATCTTCTTCTGCTGCTATTGCTATAATATAACGGGGAATTATTGTAAAGCGAAAAAAGAGAGCTTCTTCTTATTATTACTATATGATCCGGTGATGCGATGAAGAGGAGAGTGGGAAAAGCAAAAGTGTAAGTGTAGTGCAGGCTTGAGGTCTTAAGGAGGTTCTTCTTTTTTATTCTTCCCTCCGGTATTTTGAATTTACATGTGGATTAACATTAGAACAGTGATTCACATCCTCTACCACACTTACATCATACACTTATATTAAATTAAAAATTATAAATTAATATATAAAAAGTTAGAAATTAATATGTAAAAAAGTTTTCGTAAAAAGTTATAAATTAATATATAAAAACTTTTTACATATTAATTTATAACTTTTTACATATTAATCTATAATTTTTTATATATTGATCCATAATTTTTAACTTGGTATAAGTATATGGTATAAATATAATGGTGGTCATTTATCATTTCTCTTAACATTAACACTAATATCTACTATATATCTACTATATTTTATTTTATATATGTAAAGGGATTTCTCCTCTTAACTGTTTTTGGTGTCCAATTTGTATTCCTAGAATATCACCCTGCTCTATTATCCTCAACAATTAACTCAATAAGGATAAATCTGGAAATGTAAAAGATTATTTTTTTAAGAAACTGAATCTTCTCAAAATTTCTTCTCCATGCTTCTAGCGGTTACAATTTGTGAATGTTTATGTGTAAACCATATTTGATTTATAGCAGTTTGTCTTATATTTATTTTTCAATTTCCGAAACCAGAAGCACTAGATCAAAGCTTTCAAGGATTGAAGA
This sequence comes from Dalbergia oliveri, assembly GCA_030441495.1. NCBI lineage: Eukaryota > Viridiplantae > Streptophyta > Magnoliopsida > Fabales > Fabaceae > Dalbergia > Dalbergia oliveri. The sequence continues at coordinate 865,026 of JAMLFY010000016.1, forward strand.
ATCGGACCCCATATTTGCACTTATTTTCAACATTCATCATGTGGCGTGTGACAGTAACAAGGTTGTAAGTCATTGCCTTTCTTTAAATTACACTTTTTGCACTTTTCTTCGTAGAAGTTATAATTCATTTTATTAAGTAGTGTAAAGAGAAATAATGAAAAACTGGAACCGATAAGTAACATTAGGCCGCATATTTGGTTTATGGTAAAAAGTTAGTGTCACGTGGATGCGCAATAATTTGGAATTGCATCATCTAAACTAAGCATCGTTATCTGGTCAGAACTTCTTATTACCTTACATGCATATTTTTTTATACAATTTCATAAGCAGTTTGCATCATGCATATCATTAATTAGGTATTTCAAGGCTTATTTTGCTTTTGTTAAATGATCACAAAAATTAATAATGTTCAAATCTATATAACAATATATATATATATATATAATATTTAAAAAATAAAAAATGCAACTTGTCAAGATAACAGTGCCTGACAAGTCGCTAGGTACCTTCACAACCTTACTTGGATCGTGATCGCAAATCTCATCTCCACATAAGCCTTGATCACTATACCTATTATATGCATACTTTATTCATAAAAACTAATTTAAAACATAAATCAATTCCTACATTTAACTCACAAGAAATCTAATTAAATCTTTTCCGTAAATAAAATCTGAAACTTAGCTAATATAATCATATAGAGTTGCTCATTCAGAAAATAAACCATGAATGCTAAATCATCTTAAACCAAAAGAATAATGGTATACAAAATAAAATAAATGCATGGTTTGAAACTCCCATAATGTTACTGGAGCACTCTATACAAACAAGTACTTCACAATAATGTGAAGCTCACCCAAGCTAGAAAATCTAAGGCTGCTAAGAAAGAGGGAGTGGAGGATCCAAAACTATACATGTATCTGAAAAAAAAGAAGAAAAAGGAGTGAGTTTTATTACAAATTTAGTGAATGAATTCTCACATATCACCTATATAGGACAACCAAGGAATATACATATAATACCATGCATGCAACAATTATAATCATTTGATATTTAAATACATAGCTATATAAGAAAACAATTTTTCATTCCATAAATTCATAAACATGAAATTGTAAACTCACAAGCAACATGAAATCATTTTAACTAAGGGAGCGACAAAGCCTTGGGAAACAGGATTTGTTGAATATATATATATATATATATATATATATATATATATATATATATAATAACAAAAGTTGTAAAATCAAATACTCCCTATCGGACAAGCTGGGTACCTACCCAGGTCCCATTTTCTATGTGTGAAGGGCGATATTGTCCTCGGATGGATAACTTGGTACCAAGGTTAACGATCTCATAAAGCTTTAACTAACCTCCGTTCCTAATCTCTACCTTCTAAACTAATTCAATAAAAAAAACCATAGCTAAAAGTGGATACTCTTCCCGGAAAGAAGCCCAAAATTCTTAGTACATTGAGAGTTCTGAATTCATAAGCTTAAACAATCTAATTTTAGCTTAACTTGGCTGAAAATCATACTCAAGGGATCACCCATTTATAGGTATTTCATTTCAGCTCACAGACTATGTATCTGAGTTGCTATGAATCATACTAAATTATGTACCTCTTGGTACCTTAAAACTGAAATTCCAAATTTATATCTTAAGCTAACATATTTTATATATTTGATAATTCTAATATTATAGTTTAAGGCACTGGGGTTCTAAATCATGCAAACTATAAAATCGTGATATCACTTTTGTTCACGAACCTAATTCATACTTTGTTTAACACTTTCCAATATATCTCAACGTGATAAATAAAAAGACGTAATCTAAATCTGAAACCACGACAATATCATAAACTTATAAAACATGTTTGCTAAGTAGTAAACTTACTACAATATATATTTTCTTAATAGATTATTTCTCAAACATGTAAAACATTTTCATAACACACAACATAATAATCATGGTCTCATGGTTTTCTAAAATACACTTTTCATGCCAAGAATCAAAATCATACACTTACTAGTTTTGTCATCACTTGTAAATACATATCTAAATCATATTTTCATATTTGACAATTATCATGCAAGAAACATATTCATAGTGATAAAACTAAGGCTATAAGATAAAACTCATTCACTTGGAGGGGAGGAAAGTATGGCGTCAACACCAATATAGCTCCGTGGAGCGAGGATGACACCAATAACTGCTATAGAGCAACCATAAACTCTAAATTAAACTCTAACAATCTCTAGAGAGCTCTAATATAACTTTAACAACATTGAGAGAGCACTCTCACTTAACAATAATGGAGAATAACAACTCAAACCATAGGACATGAAGGGGGAAGAGAAAGGAAACATAAACCATAGATAAACTCTTACCTTGGAGCTTAGAGGAAGAAGATTTGATGAAGGATGAGAGTGGAAGGGAGGAAGAAGGAGAGGAGATGATGTTTTGGGGTAGGATTCAGAAATGGGAGCAAAACCCGAGTTTGGGGGTTTATATGGGGTATCATTTAAATAAAACTGCATCATTTTACACTATTTTTGGTCCACTGACACTGCCATAGTCCTCAACCCCAAAACCATCCTGCCTCACACATTATGACCGCTATAGCTGACAGCTCACGTTTCTCCATTTTTCTGACATTGGCATCTGGCATCTGTGTTATCTCAATACTCACTTTATTTACGTTAATGTCCTCGTTTATTTTACTTTCCATTAACTTTAAAATATTAATGTGAATAAAGAAATACCCCTCATTTGGATTCAAATAAAATATCATAAAAATTAAAATCTCAACCAATCAAAATCCAAATTTCGGATTTTAGTTCAAAGCTAAGAATCTTCAAGATTTTATAAACTCATGGGTTAAAACGAAACATTTAAAGATTTCATAAAATTCATTAAAAATTACTCTTTAACTTATTTTCCTCTTGGAAACAAATACCAGGACTTTTGATCCAAGAATGTGGCTCTAACATATAGCCCTCCAAAAGGTGTAGGATTCAGACTTGGTGAAATTTAGGATCTAGCAACATGGGTGGGTCTTTGGGACCCTTACGAAACTTGTTCACTGGCACGTGTACAATATTAAGGAATAGGCGTGTTCTAATTATAGGTCTATCCTATTTAGAGCAAGGCCTATCATGACTTGTTCCCACCCTTATTGAACATAAAAATAACTGTTATAGAGCATTGAGTTGGCTTTTTAATACCACCAAAATCATGTCAATTGGACATTTGTAGCTCAAGGTATTGACAATATAACGAGCAGATTAGATGGGCAACTTCAACATAGAGTTGCATTTCTGATCCAAATTTTACTTGACATCTTTGAGCGCAAGCAAAGTTAAAGGTCCTCTTTTGATTGTTCCAAAACATATCAAAATGGGATATTGCATGTATAAACATTATAATGGATAAATTTGCACAATTATTATCGGTACTAAACAATGAATAAAAATATATCATATAATATTAAGGGATAAATGTATTTTACCCCTAAATTTTAGGTCATGTGTAATTTACATGCTAATTTTTTAAAATGTGCATCGCGACACCTTGAATTTTCTAAACTGTAAAACACCTATCAGTAAAATTTTGGCAACTAATAAATGTAAGATTATGTGCACTTAACCCCTCTTGATGTTTCTAATTTGTGTAATTGTACACTTTGTCTATTAATTTTATATGCAATTAACCCTCTGATTTTTTTTATTATGTGTAATCGACATTTACTATGATCTAAAGTTTTGCATTGTTTTAAAAGTAGGGAGTTTTTTTACATTGAAAAATTCATCTGTCGTAATGCACGTTTTGAGAAAGCAGAGTGTAAATTGCACATGAACTGAAATTCAAAGGTGGAAATACATTTAACCTTAATATCAATATGGAAAGTCATATCATCCAATCATACATGACAATCACCTACATGACATATAATAATTTTATGTATTAAAACTTTCACCCAATAATTCATTAGACTTCTCCTAATAACTCATTTTATGAAAAGATTTTGATTTGTAAGATCATCTATCACATAGGATTACACAATTATTTAGGATTAGATGACACAGCCTTATGTTAATCTACTCACATTTATCATAGATGGATTAATAATAAACTAAAACCAATCAGTTTTAGAAGTATTTAAACTAAAACCAAAAAGAAAATTTTCAATGATCGAATAAAAAATTCACGACGATTAAAAACATATTTAAATATTAAAAAATTTCAATTAAAGGTCTATCTCGCCATCACCGTCCCCTTAGGGGCGTGCGTGGCTTGACTGTACAGAAATGCCGGTCCTGTATCAGAAGAGAAAATTCAAAGAACGTGTACTCAACACTAATGTTAAGTGATGAGGGTGATCAATTATATCGTCATCACTTCCATGAAAAAGAAAAAAAAACGAAGAAATTGAATCCATTCCCACATGTGAACTTGGACAGTAGGATAAAATAGGCAAATAAAAGCATAGTGATGGTTCGTATCTATGTGATCATATTATATGTTATATGGGAAAGGATATGTTGCTTCAAGCGTAAGTATGTAAAATTTGGATGAAAATAAAATCTACTATACTTCTGTAACGACAATAAAATTTTAAAAATAATGATACAAATAGTATATTTTCCGAATTAATAATCAGGAAGGGTTATTTTTCGGCAGTGAATTATGTAACTTTTCCTATTTTAATTGGTATAGGCTACCTACTCTACAGTTTGGATAATGTTTTGCAACCTCACCTGAGATTAAATTTTAGATAATAATGAAATCCCAATTACTTTTGTAAAAGATTTAATTAACTGCTTTATTGCGAAATTTATATTGAAAAATGATTTGTTGGTAATTACTACAAAGAAATAAAAATTTAATTAAATATATCATATCAGAAATTGAATATATAAATTAATTTTAAAAATAAATTAATAGTTAAATAATTAAATAATGAACAAAATATAAAAGAGTATCATAAAATTTAATATCATTTGGACAATTGTATTCAATTAGAGCACAAAATTCATCTATAAAATCCTATTCAAAATTGAGACAATAAAATTGTGTAACTAAATTCAAATCAATTGAATCAAAGATTAAAAAATTTAATACAATAATAGTATATAAAGGAAAAAATGGAATTAAGCTTTACAATCTTGATTCAAATTTTGAATTAGCAACCCATAATTGAAAATATAATTATAAATATTTTGTAAATTGGATTTTTTTATTGAAATATATCAATAATTTCATACCAAGACCATTACATTCCAATAAAATCATTAGTATTGATAACTAATATATATACATATATAATCTTCAACGTTTTAGAAATCTATACCATTAAAACTACCTATATAAACCATCAACATATCTAATAGTTACGTCATTCATATTGTTTTAGCATGAATCCAAAAAAGATTATAATCATATGTTTCCAAACTTCATTACCATTTGAAATTAGTCATATAACTTATAACTAAATGATGTCCTTCTTAATTATAATATTCTTCTTGAAACAACTTGTACAATTCAATGTGTTTATTGAAGGATATTTCTTGATCACATAACTTGTCCCTCTAATCTTTAACTATTTTCAAAGTTTCTGAAACAATAGGTAAAGACAATTCAAATGTGATAATGAATGTAAAAAATAAACACATAAAATAAAGAAAAGTATTAAATGCATAATAAAAGATGAAAAATATAAACATAATAATAAAGAGAAAAAAAATTAGAACTGATGGTAGTAAAAATTATTGTAAATTAAAATAAGGTGTACTACTTATCCATGTCAATTTTGATAACACTTGAAAATTGTCTTTTCCCATTTCTCTCGATAAATATAGAACTTTGAATTTTCATAACTTAGGATATTCTATAAGTGAATAATTCTAATATGAAATTAGTATGACTCATTGTTAGAACTAATATAGGAAATCATATTGATAGATTAATTAATATTATATTACTCTATAGATTAATAATTACTCTATAGATTAATACTAATTATATTATTGTATATAATAAATAGAGGACCATTCTATTAGTTGCAAATACAAAAAAAAAGAATTATTATTTGAGTTTGTATTATTGATGAGCCATAGAAAGATAGATATTGATACAGTGATGGAGTGATTGTAGGAAATATAAATTATTATGATATTATTATTATTACAATTATAGATAGATTGTAAAATAATATGCATTAATTTAAAGAATATTTGAATTTTATATCAGAATATGTGTTGTTAAATGTATTTCTACTTTTTTCTAAAAAATTTTAAAATACTTGACATTACAATTATTGTTTAATATTCCTAAATATTATATATATGGCCAGGTTTAACATTTTTTTAAAAATATTTTAGGTGACGATTTACTTATGAAATTGTACGATGTATCATTTGGACAAATATTTAAATTTTAATTACAATCAATTAAAATTTGGAATTAATGACATATTTTAAAATTCAATTTCAATAACACACCCTAAAGAACATTATAACAACAAATCCAAATAAAACAATCAAAACACATCCATATCCAATCCAATGATGAAAATTGATAGAAACGTATATTATATATAAAAAGGGTAAAAGAAAAACACTATTTTACTACATTACACATCATAAGACACATATGTCGAAACTCTAACATTGATGGTGTTGTTTGAAAATATATATGATAGAAAATATATTAAATTGACAAAACGTTGTAAATTATAGAAGTAGAGCGAATCAATTAAAAGCGAAAAATAAAATAGTGAAGTAAATAAAAAGGAATATAATAACTCAACTGATGTATTCCTATGCATAGAGAATACCGACGAATACAAAATATTTAAAAAAAGATATCAATCTTAAAAATTCAAACTATACTATTTATTTGCCACAATATATAATAATAATAAAAGAATAAAAATTTACAATGAAAATTATCGGAAAATGAATAGATTAGAATAGTGAAAGAGTATGAAAGAAAAACAAATTTAGAGAAAGGAATGAAACTTATCTAACCTGAAAAGAAAAATAAGAAATGAATAAACTCGTATTTGAACATGAGGTAATGTTTGATGGCATTGAAGTTGTCACCAACAACTGCAAAAATTTCACAATAGCCGTTAGTGAGAGAAGAGAAGTGAGAAAGAGGGAATGAAATATATCTTATAAAAGGGAATGAAAGAGTTGTAGAATAATGATAAGTAAATCACAAAATGAAATCAACAATACTACTCATTAGTAGTAAAATAAGATAAAAACAAATTAAGACAACAGAGGGCGATGAAAAGCAAATAATCATAGAGTCGTTCACATAGAAAATTTCAAAAACTGACATATAAAGACAAAAAATAAAATAACCTAACAAATTAAAAAATATTGAGAGGCGCTCATTACAGCAAAAAATGACCTTGATAAAAATTTATATTGGAAAATTTGAAACTTAGTATTTATTATTATAGATATGAAAATATTATATATTGATTTAAAGTTGATATTGAATTTGAAATTTAAATTTGGTATTTTTTAATTAATTAATTATATGAATTTTGAAATATATTTTCTATTTTTGAAGAAAATAAAGTTTAAAAAAATAATGAAAAAATGACACATGGTATGTAAATGTGGAAGAATAAATTTTATAGAATAAAGATTTAAATTTTTTAAAAATTCAACAAAGATGTAAAAATGCAGGTAAATCACAATATAATAGTTCTCTCATATTCAATAGGTTCAGTATTTATTTTAGATTTGATTTTTTTAGAAGTTTTAGAAATATTTCCTCATTTAAATATGATTGTGAATTTTGTAATTGATATTTATTGTACATGTGAAAATATATGTATTAATTGAATATGATTTTCAATTTAAAATTTAAATTTTTTTAATTAATTGTATTCATATTATATGAAATATTAAATATACCTTTTATTTTGCATAGAAGAGTACCCTTTATTTAAGAAGTAAAAATAATGTTCTAAACAATATAAATTATGAGAAAATCACACATGGTAAAACAATTTCAAAAAATCTATTATAATAACTTTTTTATAATAGTTATTTTATTTATCTAATTATTTGTTATTATTAATTATTAATATTATAACTATAGTATTTTAATACTATAATAATATATTTGACTGTCATTTCCTTTATCTTCTTTTTTTTATCATTTTAAAGTTTAATTTTTCAATTATAATATTTTGTTTAGTTTTATTTCAATTGCCGTGTACAATAAATGCCAAAATATTTCATATAGGGTATTTAGGTTGCATTGATGATAGAGAAATATGAAGGTGATTTTTTTAAAATAATTAATAATTAAGATTATTTTTTTGCACTTAGTTTTTCTTTCTTCTATATTTGTGTCTTGATATTTTATTTATTTTGAGGTCTTTATGTTGGCGTGCTATTGTCTCCTTTATTTTTTATTTATTTTTTAATAGTCTTATATGCATAATAAATCAATTCATGATATAGTATATTAAGTTGATAAAATGCAGTTTAAGAATATGCAAATAAAATATGATAATATTTGTTCAAATATCTACCTTTAATAATAAAAATGGATTATAAAAAATAATAAAAAGGAAGGGTTTGGTGACATTCAAAATAGATATATAATCATATGTATTATTTAAATGATAAAAGAGATATTTCATTAAATATTGATAATCTTCAATGCGATTTTAATGATATATAATAATTATGATTATGATTTTTTTTTAAAAATAATTATAGATTAAAGTTATGAAATTGTGGGCTCTAAATTATCCTAGGAATGACATTTGGAAAACTTTGCTCAATATGATTCTAGAATATTAGTATTATAGATTAAATATGATTGTGAATTGTAATTGATATTTATTATACATGTGAAAATATATGTATTAATTGAATATGATTTTCAATTCAAAATTTAAATTTTTGTAATTAATTTTATTCATATTATATGAAATGTTAAATATACATTTTATTTTGTATAAAAGAGTACCCTTTATTTAAGAAGTAAAAATAATTTTCTGAACAATATAAATTATTAGAAAATGACACATGGTGAAACAATTTCAAAAAATCTATTATAATAACATTTTTAAAATAGTTGTTTCATTTATCTAATTATTAGTTATTATTAATTATTAATATTATAACTATAGTATTTTAATACTATAATAATATATTTGACTGCCATTTCCTTTATCTTTTTTTATTATTTTAAATTTTAATTTTTTCAATTATAATATTTTGTTTAGCCTTATTTCAATTGCCACTTATAATAAATGTCATAATATTTCATATAGGATATTTAGGTTACATTGATGATATAGAGATATAAAAGTGATTTTTTTAAAATAATTAATAATTAAGATTATTTTTTAGCTCTTAGTTTTCCTCTTTTCTATATTTGTGTCTTGATATTTTATTTATTTTGGGTTTTTATGCTGCACGTGCTTTTATCTTCTTTATTTTTTATTTATTTCTTAATAGTCTTATGTGTATAATAAATCAATTCAAGATATAATACATTAAGTTGATAAAATGCAGTTAAGAATATGCAAACAAAATATGATAATATTTGTTCAAATATCTATCTTTAATAATAAAAAAAGATTATAAAAAATAAAAAAGGAAGGGTTTAGTGACATTCAAAATAGATAGATCATTATATGTATTATTTAAATGATAAAAGAGATATTTCATTAAATATTGATAATCTTCAATGAGATTTTAATGATATATAATAATTATGATTGTGATTTTTTTTAAAAATAATTATAATTAAAGTTATAAAATTATTAACCCTAAATTATTCTAAGAATGACACTTAAAAAATTTTCTCATATGAGTTTGGAATATTAGTGTTCTTTGCACTCTTCCATAGCCATGGATTACCCTTTCAAAGATGACGAAGTCTTTTGTTTTTTTGATAGACAAAGTCTTTTGTTTGGAACCCACTTCCAAGCCACGGTAACAATATTCTCGATCAGAGAAATGACTAATAAATTAAACACAATAAATTTGATATAAAAAACAATTGCAAGAAGTCAAGAACAAAATAATTTGTATACACAAATTACCTTTTGTCAAGGCACATGAATTATGGACACTTCAATTGCATGTCGAATCTACATATCAGACGCGCATTCATTTTGAATTTTACATAACACATTAATAATATAAATTTATATATTCAATTTAAAATGTATATTTTTCATATTTTAATATAAAAAAATACAATATAAATGTATTATAAAAAGAAAATAATTTATAATTTTTTAAATTTATAAGAAAATAAAATATAAATAAAACTTATATAAAAAATATTTTAAATAATATATTATTTTTATTAAATTTTTACTTTTATATATATATATATATATATATCCTATAATTTTTTAATTTTAATGTTGTTTGCGTCCGTATCCGCACTGTGTCATACTCATATCTTATTTCTGTGTGTCCGTACTCGCGCTCATAGGTGATGACTAATCCACGCACTATCCTCCATCTGATTGGTTTAGCACACTTTATATATATTCCGTGAGTTGACGAAGTCAAGCATAAGAGTTAAATTCAGAGAAAGACTTGTTTGTACAAATGCTAAGCAAATGGCAAAAGAAAGGAGAGATCCTTGTGCATGATTAATACCAACAATAATATCATCTTCCCAAACGTATGAACCAAGTTGATTCTAGCCATGGCTTCCCCTCTTCTTCCCTTTCTCATCTCCTCACTGATTCTGCTACCCTTTTGTGTTGTAGCCCAAACCAGAAGCAACATAACTGTTGGTGATACTCTCTATGCCGAAACTAGCAACTCCACATGGTTGGTTTCACCTTCTGGTGACTTTGCCTTTGGTTTTCTCCAACTTAATAACACTGACCTCTTCTTGCTTTCTATTTGGTATGCCAAGATTCCAGACAAGACCATAGTCTGGTATCATGTCAATAAAGACAGCCCTCCAGCACCAAAGGGCTCAAAAGTGGTCCTCTCTTCTGATGAAGGACTAGTGCTCACTTCTCCTAATGGCGACCAGTTATGGAATACTACAGGCATTAGTGGAAGTGTTGCTCAAGGTGTGCTCAATGAGACTGGCAACTTTGTGCTTAAGGATGGTGGCTTTGGCAGTGTTTGGGAGACATTCAATGATCATAGAGACACACTGTTGCCCTCTCAGATTCTGACAAAGGGTGAAAAGCTTTCTTCTAGGCTTATGGAGTCTAATTTCAGCTTGGGAAGGTTTGAGCTCTTACTTCAAAATGATGGTAATCTAGTTATGCATTCTATAAATTTGCCATCTGGCTATGTCAATGAAAACTATTATACAAGTGAAACTACTGAATCCAATACATCAAGTCCTGGAACTCAACTGGTCTTTGACAGATCAGGAGAAGTGTATGTTTTGAGAGAGAACAATGACAAATACAACTTGTCAGATGAGAGTGGACCCTCTACCTCACAGTTTTATCTTAGAGCAACTCTTAATTTTGATGGGGTGCTCACACTCTATCAACATCCAAAGAGTTCATCTGGGAGTACTGGTTGGAACCCAGTTTGGTCTCTTCCAGATAATATCTGTGTTCACGGTGTTAATTCAGGTAGTGGCATTTGTGGTTACAATAGCATTTGTACCTTGAAAGGTGATAAGAGGCCAACTTGTCAATGCCCAAAATGGTACTCCCTTCTTGATCCTAATGACCCATATGGCAGTTGCAAGGCAGATTTTGTTCAGGGCTGTGAAGAAGATGAAATTAGCAACACGAAAGATCTTTATGAATTTGAGGTCTTGATAGACACTGATTGGCCTTTTTCAGATTCTGTGCTTCAAAAGCCTTTCACGGAAGAACAATGCAGGCAGTCTTGTATGGAAGATTGCATGTGTTCTGTTGCCATTTTCAGGTTAGGTGACAGCTGCTGGAAGAAGAAATTGCCACTCTCAAATGGCAGGGTTGATCACACACTGAATGGTGCCAAGGCCTTCATGAAAGTGAGGAAAGACAATTCCTCCCAGTTCGGTCCACGTCCTCCAACAATTGTGAACAAGAACAGGAAAACTTTGAGTTTGGTTGGTTCTGTGCTTTTGGGTGGTTCTGCTTTCCTCAATCTCATTTTGATTGCTGCAATTTGCTTGAGCATTTGTTTTGTTTTTAAGTACAAGAAGCTTAGTAGAGTGACTAGAGTCTGCAAAAATGATCATGTTGTGGAAACCAATTTGCGCAGTTTCACTTACAAGGAGCTTGAAGAAGCTACCAATGGGTTTGAGAAAGAGGCAGGAAGGGGAGCTTTTGGTATTGTTTACGAAGGAGTCATAAGCATAGGTTCCGCAACTCGCGTGGCAGTGAAAAAGTTGAACAATTTTCTCTTGCAAGAGGTTGAGAAGGAGTTCAAGAATGAGTTGAATGTCATTGGCCTCACACATCACAAGAACTTGGTTCGTATATTCGGATTCTGTGAGGATGAAGGAGAAAGGTTGCTGGTTTACGAGTACATGAGCAATGGCACTTTGGCAGGCCTTCTTTTCAATGAGGAGAATAAACCAAGTTGGAAACTGAGGCTGCATATTGCAGTTGGGGTTGCTAGAGGGCTCTTCTATTTGCATGAAGAGTGCAACACCCAAATCATACACTGCGACATAAAGCCTCAGAACATACTCCTTGACGATCACTACAATGCAAAGATTTCTGACTTTGGATTGGCCAAACTCTTGAACATGAATCAAAGCAGAACCAATACTGCCATAAGGGGAACAAAAGGGTATGTTGCACTTGAATGGTTCAAAAATATGCCAATCACTGCTAAAGTGGATGTGTATAGTTATGGGGTGGTGCTGCTTGAGATCATTTGTTGCCGAAGAAATGTGGAAATGGAGCCAGAAGATGAAGAGAAAGCAATCCTAACTGATTGGGCTTATGATTGCTACGTAGAAGGTGCTCTTGATGCATTGGTTGAGAATGACAAGGAGGCATTGGATGACAAGAAGAACTTGGAGAAGCTGGTCATGATTGCCATTTGGTGTGTTCAAGAGGATCCGGCTCTAAGACCAACCATGAGAAATGTGACACAGATGCTTGAAGGTGTTGCTGAAGTGCAAATTCCACCATGCCCCTCACAAATTAGTATTCAATATTCTCTGAATTAATTAGTTGGTAAGAATAGCAGTTACTGCTAGATCTTGCTGTATTATCTTAGGTGTATTGTGAAATTTGCCCTTGGGTCTGTGTACTTGTAGCTCGATCTTCCTTCGGCCAAATATTTAATGCATATAAAAGCATGTAGTGCATAAGGTATGAAATAAACTGATGAACTAAATCAACAAATGTAGTGACTTACCTGAAACTTGTGGATAAGCCCAAGAGTTATCATGTTAGAAAAGTCAACAAATGTTCATTTTGGAACTTGAAGTTGTGCATGTACTTCACTTGACTAATTGAAATTAAAGAATTTAACCATTTAGTACTGAAATTATAAAATGTGATTTAGGTTTGTGCTTAAAATGATTTAAATTAATCCCTAAAATAAGACACAGATTTAATAGAGAAAACAAAAGAAATATAAAAAAAAACACACAAACAAAAAATTTAACGTGATTCAACTTTTACTGTCTACTTTCACAATTTCACAAATTAATCCAAAATCTTTCACTATCTGCAATTTTAAACGACTAAAGTTATAAACTATCTTTATAAATCTTTTCATTATATGGAAACTCCTAAAAACTACTTATATAATGAATCAATTCCACTTTTGGATATATTTAAACCAAGCAACCAAAGGCTCTATTTATGGCCCAAACCTCACACAAGAATTCAATTTGTTTTTCAATGTGGGATTTTGGGTTAAATTTCAACAAATTATCCCCTTAATCCAAAGTTCTATCAAAAGCTTATAAAAACTTGTATTTTTCAAGTATTCAATTATGTAAACAAGAATCATATACGCTCTATTCACTTGTATCACTATTGCAAATGAACACGTTACCTCCACATTTCCAAGAAGACTTTCGACATAAATTATCATCACTTGCACTGTTTTTGCTCATGAAACACACCTCACCTCCATATTATCAGGAAAACTTTCGATAAAAGGGCCCTATAGATCCAAAAAGCTACCATTCTCTCTAATACTTGACCAAGGTCAATTGACCCAAACAATTGGCTTTGATACCACTAGTTGGTAGCAAACAAAATAAATTTAAAAAAAATGCACACACAAATTTTAACGTGGTTTGGCTTCATTGCTTATGTCCACACTTTCACAAATCAATTCAAAATCTTTCACTATATGTAATTTTTAAACAACTAAATTTGTAAATCATCCTTACAAGTTTTTTCATCACATTAACAGTACCTAAAAATACCCATATAATGGATCTCTTTAACTCTTAAAGGATATTTAAACTAAACAACCAAAGGCTTTATTTATACCTCAAACCTCACAAGACTTCAATTATTTTCGATGTGAAACTTTACGTTAAATCCAACAAAAAGGAATAACTTGGGTTATATTTACAACTTTAGGAACTAAATCATTGATTTATTAATAATTTCATTGACTAAAGTAAAGTAGGGTTGGAAGTGAGCACAAAATTTATCCTCAAGTCATTAACATTGACCTCGGTTCAAGTTTGGGCTCATTAATAATAGTTTAAAATGAAGGCTCAAGCTCGTCTCCTGCTTAGTGAGCTAACTCGATTTAGATATAGATTGAACCTTTTAGCTTAATAAACTATGATATTTTGTCATAAGTACATAATAAACCATTTCTTCTTATATGAAGTTTGTTATTTCCCAGGTGTTTCTGGCTTCAGGGACATTATTGTTGCATAATCCTGTGTTAGATTGTTTCATCTTGTTTTTACCCGTGTTGGAATGGGACGCTAAAATTGATAGGAAATTTTGATTTACAAAAAATGAGGAAATGGGAAGGAGGGAGAAATGGAGAAGAGGAGAGTGTGGGTGACGATAATTTTGATAATTCAACTTAAAAATTAGTAAATTATAGAAATTTAGGGTGTGTTTTTTTCCATTTTGAAAAAAATGATTATGAAGGCTAAATTTTATATATAATAAAAAATTGAAAACTAATTTTTTTTCAAGCTACTAATTTTAACATCTACAAAAAATTAAAAATTGATTTTTTTGAAACTTCGATTATTTTTTAAAAATTATCCAAAGATATGAAAAGTGATTTTTTTGGGTGAAAAAAGTGATTATTTGCCTAAATAATTAGAAACAAATGCACCTTTAGTGTAGATTACAATTAGAAGGGAGATGCATTAAATTTTGACATACCTCTCCTATTTTGTTTGAGTGGGGCTATTCAAACACAAAAATGAGTGTTTATTGGGACATGTACTTAACAATAATTGGATGTAATAGTGAATCCCAAACATTCTATTTATCATATCATATCCAATAATCATTAAATGAGTGTCACTTTTTGTATTTGAATAGCATTTTTGCAAGTTTTTCTCTTTTTTTTTTTTTTTTTGGTCTGAAAATTGCTCCTTTTCTAGGTCATGAGTTTATGTAGTGAAAATTTTAAGTTGGGCTAGTCGAGCCAATTTGAGGGGCCCAAGTCTAACAGCGTCAGTTGTGAGTAAAACCCTACTACGTCTTCTTTTGGTGCGCACGTCCTAGCTTTCGAAGCTCTTAGAAGGCATCCACCGCGACGATAGCAGGAAAAGGAGCTCGCAAAAATGAAGGTTTTATCTGTTTATTTTATTCTGAAACCCAAATTATTGTGCATGCTTCGATATATTGGTTTTTCTCTTTGTATTGGTGCCTCAATTTTCGTTTTTTTTTTTTTTAATTTGCAGTTCAATATTGCGAATCCCACAACTGGCTGCCAGAAGAAGCTCGAGATCGATGATGACCAGAAACTGTAATAATTTCTTCGCTTTTTTGTTTTAATGTTCCTAGAGTTTAATTAATCTATGCACTGTCTAAAATAATTTTGCACTTTCGGCCAAAAGAAATTCAACAAGATGCGAAATCATGGCAGGTAGTTATTCTATTGGTTGGCAGTCCAAAATTGTTTTACACTGTTAGTGTATGGAAATTAAGCTCGTGTTGCTATTTCTTAATTTTTGTTTTGGATTTTTTTTTTTTTGTTTACCTTTGCTTGGTCCCAATGTTATAGTGCGTCTCTGTGTTATGTTTCTTCATGTTAAGCGCCGCGTTGCAGTTGTAGTTTTAGCTATCAAGTTGTTGAGTTACGCGTCTATTAGAAGTAGCTTTCGTAATGAGAAGTTTTGATATGTGATATGTTCCGTGAATGAATAATATCCCAATTGAACATAGGCTTGTATCTCTTGTCTTCATCTCTCTGAATTTTGTTTTTTTTAATATTCTTCCACTTTATAAATTCTGGTCGCCATATGTGATAGTGTGTGATGAATTTTCACTAATAAATGGGTAGCTGGACTACAGGAAAAGGAAAATTAAAGGGATGCTAAGTGTTTAATTTTAAGTAAATTTATCATTATATGAGAATATTTTTAAGCGAAAAAGGAATATTATTATCATGTAACCTTCTGATCATCTTATATTTTCTCAATTTATGAATGAAAAATTGGCCATATCATCCCTTTACCTTCAAGCCTGTCTGTCCAAACTCCAAACACATCCTAAGAGAAGTGTTTTAGTGGGTTTGCTGTTAAAATTTTGAACTGGATTTCTTTCAGTCGATGAATCGGATGAAACATAGTGTCATTTTTCTGTCAGTAGATATCAAAAGAAAGGGAAATACAGTGAACACTTTGCATTATTGATGATCGTTTGGGAGTAGTTATCTTTCTTTAATCTTTTGGTAATGATATTGGGAACTGATGTTCTTTTTCTTAGTCATGCTTCATCCATGGCCCCAGTGATCTTTTAGGCTTCTAGGTTTGCAGGGACCTAAATTGATGAATTATCTTGGTGAATTCCTCAGCCCTAGCTTTCTCCGTTTGTATGTAGCTCAACGAACTTCTTTTTCAAGTTCTGAGATTTGCAAAATTGCTGGTTTCTTTATCTCTGCATGCATGTGGAACCGTATTAATGTTCTAGATTTTTGTGTATAATATTCTGCTGGCTAAAATTAGTCATTCTATTTCCATTTCCCTCTCTAGTACCACTGTCTTCCCAAGTGTTGCCAGTATTATTTTTCCAACGATATGATAGTATTTTCCTGTTGTTCAACCTAGTTGCTTTTGTTTTAGATGTTAATTATTGAGCTGTGGGGCTTGTTTTCCCAATTGTAATGCTCTCCTTGAAATTGCAGACGAGCATTTTGGGACAAGAGGATCTCACATGAGGTCATCGGAGATGCTTTGGGTGAGGTATGCCCTTTACCTGGAAACCTTTATGGAAATCCCTGTTCTTTTTTTTTTCCTCCTCTTTTCAGAGGAACATTAATACTTTATCTGCTGAACTTTGCAATTCTGCTACCATCAGGAGTTCAAAGGATATGTCTTCAAAATCACCGGTGGTTGTGACAAACAAGGATTCCCAATGAAGCAGGGAGTGCTAACCCCTGGTCGTGTCCGTCTTTTGCTCCACAGAGGTAGGATTATCATAAAGCTTCATTTATTTTGGTTGATTTAAACATGAAGAAAGCTGTTGTGTATTGTCCCTCTCTTAATGAGGAAACTTAGAGAAGTGAAAGATGTGCTCACATTGGATATACTAACAGAAAGACATGAAAAGCTGAAAGTAGAAATAAGCTGGAGAATGCTTCTGTATTCCTATGAAAGCCACTTTGTTCCAATAAACAACGTTGAAATGACACCAATAATTTCCAATACCCATTTCCCCTCCTCCCACAATCATTTTATGCTGTTCATGCAGAATCACTGTGTACTGTTGCAGCTTTCTCATCACTCTCGTCCATTCTGCACTTTCCCTTCATTCCAGTATAAACTATCTGTGGGTCTTCCTCAAACAGGCCTGGGCTGAAGTATTATCCCTGACAAATATATCTAGGTCTTCTGTATCATTCTTCCTTGTCCTTTGCTCTGCCTTTAGCAGTAGCCTTGTAAATTTTGTCGGGTGTGTGTGTTTATAATTATTAATAATAATTTGTAGTGTGTGTATATATGTGTGTGTGTGTGTGTGTTTCTAGCAGATGTTTGTCTCTT
This sequence comes from Dalbergia oliveri, assembly GCA_030441495.1. Classification (NCBI taxonomy): domain Eukaryota; kingdom Viridiplantae; phylum Streptophyta; class Magnoliopsida; order Fabales; family Fabaceae; genus Dalbergia; species Dalbergia oliveri. The sequence continues at coordinate 883,161 of JAMLFY010000016.1, forward strand.
TGTGCTATGATGATTCTAGGCATTATTCCCTGCCTCCTTGCATCAGGATTGATGATTTCTTGCACAAGCTGGTCTAAAGGAATATTATTAATTTTGTTTTTGTTGATTGTGTGAACAGGAACTCCTTGTTTCCGTGGGTATGGCAGGCGCAATGGAGAGCGGAGGAGGAAGTCTGTCCGTGGGTGCATTGTCAGCCCAGACCTCTCTGTTCTGAACTTGGTAATTGTCAAGAAGGGTGACAATGATTTGCCAGGCTTGACTGATGTTGAGAAGCCTAGAATGAGAGGTCCAAAGAGAGCATCCAAAATTCGAAAGCTGTTCAACCTGTCTAAGGAAGATGACGTGAGAAAGTATGTCAACACATACCGTCGTACCTTCACAACGAAGTCTGGTATAGTGTCTTGTTCTAGTAAATGCTCTACTGTCCTTGAATGTTGCATTGCCAATTTGATAGTTGTCATTGGAAGCAGGGAAAGATTTTCATAATGACAATATAGTTGGAGTTTAGTCCATTCATTATTTGTAACCTGTCTTCAGCTCAGCTGCCCTGTACTTATTTAGTCCAAAATTTTATTTGTTCAAATGGGGCATACGTGCATTCTTAATATGGTCTTGTGCACTGTATCCATGCATTAACAATATGAGGACATGTTCTATAAAAAATGGACATGTTGGAAAACTTATCTTTAATATGCTGTTGAGAAATAGTCTTCTGTCCACTTATTCAAATTTGAAAACCACAACATTGCATATATTGGATTGAAGACTGGAACCCATTTGCATTGAGGAGCTATTTAACACAGAATTTGTGGTGATGCCTCCGGAGACATTCAATTTAACTGGGTGGATGCAGACAAAATTTCTTATGAATTATAGTCTGAGTGACGGATTTATGATTACAGGGAAAAAGGTTAGCAAAGCTCCAAAGATTCAACGACTGGTCACTCCTTTGACACTGCAAAGGAAGCGGGCAAGGATTGCTGAGAAGAAAAAGAGAATTGCAAAGGCCAAATCGAAGCAGCCGAGTATCAGAAGCTTCTTGCCTCCAGGTTGAAGGAGCAGAGGGAACGCCGCAGTGAGAGTTTGGCAAAGAGGAGATCCAAGCTTTCTAGTGCTGCCAAGCAAGCTGCCACTTCATAGGCTGCTTTCTTTATATAGAGATATGGTGAAGCTTAATCTTCATCCTAGTTTTGGTGGCATCATTCCATGATGGCTGCTTTAATAAGCACTTAATGTTTTCTGGCTATTTAAATACATTGGTCTTTTGAATTCTGAATATCCATTTCATACATTTGTAGCCTATGGTATTATTAAACCTGCATATATTTTGTGCTAAATTTTATGCGTTCCATGATTAACTTGGACTACACCATTTGTTTTCCTTTTCAAGTTAGGAATTCTACCTACTTGCTTCTTATTGGGAAGGTAGGTATGTGAAGAACTGGGATTTGTTGAATTGTCGCATTATTTCTATCTCCCTACTTTGACGCAATGATAAACAAGCTCTGTACTAGGAATATGGTTACGAAAATTGGATCGGACTTATTAGACGAGCCATAAAAGTTGAGAATACTTGCGACCGGACGAGGCATACAAGTTGAGAATTCAAAAATCAATTAAAAATTGAGTTATAAAAAATTGAATAGTCGGTCAGATTAGTATTGGCTGACATTAGACACGGTTGATTGGTATTTTGTCTTTTGAACAAGAAAAGGGAAAGAAGAAAGGTCCGGGAAGGAAGAAACCACAAATGTTGATAATAGATGTTAAAATGACTCGTTATGTTTTAGAGATTAATATTTATTTATTTTTGTTTGATTATTTTATATATAAATTTATTTGGTATACAAATATATATAATATTAGATTTTAATTTCTATACACATCATCTAATCATACATGGTTAAGTGTTACACTTTCCTTGAAAAGTAATGCAAGTGAGATGATTTAATTGATGCAGTATAAATTTTTTTTTATGTTATCAATGCATAGGAATTAAACTCTATTTAATAATATATAAAATATATAAATATAATAATTAATATATGTAACTTTAAATAGATATTAATATATATTTATGGGTTTTTGTTTTGGTACCCTTCTTATTTTTAATGATTATGATTGAATATTTATTTTAATATTTTAATAAATTAGATTAGTGGGACATATGACATAATTTTAGCCATAAATAATTGTAAATTACTAGTATCCTTGAATTTTATAAAGGAATTGGAAAATGAATTTTAATCTAATTTGACTATGATTCAACTAGAAATAATCTGCTAAATCTTGAATTGGTATTGTGACCTGTTGTTTGACTAGTTTAATTTTGAAAAATGTTTAATGTACAATAAAATATTATAATAAACTTATACTATCATTATTTTTTTCCTATTTTAATATTTTGATTTTGCTGAGTCCATTCTCCTTGTTTTATCTTCTTCTACATTTATGCATACGGTGTAAAATTGTTATCATATTATACTGTACATGAAATATCCCTTCAATTTTAGAACCTTGATTGTGAAACTTTTGGGTTTGGTAGTTGATTGAGAGTGGTTTCAACTTTAGTATGGAAGTGGTAATCAATTTTTCGAACTACTCTAAACATTAATGATTCTGTGTGTTTTTTTTCTTTTTCATAAAAGTTTAGATGGAATAAGTATTAGTCAACAGGAATTATGGATGATCTCTCAATCTCTTTGAGAATTTTCAAAGAGGTTACATATCACTTCACTAGTGAGATCCACATCATTCAACGGATTAATCCACGTCCTTATAAAAATATGGGACATGCCTTAATCAATTGTGCACACCCTCGTTACCAAATAAATCTTAGTATTACGATTTTTGTTTATAAAAAAAATATTACAATTTTTTACCAACATCGACTTTTGATGGTGCCAAATTTTGTACACAATAAAAACATATAATTAAATAATTATGTATATGCATTAATTGTGCAAAACAATTTTACATTACATGTCAACAGAATTTTATTAAAACAACAAATCATCATGAATATTTATAACTTTTATGATTTATCACTTCAATAAATTTTATTAATTAACAATATAACTATTCTATACTACCAATACATAAATTTAAATTCATCTTTTTTACTCACTTTGACTTTGTGACTCATGGAAAGCATGGATACTCTCTTTTATTCTTGACAATTGTAAAATATTGTTTTTTGTTTTTTATATCTCGTGGCAGTTAAAGATGACTCCAATGAGCTCGTGTCTCTCAACCGTTGGACCTTCAAGGAGCACTCACTCTGCCCCTGTCACTCAATCATTTCCCTAATGCTTTAGATATTATATACTCCAGGTCCACCCCCAAAACACACTTTACCTCGGGTTATCTCTCTCTCTCTCTCTCTCTCTCTCTCTCTCTGTTCATTTTGTCCCTCCTAACAACCCTTGGCTTTTAAGGCAAACCAAAGTTTTGCAACTAGCAAAAAAGAGTGGGGCTTAGGACCCATCACTACTGTTTTAAGATATTCTCTTCAATACTCCTTCTGTCTCTATAAATTGAGCTTCATATTCTTGCTCTTGACAAGTACTCATTTTTCTTTCTTCCTGTATTCACTTATCTGTACTTCTAAAACAGCATGGCCAAGACATGCACCATTATCTGTCTGGTCTCACTTCACATTTTGCTGAGCTTTGTGATAACCCAATCAGCACCTGAAAGTGCACTTGTTACACAGATTCCTGGCTTCAATGGCACTTTACCTTCCAAACACTATGCTGGGTACACTATCTCCATAAATCAAGACTTTTTTTTTGTTTTTTATTTTTTATTTAATTTTAACTCATACTTCTGCAATATCTTCACAGATTTTGTCACAACAACCTGTGGACTTTATGTTTAGGATTTCATTTCGAAGTTGATGCATTGATAGTATAACAGATTTTTTTACAGTTATCTGGTCATGAATTGCCACGTCACCAAACATAAGGGCATGTTTGGTTGTTGTTTCCATCTTTGTGTTTTCTGTTCCCGGTGTTTCAATACTGGCGACAGTGAAAACAGTAAAATTCTGTTTTCAATTTCTGTTCCAGTTTTTACTATTTTATTCAGACAATTATGAAAACCGAAGGTACAGAAAATGAAAACTGAAACTAAACACGTCCAGGTGATTTTCGTATCCACTGCCCAAAAGGTTACAAAAATGGAATTATTTGAACGGTTATTGCATCAAATTAAACTCTTATTTGTAATCTTTTAATTTTAGTACTGGGTTTTGGAAGCGATGACTAGTTGACCAGTAGAAGAACTGCAATGTTTTTCTTTTTGATTCGGTGGCCATGTTTGTTTTTGGGGTATTGAAGGTATGTGACAGTGGATGAAAGTCATGGGAAGAACTTGTATTACTATTTTGTCGTGTCTGAAGGAAAACCGTCAGAGGACCCCGTGGTTCTGTGGCTTAACGGCGGGCCAGGCTGCTCTAGCTTTGATGGCTTCATCTATGAGCATGGTAACTCACTATTCACTCTTTTTTTTTTTTGTACACTTCCCCCTTTTTCATTTTAGTGCAATTTCTTTGAATGAAACAATGAGTTGCTACTGCTTAGAATTATTTTCTCCATTTTCCATTTTACTTTGGATTTTATTTTCACACATTCTCAGCATAATTTTCTTTATATAATCATCTAATTATATATAGTCATGTCATTAAACGAGCTAGACTGTTCTGGTATTTACAATGAAAAACCATCATATATAAGATAAGATTGATTGACTGTGTACAATAATTTATAATGATACATTGTATTAAAATTAGTCTCATTTTATTTTTTCATTATACAAAATTCATTTCTTTTGGTCCTTAATCTTGCTGTCCTAGCAGTGGATGCTGCTTTTTTTCTTTCCCTTTTCTTTTGTTCATGACATTGAAGGAATGATAGCTTGTAATCTTAACCAATCATGATTGAGGTTTGAGGCAAGTTCATTCTGTGTTTGGTTATTGACTTCAGTGGCAGCCACCTCTAGGCTCAAGGCCTTTTTGTATGTGTAATATTAGATGTTTGTAAGCAGGTTTTGTTCTCAAATAAATGTATACATTTCATCTGAAATCTAGTTGATAACATTGATGTAAAGTTTGCGTGGTTAAATTTTGTAACAAGTTTATTTCACTGTTTTAGTTGAACACATATAGATATGTGCTGCGTTTAACCTATGCGATGTTTCATGTTCTGAAAACCATAGTGTAATCAGCTCACTATTTTAGTACTGAATGTATTTCTTCTTATATAATGGGAAGCAATAATTCAGTTAGTTATCTGGAATCATTTGGTTATGCAATCACAATGCTTATCAATTAAGTGAATCATTTGAATGTATATGTATTGTTACCTGGAATGTGGACTTTTGAACACTACAGTAGTTTTTAGTTACATGATGAGTGAATCTAACAGTCCTTTGTTAATGGCTTACTATGCTCAGTACAATCCTTCAACAGTTCAATAGTAATTAATTTATCAATCGCTGAGCTATTGACCATGTGTTTCAGGTCCTTTTAATTTTGAAGCTGCAAAGACCAATGAAAGCCTGCCCAAACTGCACCTCAATCCATACAGGTGGTCGAAGGTATGAACTTTTTAAGCTCTACTAAAACTAGAAAAGAACTTTTTGTCTCTAGAGATAAGGAAGTATGATTTCTTTCCATTGTGATGTTCTTGGGTTGATTATCTGTGTAATTCGTCAATTATTGATTGTATCTTTGTCTTATTATCTTCTTGTGATCAGTTTACATATGATTCTGTTTTGCATTATAGGTTTCCAATATTATATATTTGGATTCTCCTGCTGGTGTGGGGTTTTCATACTCTAAGAATCAAACTGATTACAACACTGGAGACTTAAAGACTGCCTTTGATTCACATGCCTTTCTCCTTAAGGTAGTTAAGGAAACAACTCTGTAATTTTGACATGAAATGTTTGAATCAATAAGAATATTTCTTCCCAAATTTCTGATGTGTCTATCCTTTTGCAAATCAAACCAGTGGTTTGAACTATACCCTGAGTTCCTTCCCAATCCATTCTTCATTGCTGGAGAGTCATATGCTGGAGTTTATGTTCCAACTCTTGCTTATGAAGTAGCAGAAGGTAATAATTTGTGTGCTCAAAGTGTTGAATAAATGTGTTAGAATCACAAGTAAGGTGCAGTTTCTTGATCTTCCACAGGAATTGATGCTGGTGCAAAGCCCAAGCTGAATTTCAAGGTCCTTTTACCTTTAAATGATCAATTTATCTTTTCAAGCCAGTGGCTGCTAGCTGAAGTCATTGTGTGCAGGGTTACATGGTTGGAAATGGCGTCACAGATGATGAATTTGATGGAAATGCTCTCGTACCATTTGCGCATGGGATGGGTCTTATCTCTGATGATCTCTTTCAGGTGAAAATAACCCGCTTTAAGGAAGGTTACCCAATGAGGCAGTGACTCATAATTGTTTTATCATCTTAATAGACCATTAAATTAATTGCTTGTGCTCTTTCAAAAGAAATGTGTAAAAATAATTTCTCTTAACTGCATAATGTGCATTTTCAAACAAATTTAATTCTTCTTTGATGATTGACCAATAGAGAGGATTGGTTTTGTTTGAACTTAATTTGAAATAACTGATTTTCTTTCAAACTTAATGTTAGCATGAGGTGACCTTTTTACTCCTGATGTATCATATAACCGTTACTCTTCTCTAGTATAAATTTTCCTTGGCATTATTTAAGAGCAAGTTTGGAAATTACTATTTAGTTTTTGCATTGGCAGTCTCTTTTGAAACCTTACTATGGATTTGTTGTCTTTTAAATATGTTACATATAATCGATGGTACTTGCTGCAGGAGGTTAATATTGAGTGCAACGGAATTTTTATAATCCACTTAGTGAGAATTGCACTAGCAAGCTTGCAAAAGTTGATGAGGTGATATAAGTTTAACTATAACAGTACTTGTAGGAATTGAATTAAGATGAATTTGGCGCTCATTGATGATTCTTGCTATTTTAGGACATTGATGGGATAAACATATATGACATTCTAGAACCATGCTATCATGGCACAGAGGAAGGGGAGAATACTACAGAATCCTATATTAGGCTGCCATCTAGCTTCTGGAAGTTGGGTGAAACTGAGAGACCTCTTCCTGTGAGGAAAAGAATGTTTGGTCGTGCTTGGCCCCTAAGAGCACCTGTGAGAGAAGGGATTGTACCGACTTGGCCACAACTGACCAATAGTGTTACTGTTCCATGCACTGTAGGTTGCTTTAGCACTATCTGTCTTCCCCATTTAATATCCACAAACTGGCTTGCAATTGATTTTCATTGTTTGATTGGTGAACAAACTAATGTCTACACTTGTACACCTTAGAACTACTAACTCTTTATTACTAAATAAAAAGAACTATCATCTGTAGTAAAACAAGATAATCTGATAGCTAAATTATAAAAATGAAAAGAGTCTTGAAATAGAGGATGTGGTCCTAAATGCCATATACTGGAAATAGTGCTTGTTCTTCAATGTTGGTGCTCAGATATGAACTAAAAGCTAGATCCAGTGACATCTCACTATAATATGCTAGACTTCAATGTACAAAATTTGTCCTTCACAAACTAAGCATTGGTTTCTAATAATGGTGTTAAAGGGGTTTTAAGTTCTAGTTCATCACTTACTAGCATCAAAGCCTAGTTCGTGGACCACAATTTATTTTTTCTTTTTGCTTTGATCCTTCCATTTGTTTTAATTCAGTTTAGAAGAACAAGTTTTTGTGAAAAATATTCCCCAGTTGAAGGGAACAACATATATATATATATATTTTTCTCTCCTTCATTTTGTATCATGTCTGCTTCAAGCAAATAATGCTAGGGTTCTTTAAACATGATATGATTGTGATCATCCATGTAGTTGACATTGCTGTATTGTCTGTTCATCAGATGCTTAACTAGTAACAAGATCTAATATTATATTCAGGATGATAGCGTTGCGAACTTATGGTTGAACAATGAAGCGGTCAGGAAAGCAATTCACACTGCAGAGGTGAGGTTTCTAACAAGATATACCTGCAATGTTGATATGAATGAACTAAAAGTGTGACATTTCTGATGAAATAGGAAAGTTTGGTCAGTAGTTGGGTGTTGTGCACGGGCCAAATTTTATTCAACCATGATGCTGGGAGCATGATCAAGTACCACAAGAACCTAACTTCCAGAGGATACCGAGCACTTATATATAGGTGAAATACCAACTTAAAGCATTTTTACATTTATGGTAGCCAAAACTATTCCATTACTAAACATTTAGCATTATTAATTGTTCTTTTTGATTGAATGGAATACGAGAAAGAAAAGTTGAATAGTTTTTACCTTTTCATTTTATTGAGAAGGCAGGATCTACCTTTTTTTCATGCAATTGTCCTTGATCTTCTTAGTGGCTACTGAAGAAGCAAATACAATACGTGGATATGTTTTAGGGTGCATTTGTTTAAGTTTTGAAATGAGCACTTTTATGATATAGCTTTAGAGTTTTTTCCTCTCTCCAAGAAACTACTTTCTAGCTTATGAGAAAGCACTACAATTGCTTTGTTTTTTCCTTTTCCTTCCAAAAAGACCAAAACGTATCTAATTATTTTAAATTCTCTTACACGTTTTTTTAGTCATAAAAATACCTTTTCTTTAAAACAGCACAACCAATGGACCCTTAATATAGCTACAAGAAGTGTGAAATTAATTATTTATTTGGTAGATAGCTTTGAAAGAATGTGCTTCTAACTTACTTTCCATGCTTTATGTATGCTCCATGTTTTGCTCTCTTTGGCTTTAAAATTTTAGGTGTATGCCATGTTTTAAGAGTAGTACTTTGTTATGCTTTCACGTTTTGAATTTCATTGCCATTAGAAAACTGCACGGTTGGAGTGTATTTAAGGGCTTGGTTGTCTATCATTGAACGTGCTTTTCACAGTTTACTGTGTCGACACAAGAATTTCTTCAATTGAAGTTGTTTCCTCTTCTAAAAATTTGCATTACCCTTGCTTTTAAAAGATAAGAATTTACAGAATTGCTTATCAGCGTAAGGCATTGCATATTCACCATGTTAAACGTTAAATTCCTGTAACTAATACTCATAGATCACTTTGCCTCTCTGGAATGTAATCTACTAATAGTTTTGTTTATTTCTTCCATATTATTCAACATTTTGCTTCCTGGTATTTCATGTTGAGAAAGTTGGAAGTAAATGAGTATACAGAAAACTAGGGAAGGAGATATGTCACAAAGGCTATATGTTTACACTATACTGTTCCTAATTATAATATTCTGTGACTACGACTACATAAGGACATTGCAAGTAAGTACTTTCTTAACCTGGTAAGATATTACTTCCTACTTCCCTGTGGGTGTTTACTCCTCCAATCCCCCTCGGGGAGTTTTCTATGGAAAGCAGTACCACAAAATTCCTTGCCAATTACTACCAGAAAGTAGTGCCTTAGTTACTGTTGTCTATTCTAATTGCTTTAGGTGTTGCATGTTCTGCTTGGGTGTTAATTGATTAGAAAACTTTCATGTTTTTGGCAGCGGCGATCACGATATGTGTGTTCCATTTACTGGGAGTGAAGCGTGGACGAGATCAGTTGGATACAAAATTGTTGACGAATGGAGGCCTTGGTCATCCAATGGTCAAGTTGCTGGGTACATACATTTCCCTCCTATGTTATCCTACTTATTGGATCTCAAATATTTTAACCAGTTAGATGGAACAACCTTTTTTTTTTCAATTTTGTAGTTTTTTAGGAGGAGAGAAGTGATGAAATGAGTGATCTGAATGTGTTGATGGAGCGAGTGTTTTTTTACACTGATCATGTGTCAATCTCAGATAAATACTCAACAAACTTTTCTAGCTAACTCTGTACAGCTGTAAATAACAAACTAACTGATAAGAAGTTGAGAACGAATCATCTCATATGAAAATTTTGCATAATTTGGTTGTGTTGATTTTCACCATTGATCAGATTTTCTTATAGGTCCCATATTTGGCCCCACCTTCTTAATCAATAGTAAAAGTCAACATATGACCAAGCTACACAATATTTTCACATACATAAGAGAATCCATTCTTATCTACACCGGACAAATTCGATATGATTTATGATGCTTGCTGCTAGGGCACATTTTGTAGAATTGTGGCTATACATGTATCTTTTTCTGGTGTTTGTCCTACGAGGACACTAGGAATCTAGGTTTCAAGGTTGCAACCTGCTATCAAAATATCCCCCAGAAATGTATTTCACATGGAAGACCAAACTTGACTAGATAAGATGTTGAGTTAATTGGCTTTATTGATTGCAGGTTTACCCAAGGATACGACAACAATCTTACATTTCTTACCGTAAAGGTATGTCTATAAATATTTTGTAGTAAATTACCTTAGATTCGTTTCGTTTTGATACTAATTGATTAATTACATTGGTACAGGGAGCTGGACATACTGTTCCAGAATATAAACCACGAGAGGCATTGGATTTATATAAACGCTTTCTGGCTGGATTGCCAATATGAGAGAGAGAGAGAGAGAGAGAGAGAGATTAGAGGAGCATTGCTGCTTTGCTCATGGCCTTAAACGTGTACGAAGGCATGTATCCCAAATAAGTGTATGAAGATGAAATGTCATATCTGCAAAGAAAAAGGAGGACCAACCCAGAGGATTAAAAAGATTCCTTCCAAAATTCAATTGGAATATAATAAAATATATATTTATATAAATATATATACATCTAAACATATAAAATATCCAAACACTTAAATACAGTTTAATCTACGACAATGAAATGACAACATCTACTCATTACTTCCTATCCACTTCCCTGACTTTCACTCTCTCTCTGTTCAGTCTTTCTCTCTTTAATTAAATGGTCTTGTGCAGGCATTTGTGTCTACATTACTTCCTACCCACTTTATTTCTTGCAGCAATAAAGTTTATTCAAACATTTGCATCTACGTTAGTTTTTGGGAACTTCCCCCTTCCCTCTCCTTTCTTCTTGTTCCTTTCTCCAACGTTGCTAACAAGGTACCTTAGGTTATGGATGCTTGTACTTCCAGAGAGGAAAACTTGTGAGGCTATGCTTGTGATTGGCGAGGTGGTGTGGCGGCCCGGAGGAGAAAGGCGCTGTGCGGACCAAAGGTAGAGGAGCGAAGTAGCGTGGCAGCGGTGGAGCGGCCAGGCCTTTGGACCAGTGTCCCTTGGAGCAACGAGCAACAGTGTCATTTGCCATTTTTTTTGGGTCAAATATAACGGGAACCTAAAACCGGACCGTTCACGCTTTCGATTTAGCTTCACGCGTCTTCGATTCCAGCACAACAGACTGCCAGGCGTCGCTTCGTTAATCTATAATATCTTTTCTCTAGTTTCCAATTTATCACTATACATTTTCCCCATTTTGATTCATTTCACTATTTAGATGTTTGATTAGTATTTTGGAGGCTTAAATGTGATGGTTTTATTTTGGTAGTTTGAAAATAGATGCAAATTTATTAATAAATAATAGCCATTTTGCTTGAGGAACTTTGAGTTAATTGTAAGTCATGTTTCTTCTGTTTCATTGTTTGTGATTTGGAATGATTAGAAATGGCCATCTTTCAATTTCTCCTACGTATAAATATTGAAGCTAGTAAATGTAATTAATAATATTTTTAAGAATTATACCAGACAAAAACCCCAAATAAGCATGAGCTAAATTAATTCCTTAGAATTTAAAAGTCCTTTTCTAATCCTTCACATTTCACAAAAGGAACACTTAATCCCTCTATTAGAAATCTTTTATGAGCATTTAAAATTATAGAGAAACTCCAGTATAACTTTAAACCTTATTTGGAAATTAAAATATTAATATAATTAATTTATAGAGTCCTCACTTCAACCAAAAAAAATAAGGTTTAAATATGTTTTTAATCCCTCTAAATATAAGTAATTTTGGTTTTAGTCTTTAAAATTTTTTTGCTTTGTTTATAGTCCCTCATTTTTTAAATATTTTGGTTTTAGTCCTTACTGCCAAATTGGTTGCTGACATGGCAAATAAAATTCCAACTAAGCTAGTTACAAAGTGACACAATCGAATGACATGAAATTTTTACTTGAATAAATAATTCAAAAATAATGATGAAGCAATTTAATAAAATATTAATTAACTTCAAATAAAAAACCAGAAAAAAAATCAAAATAGAATTATGCATGGTATGTGGCATTTTTTAGGAGGTGATTTCTACTCTACTCTTCTAAAATTAAAAGGTTATAACCCTTCATATGTGGCTCAATATCAATATTATGGGTAGCCACTCCTAAATATCTAATGTCACTTCCACTATCAATAATTTTAGTTGATTGGTCTAGAATACCCTTCTTCTTATATTTTAATTTGTCCATTATTAATCATGATTTTTTTTGTTTTCAAAACTAATTGAACTTCAATTATTTATCATCACTCTTTGTTTATTATTTTCATTTGTGATATTTCTAAATACATTTAATTAAAATTTATTTTATATTTGCAATATATTACTATTAAGATATTTTAAATTTGTATTTAAGAATATTATTAATTAATATTAAACATAAAAATTAACTATAAGTAAACTTTTAGCATAACATAAAAAATTCCTAACTTAAATCTAACATTTAACTTGGATTAAATAAACACAGTAAAATAAAATTCAAATAACTTGAAAATTTAATCAAATATAAAATAAGATAAAAATTTAATTGAACTAATAACACTAATAAATTAAAATAAAATCATGATTGGACAATTAATGTTAAACTTTGGCTTTCATTAAAATATAAAAAGAAGGATATTCTAGACAAATCAACTAAAAGTTATTAGTAGTGAAAGTGACAATAGTCATTTAGAAGTGGCAATAACCACTTCTCAATATTATACTCAATAAGTTATCCCAATTTTTTTTTCTCAGAAAAATTAGAATAACGTATACCCATTCCCAAATTTCACAAAAAACATTGCACCTTACCATTGGCGCTGTGTAGTATCCCATGGCTGCCAAATTTTAACAGGAAGGTGAAGGAATTTGTTTGCAAGTGTAGAATGTTCTGTTTTTTTTCTAAATCATTATAATAAAAAGTAAAGGTATTAAAAAGAAGAGAGCTTACAACACATTAAAGTGGTTCTTTATAGCATCCTCTTCTAACAAGAAAGAAGGAGGTTGTGCCGTCTTGTTTTCTGAAGTCAAGGTGATGGACACTGATGAACTCCTGGGTTTGAAACAAAGGGGTTCTTGAAATTTTTAGTTAGGGTTCATAAGAATCTAGATCGGGGTAATTGGGGTATGATGGTTAATTGGGATTATTTTTGTCCTTTAATTTCTGCTTCAATTTTGATTTGTTTTCTGATTTTTTATTTTAAATTAATTATTATTTTATTAAAATGCCACATCATTATTTTTGAATTATTTATTCAAGTAAAAATTCCATGTCAGCAAAAATTTTTAAAAGATTAAAACCAAAATCGCCTATATTTAGGGGATCAAAAACACATTTAAATTACTATATAGAATATCAATCTAAACTTTTGACAGAAATATCTCAACCTCTAATAATAATATAACCAAATGATGTAAACCACAATATAACATGGTAATTAAATGTTTAAATGTTAGTAAAATGCTTGCATCCTCAACATTTGTTATATAGTGGGATGAACTAAAAAGAAAAAGGGCAAAATATGTCAGTACACACCACAGTTGTTACTAAATTCATTTTCTGTGAATTGGTTTCCTGTTATTCCATAATCCTTGAACTTCTATTTATGTTGCATTGACCTATGTTACCAAAGGCTCAATTAGTGCACACAAATGAATTACATACAACTTAAATCAATATGCTATTAAGCATCCCTCTCGCTGTGATTCCTGTTCTTGACCAAGAACTATATGTCTCAGGTTAAGTGTAGATTGATCACATGGGATTTATGTGCAAATGGAGAATTGTTATACATAATTTAGGAATTAGGTGAATGTAGTGATAACTGATAATATTGTCACTTGATTTCTCACTCGTTTTGTGAATTTTTCACTTATTTACACATAAATTTCCAGTGATATCAAATAATTGAATACAAATAACATTTTCTTACCAAACACACAAATGGAGTGCATAAATAAATTATGTACAACTTAGATTGATATGCTATTAGGAATCCCTCTGCCTGTGATTCCTGTTCTTGACCAAGAAGGGTATAAGAGAGTGTAATCAAGTTTTGCTGGCCCACGCCGATTCTTAAGCTTGGGATCTCTATTCCTTTCCAAGATCCTTGTCTGAATCTCCTTTAGTTCTTCCTTAAACTCTGCAAACCTATTCTTAATCAATTCATTGTCTATCCAACCAGGTGATGTTTGGCAACCTAAGTACACTTCATCAGAAGTGTGCCTCGAGAGTACATCAACCAATGCCACAGCAAGACTCATCTCAAACCTGTTAGGTAACATCTTGAGGAAAAACTTATCAGGGTCCTTGAGGAACTCACCAAACTCAGTTGTCCCTTCTAATGGAACAAACTTCCTGCATAGTGTGGGCCTATTTGGAGGGTAACCATTGTAAGCATATTGTCCATAGTTTATGGATGCATGCTGAGCAGAAGCAATCCATATGAGGGTTGTTAATGCTTCTACAAGGCTTGAGAGTGTGGTCATTTGGTACCACCATGTCTCACTGTTCTTATCACCATGGCCAAGAGTTCTAATTTCTGACCACCAAGCCTGGAGTTCAACATCAGCCTTGATGACCTCATCATCTTGGTAGAAGAATGAGCAGAAGTCATTGACCCATTTTTTGATGGCAACCCATATTTCAAGGCCATCAATGGCATAGGGATAATCCATCAAGACAAGCTGAATCCCAGTTAGGTTGTTTACATCTGGGTCTATTACAGCCATGCCCCTGCCAAATCAATTTTTTACCCCATGTCATGGTAATTCAAAAGGAGTGAAAGATGCCATGAAAGTATAAACATTGTGAATGAAGGGTAGTTTCTAAATGTAAGGTAGCATAAACCTTAGTACATGGAGAATCTAATACATGGAAACATAGATATCTTTTAAAATTATGAATATGTATATATTATAAAAGAGTTTTGCGAAGGGCACCAAGAAGGAATAGAAAGTTGGAAGTTTAAAATCATACTTTCTTCTATCAAAATTTTCCATTTCTTGATTCCTTAACTAGTGTTTTAAGGGCACTAGTTAACAAAGCCCATATAATCACGGGTGAATATGTTGGCACATTCAGAATTCAGGGTGAGAGCCTATATTAACATCACATAGGTTCTAATGTACCGTTTGAGTAGATCAGCAGGAAGTCCTTGTTCATCAAATCTCCAATCTTTATAAAGCTCTGAAGATAATAGCATTGATATTTCACCAGATAATAATGTTGTCTCCATAATTCCTCCTGAGTTTACAAGGATAAGTCGTGCTAAGGCATTTATGTGCATCGTGTCTTTGAAATGAGGATTCAATATCCGATGGATTGGATGCATAACACTTAGCCGTCTTTTGGTGGCAATGATAAATGGTTCAACAACTGCATGGGTGTGTAACCTGCAAAATTTTTCATAGCTTAACATTTGACATGCGCAAAAAATGTTGTAATGGATTGAGTGAGTTGCTAATTATCTGTCTCTAATTGTCCCATTTCCTTCTATTTTTGGTTTAGCTTCTGAATTGCTTATTTCTTCATAGTTATTTCTTTTTTTTATTTGAAAAAAACATATTTAGATTTTGAAGGATCCATGTTTTTACATAGTAAGGAATCTTTAATTAAATTAAGAAGCCAACTTTCTGTAACAAACTCAAGAAATATTCATTGGCTACTAGCATTTGCTCGTGTGTTATGCAATGAACAAATTTGCTATAAATCATTATTCTTTCTAGTATAGCTGCCTCCTCTAAATTAACAAACACCCTTGATTAAGACAACAGAACTGGGAAAAATAAAAGGACTTTTGTCAAGTACAATTGTGATGTTGCATAAGATCTTAGCTCACCAATGGCTGATCAGTTGATGGTAAACGGTGTCATTAGCTAAAACATGAGCTTTGGCAAGCTGCCAAAGTGCTGCTTCTGTTCCCTGTTTTGCTGGAAGAAAAACTCTAGGGATTTCACTTCCTAGAGATGAGACTAAGCTCTATTGCCATTGGCTTAAGCATGCCATCACTCCTTAAGAACAGTAGTGTCCTGGATGCATAGGCACAGACCCCATTCGTGTTTATTCTGCTCAAAAATCGGAAGAGATAGTCATGGTGGTCAAGCATGAATATTCTTCCATTTTCAAGTGCCTGACACAATTTTATGAGGAAAGTTGAAGAAAAAAATTAGATTTCCATTGCAGGCCGCATTATACTGCTTGAAGAAAGATGATTGTAAAGTATAAACTACCAGCCAATTAAGCTGAGATATTCTAAAAACTATTGCTGTATTAACTACCATAACTAACAACATGCATTACCAAAGTTATAAGTTAGTTGTTATGCTGAAACTTTGAGGAAGGTCATCATAGCAAAAATGCTACACTCATCACTATTTTTTATTACTAGGTCATCAACATAAACAACTAATACATCGTATAAAAAAGATAATATGACTCCCCTTTTCCAAGCATATGCCTCTGTTGTCTTTTTTACACTAACAGTATGTGAAAATTAAACTATTTCAAAACTAAGAAAATGCTGAAAACTATTAGAAAGTTGTTTTCATAATTTCCTTTACAAAAATTTAAAAACAGAAGATATAACAAAAATAATGTAACATTTTTGTAATTATATTATAAGTGAAAGCATAATAATGAAAATAATGTCAAAGGTTCAAGACTGTCGTTACTTACCTGAGGAAGAGTCCATCCTTCAAGCTTCTCTTCTATGATTGATTGATTTATTGAACTCTCGAATGGGAATGTCTGAAAGGTGAGTTGAAACCAACAATGATTCAGCCAGAAATGCGAGTTTGCAATACATAAATTTTTTTATAGAGCTAACAACTATTGGACTTTTTATGTGGCTGTAGTTATGACCTAAGGCCAATATGCTAAACCAGAATTAAAACTAGTTAGCCATGTAATTATATAAAAGAAACTTTATGCAAGTTGAGAAAACCAATGATTTCGACCCAAAAAAAAAAATAGAAAACTAATGATGAATTACTTGCATGTTCTAGTTTCGGCTTCCTGATGATGTACAGATAATGAATTCTCAAGTTTGAGTCCTAGGAATCAACATTCATTTCATGTTTTAGGTCCTCATTAATCCTTCTTGCTTTTGTAATAGGAATATTCATACTTGTGGTAAGTTATTTTTGCTGGGGAGCATAACCTTGAAACTGCATCTACCTGTAAGCATTGGATTTTGACTGGATGAGTTCCTGCAAGCATTTGTCGTCCAAACTCCACGTCGTCTTTCCAAACCCATTCATTTTCTGAAATACAAAACACGCCTCAGAAAACAACGTCACAAAATCATTTTGCATCACTTAGTATGTCTCTCTTACCAGATATGATTTGAGGTATGGGACGTTCCATAGTGCTTTTCTTAATTGCACTAGTTATTTCCTTTATGTGCTCAACTGGAACCATTTTCTTTAGGTTCTCTATGATCCATCCCTGAATGATTTGGTTTCTATTGCTAGAGAACAAGTCAAGTATCTCTTCGAATGATTCCAAGTTTGTGGAGTTTTGCTGAAGTGATGATCCTGCCTTTGGTGGCAGAAAATGTGCCATAGCATGGATAGAATTTGATTTGAGCTCCTTCAATTTATAGGGGCTGAATCTCTCATCTGAAGGAACATATATGTCAAAATTCCTTGGCCGGCTCTCATGTGATAGACCTAAAGTTTTACATGGAGGCAAATGTCAAAACTCAGAAGTGCTGTCTCAAAAGGGTAGGAGACTATCTTGCAGATATGATGTATTGCAGACCCTTTCATTTCTATGAGCTAGAAATTTAGTAGGAAGGAAACCAAACTAAACATAGATAACATAAAATAAAAAAGGCAACTACCATGTAGAAGTATACCATTTGAAATAACAAAATACAAATTATATAAAGATATCTAATGTCAAGATAAATTATATATCAAATATTTATATACATACAGATTACAGGGATGTATAAATGATCTATCATCACATATTTGTATACATATAAATTACATGGATATTTCTTTTTCTTTTACTTTAATTTTATAAGGTTCCCGAATTAATATAGAAATAAAACTTTTAGGAAATGGCTAAACTAGGGAGGCAATAGCAACCCCTGGTCTTCCCTTCCTCCTTTCCTAACTATACTCTTAGTTTCTTACAAAGGTTGAATGTCGATTGAGTTATGTTATTTGTACATATATTGCATGAAACAATGTAAAATCATATATTATTACCATTAGATGGGGTGTGGACTATTTGAATGGGTCACCTCATCTAATGGTGAATGGTACTGAGTCCTAAATATATGCAAGAAATGTTCAAATAACATTTTTCTAGTAATAAAAGATATTTTCTGCTGCAATTCTAATGGTTCATGCCAATTGAGACTGCTACCTTAAACCGAAACTGAGTGGCAAGTAAATTAAGTACCTGCTGTACTAGGATTTCGACCTGTCCTTACCCTGCGAGGATATGGATATAACCAAGACCCACCCAAGATTGGTCTAAGATATTCTGGACCTTTGTCAGGATCTGCAAGGTCATTATAACGGTCATAGTCATAGATTCGGTCCCATTTCTTCCTTTCTCCCATTCCATTACCCCTCAATCTTTCAAGCTCTTCCTTTCTTAGTTCCACAAGAGCTCTAGGCGTTTGACTTGGAAGATAGCACTGTCATGACAACACAGTCAAGTAATTTAATGGAGCAAAAACATTTCCGAAAAAGAAAATTACCCTTACCTCTCCCTTAAGTTTAGGTGATACTATATATGATATCATTTGATTTACAGAAATATACATTAACATTCCGTGAGGTTTAGGTGATATTACACCCGACACTCTTTATTTTATGGAATATAACACTAAGTATCTTGTAAATATAACACTGAGTGCCCCATAGGGGGTGTAAGGGGCATTGTGTGTAGCATCATTTAACCTCTACGAGGTCTGTATAATTTACTCGTAAAAAAGGTTAGTACGAGACTTACAGCATTTGAGAAGAATAGTCGATCAGATTTGGTCTCCTTGGTTGGAAATATCCAAGAATTGCAGTCAAATTGGATGATCTGATTGTTATAAGTCTCAATGGATGCAGACTGAAGGAAGAATTCCTTCTTATATTGGTTTACAATCACAAAAGCTCTTGGAGTTCCAAAATGTGGCTCAACATGTATCCTAATTTTATATGTCATGGTTTGTGCATCATGGTTATGTTTCTTGCTCCCTCCATGTTTCAAACATGCTTTCTCACTTAACTCCCCTTTCCCTGTATCTGTCCAATGCAATACAATGTCGAAAACATAACAATTTGTTAAGCTCTTAAAAAGCATCATATAGTAGCGTACTAGCATTAAACCATGTAAATTTGAACATTTGGGGTGTGTTTGGTTTTGGAACTCATCCATAAAAACTTACTCCTCAATTTCACACATGAAGTTCATTTATGTAAACTTACTTCCATTTTTACCTCTAACCAAACACACTCTTGTAGTTGGAAAAAAAAATACTAAAAATACACATAAAACTTATTGATAAAATTTTTCACCACAATTTTATCTGATACCAAATAGGTTAATTGGAGAGTAAAAATAAGGAAAAAAATTCTCATAAATGAGTTTTATAAGTAACATTACACATGAAAGTCATCCTTAAGACTTTACATCCATTTCTACCTCTTGACCAAACACACCCTTACACTTAAAACAGAAAAAAAGTAAAATAATGAACTGTCTATGTGTGTGGAAAGTGTACTTACCCGGATCAACTTCTGTCCCACTATAAATCTGAACAGAAATTAATTTTCCAGGTATTGGTTTCTTTTTATTCCACGTGATCAAAAACTTCCCCTTGAGTGTCAGTTGTTGACCACCAGAATGGCATATATGATTCATGTTACTGACAAGTTTGCTTTTGACGGCATTGGAGCACTTCTTCATACTAGAAGGCCTTTTTGGGTGTTCTATTCTATAGGTGGCATGCTTCTTTTTCTTTCTTTTTCTTCTTCTAAACTGTGACTGTTTCTAAGGCTAAAACCAGTAATGTTATTGTTTTATATCAGCCATTATTATGCTCATGTTTTGCAGCCTGCAAGCTGTGCTTTGAAGGCTTAACTTGTGTTACTAACTTGGCATCTGATACGTTGCTTGCCTTGGGGGTTTTGATCTAGCTGGGAAAATATTCTTTCTTTTCTTTTTTATTTTACTTATTATCTGTTCTTGCAGGATGGCCAAGGCATGTAGCATTGTCTGTTTAGTCTTACTTCACATGTTCCTAGCTTTGTGCTAACTCAATCAGTACCTGAAAGTGCCCTTGTTACACAGATTCCAGGCTTCAATGGCACTGTACTTTCAAAGCTCTATGCTGGGTATAGCATCGCTACATATCAATTATTTTACTTTAACTCCCGCTTCTGCATTGTCTACTGGTCTACACGGATTTTCTCAAAACAGTCGTGGGCCTTTTCATTTATTTAAAAAGAGAAAACATTGGATACTGGGTTTTTCTCATAGGAGGATAAGCCTCGGCAAAACCTTGTAGGATTATCAACGGAAACGCGGAAGCGCATCGTACCGACGCGACGTAGGAAAAATAGAACCTTCATTGTTTTGATTACCTGGAAGGACAGTGAACCGAAAGCTTCACGATCGGTAGTAATCGCTCTTTGACAGATCTTCAGACTATCTCTCGAGGGGGATGGAGTGGCTGTGTGGGCGCGTTAGATGATGAACGTCTCCTCTGTCTGTTCTGATGAAAAACACTTAGTGGGCACAAGGGTGAAAAGATTAGTTTATATATGCTGAAGTCCAAACCTAACCCACAGCCACATGGGCCATATCTTGGGCTTTAATCTCACTAAAGTCTTATTGGACTTAAGTGACTAAAGAGCATATAACCCAACAATCTCCCACTTGCTCTTTAAGATACAAACTTGAGTTCATAAACCCAAGATCATGTATCCCATAAGCCATCATCATCTGATAATATACCCCATCCCTTATCTCAAGCTAGCCTGGGATCTACCATTTGTCATTTATCAAGGCTCCTGATAATCTACAGAAGATTATCTATTCAATGCTACTCCACTAAAAGCCCGAACGTGAACTCCAAGAATAATGACATTTATAACATGAATATGTATCGCCCTTTATAGAATGTCTATAATTGATTGACTAGTTTTCTGTTACCCAATCAATTATTTATTTCCTTGACTGTGATAGTTTCTCTAATGGATTACATGCACTGGCCATGTCTTCAATATCCAAGTACCAGAAACATATCAAGGGGACATTTCCTATAAATTCCATGTTGTTTATCTCATAAACACCAATAACCAAATAGTTTCAATCCCAAAATACCGGGTTATTGGCCATCAATAGATTGAACCTCACCCATTGGTAAATCAAAGAATGAAATCTATTCGACTACTTATTTAAAATAAACTTAGGATTAAGAGCAACTACATAACTATAGTTATCTGGAGATTTGATTCCTTATGACAGAAAGAACAACTTTAATCAAATCTCTCCTTGATCCATTCAATGTAAGTATTAACTCACACCAATATTTAAAATGATTCGGACAAAATCATCTCATAAATATTGCAGCCTAAAAAAAATGCCCAACTTTATTTAATAGCTGTGAACCTATTCATCAATTGTGAGAACCTATGACCATGTCCTCCATGAACGTATCCATATGATCATATACTTCACAATTGATCCGGACCTTCGTGTTTGTAAATAGTGTGCGGAAAAAATGAATAATACCTCATTTATAACATTCAGAAAAAAAATACAATGTCATAATGTCTTGCTCAAAAGGCACAAAATAACAAAGTGAAATAACAACTTCCTAAAGCTATAGCAAATCTGGAATCCTCCTAAGACCCATAGATGTAACATGCCTCTCGAACACACGTTCAGGCAAACTCTTAGTAAAAGGGTTAGCAAGGTTCTCGTCAAATGCTATCTTGACTACACTGTATCTCCTCTTTCAATTATATCTCGGATCAAGTGGTACTTCCTCTCTATGTGCTTTTGTCTTTTGTGACACCTTGGTTCCTTGGATGTGCTCCTGCCCACTGTTCTCACGGTAAAGTGTGATGGGACGACTAACACCTGGTATCACTTGAAGATCCGTTAGGAACTTCTTTAACCATGCGGCTTCCTTTGGCCTCAAGAAGCTACATACTGACCTCTCTGGTAGAGTCAGCCACACATGATTGTTTGACACTCCTCCAACAAATGGCCCCGCCATTAAGAGTGAACACATACCCAGAGGTGGATTTTCTTGAGTCAATGTCTCCTTGGAAATCTAGTTCTATAACCAATGGTTTCAAGACTCCCACTAGAATAGACCAACATATAATCTCTCGTTCTCCTAAGGTACTTGAGTATATGTTTAACCGCTATCCATGTTCTTCTCAGGATTAGATTGGTACCGACTTACTACTCCCATTGCATAGCAGATCTATGGTCTGGTGCACAGCATAGCATACATAAGGCTACCTCCTGAAGCGTAAGGTATCCTACTCATCCGTTCTCTCTTCAGGAGTTTTAGGAGAATGCTCCTTAGAGAGATGAATCCCATGCCTGAAGGGTAAAATCCCCTTCTTGGAATTCTCCATGCTAAACCTGGCAAGTATTTTGTCGATGTAATTAGCCTGAGATAATGCCAATACCCTATTCTTCCTCTCGCAAGAGCTTAATACCAAGAATATAATTGGCTTCCCCAGGTCCTTCATATCAAAATGCTTGCTCAGCCAGGTCTTTATGCCTAATAATACCTCCGTATCATTTCAAAAGGAGTATATCATCCACATAAAGTACAGAAAATACTGCGTTTCCTTGGATCCTTTTATACACACACGGCTCATCAGGACTTTTCTCAAAACCATAAGACTTAATGGCTTGATCAAACCTGATGTTCCATGATCTGGACGCTTGCTTAAGTCCATAAATGGACCTTTGCAACTTGCATACCATGTTTTCTTGCCCTTTGGCTATGAACCCTTTTGGTTGCTGCATATAGATATCCTCTTCCAAATTTCCATTTAGAAAAGCAGTTTTGACATCCATTTGCCAAATCTCATAATCAAGATTTCTGCAGGCTAAGAGAATCCGGATGGACTTGAGCATGGCAACCGCGAAAGGTTTCTTCATAATCCACACCTTCTATTTGGGTGTACCCTTTCGCCACCAATCTAGCTTTGAAGGTTTCAACCTTCCCGTCCGATCCTCTCTTTTTTTTGTAGATCCACTTACACCCAATGGGTCTTACCCTTTTGGTGCATCTACAAGAGGCCAAACTGAGTTGGAATACAAAGAATCCATTTCACGATTCATAGCCTCAAGCCATTCCTGAGCATCAACATCCCCTAGTGCCTCGTCATAACTCGTGGGATCATCATCTTCTTCAATGATGACATCTTGAGACGATTCACCCAACAAGAGAAATCTTGCGGGTTTACGATCACTCTCCCACTACGAGTTTGCCGCACTTGTTGTTGTGCATTTAGGGGGATCCAATTCTAGATGAGGACCCTCATTAAGAGGATTAACCAATTCATGATTTTGTTGTTCTTCCACAAGCGGTCACTGCATCTCTACAGGTTCCTTGTTGATCATCATGCCTGAACTTCGTTCTTTCTGGTTCCTGTGTGTGTTCAACATCAGGTATATTTTCCCTCTTTGAACAACCAGGACAAAAGCTGGAACCGCCACAAGGTTGAGGTGAAACTTGATCTGAGACTAGCTCATCAAGAATAACCTTACTCCTAGGCTTATAATTTGCCATATAGTCCTCCTCTAAGAAAGTTGCATGTGTGCTCACTATAACCTTCTTTTCCTTCGGACTATAAAACAACCAACCTCTGGTTCCTTTAGGATAGCCTATAAATATGCATACTTCTCTACGCGAGTCCATCTTATTTGGCTTCGGTTGTAAGACATGTGCGGAGCACCCAAACCCGAATATGGTTCAAGGTGGGCTTACGCCCTTTCCATAATTCTATTGGTGTCTTTGAAACCGACTTGGACGGAGCTAAGTTCAATAGATACATAGCAGTTTCTAAGGCATATCCCAGAATGAATCAGAAAGAGATGAATAACTGAGCATTGATCTTGCCATTTCTAAAAGGGTTCTATTTCTCCTTTCAGCAACTCCATTCTGGGGTGTCCCTGGAGAAGATAATTGTGAAACTATCCCTCTTTGGTCAGGTAAGACCTGAACTCTCCAGATAGGTATTCACCCCTGGTAAGAAGAGTCTTAATTTGAACACCAAGATGCTTCTGCTAAGCCTTGAACTCTTGGAATTTTCCAAAAGCTTCAGACTTGTGACGCATCAGGTACACATGTCCAAATCTAGAGTAATCATCAGTAAATGTGATAAAATATGATACCGCCTGGCCTGGACATTTATTGGTCCACATACATCAGTATGTACCAATTCCAGCTGAAGTGTGGCACGATTTCCCTTGGCCTTGAAAGATCTCTTAGTCATTTTACCCTCTAAACAAGATTCACAAACTGGTAACGGTTCAAAATTCAGGGATTTTAAAATCCCACTATTGACCAAACCTTGTATCCTGTTAGAGTTAATATGACCCAATCTCAAATGCCAAAGATAAGTTTCATTGAAAACTTTTCTTTTCTTTGATGAATGAACATGCTCAACATCTCCTAATTCAACATGATTAATTTCAGGGCAGGACTAAGGAAATAAAGACCATTAAACATTACACGGAACAAATAAAAGAAGATGGACTTCTTATTGAAACTAGGAATTAACTAACTGTCAAACCATGTTTAACTAAACAACTAACAGAAATTAAATTCCTCTGAAAATCCGGAATATATAAACGGTCTTCTAAAACCAAAGTTCTGCAATTATCAAAAGATAAAATAACTTGTCCCACTGCTAGTGCAGACACAAGTTCCCCATTTCCAAGCTTCAAAACTCTTTGTCCTTCACTTACAGGCAAGCTATGTTTGAACCACTGCAAAGAGTAACAAACATGGTTAGTGGCTCCTGAATCAATGATCCATTTATCATTGTAATTCTCCACTAAACAAGCCTCAATCACATGTAAATTACCCATACCTGGTTTATTCATACGTGGGCAATTTTTCTTCCAATGCCCCTTTTGTCCGCACTTGAAGCACTTGCCTTTTGGCTGCTTCATTGCAACTGGTTTGGCAACTGGAACTCCTGATTTCTTCTTTTTCTTGTTTTTGTTCCTTCCCTTGGGTTTCCCCTTAGGTTTCACAGAACTCTCACCAGCAAAATGCATCCCCTCTTGACTAGAGGTTTCAGCATCTCAAGCTCATGCATAAGCTGAGTAAGGTCAAGATTCATCTTATTCATATTATAATTCATCTTGAACTGATTGAAGTATTCAGGCAGTGATTGCAAGAGAAGGTCAACTTTTACTTCTTGTTCAAATTTGACCCCATGGTCTTCAGCCTTCTTGAAGTTTGCTATCATTGTCACAATGATCCCGCACACTTCCTCCAACATCACTGTCTTGGTGATGCATTCGCGCATTCTCCTGGCAAAGCCTAGATGTAGCAAACATGCCATCAAGAGTCTGGAGCATATTTGCTCCACTCTCAATCATGCTCACTTGCTCCTGAAGGTGATCGAGACTAGCTAAAATATAGCGAACTGCCACATTTGCCTTCTCCCATTTTTCCTTCTCCTTGAAAACGTGCCTTTGTTGCCTCAGGCGCATCTTCGCGGGTTGCGCTGGCATAGGGGTAGTTAGAACAAAGTTGAGCTTTTCATATTGAAGAACAATATCCAAATTAGTTTTCCATTGTTTGTAGTTTGTACCATCCATAGGTTTTTGGCTCAAGATAGTAGCTAAAGGATTGAATGAAGACATTTGAAAACAATGAAAAAACACACTAATTACAAACTAGAATAACAACAACAGATATAGCGCTAGTAGATTCTAATAACTACTACTTGTTTATTGTGTAACAATCCATTAGTTATCTTTACAAGGCTTACGATGGGCAAGATACTTGTAAAACTAATATTGTTATTTTGGGCCTTCAGTTCCATTGCAGGAGCCTCGATGGGAGGGTTAACAATTTTACCAAAGTTGAATGTATTTAACCATTGTTTACTTTCAAAATTATCTTTAGCGTCTAAGTGTTGCCGATGGGCCGTACAAAACTTTACTAAAATTTTGAAAAAATATTAAGGTTTAATCTAGCGAAATACGATTATCCTTATCCAATGGGCTTAGCGATAACCATTTCACTAATAAACCCACAATTGGAGCCCAGGTTTAATACTTTTTTTAAAAAAATTTAAACCTTCACCCATTCAATTTTTTTAAGTTTAGAATTTTCCAATTTCCAAAAAAAATGTTTCATTCGAAAATAATTTTTGTTTGATTTCAAAAACTATGTAAGTAGGTGTAGCCGATGAACGTGCATCACCTAACTTAACGTAATTTTGAAAACATTAAGGTCCTAAAATCTGGTCACTTCACGGCAGTGTGCTCCACACAATCATGATACATGATTGTTGTATGCGCGTGTTATTCCATGACCATTTTAGAAAACCCACAAAATTATATTTTCAAGAAACAATTTTCTCTTAGGAAATTATCTTATTGTCTAGATTTTAATTCCACAATAAATTAATCCCATTATTAATCTTGATTTCTTACCAAAATCATAATAATTGATAATTAATCTAGTGAATAACTTAAAATTTAAATAATCGCGCATAATAACTATATACTAGTCGTATCATGACAAAAGTTATTATGCATATATGACATGTGATTATGCAACAATATGGCACCATCCTATTCTATATGGCATGTTATTACAAACATCATGTTAATCGCACATATAATTCATACAATTCAATAAAAGCAATAAATAATTAAACAAATAACTTTAATCCATGGTTTTCCTAAAAAATAATAATAATAATAATAATAATATTACAACTTTGGAATTCCTCTTTCGTCCAACCACAATATTCTCCTCAAGCCCCTTTAGGGTATCCATGGGCCCAAAAGCCCAAAAAACCCAATCCTTGGCGAGAACCCTAGGACAAAAAGGAACCCTAGTCAGGACCGCGCGTCATCCGACTTCGTCTCAGCACGAAACTCCGGGGAAGGACCGCCATGAGGAGACGAGAACGCCGCCGGAAACACCCAAAAAGGTGTCCACGCGCCCTCACGCGCGGCTCCACCCGGGCGTGAAGGCCACTCTCAGCCGCTTGTGGCGGCGCGTGCGCGCGTCGGATCCCGGCCGCGGCCACCCATCACTTTGTTCGTCTTTCGTCCTTTTCCAACCATATATGGATCATCCAAATTCTGAGATCCAGAGGTCCACGAAAGTCTCTGAGTGTTGATTGCTCATCTTTGTCGTTGTTTCTCGATCTTGAACTTTTACAGAAATTCGAAAAATACATAGGAAAATGCGAAAAACATAAAATAAAGCAAGGAGGAAACCTAATCATATGGGATTAGCCTCCTTGTTACAAACCAAGAGAAACACAAGAGAATCTAACCATGGATTAAAGCGATTAACCAATTAAAAATTAAGACTTTTACCGAATATGAACTATAAGCGAATAAATAACATGAAATAAATAACAAATACAGAAAAATAAGGTGCCATATTTTTCAAAAAAAATTTCGAAATAAATCACATGAAATATAAATTAAAATCAAAACTGGTTCTTTTCCTCATCGCAACCCTCTGATACCAATTGTAGGATTATCAACGAAACGCGGAAGCGCATCGTACAACGCGACGTAGGAAAAATAGAACCTTCATTGTTTTGATTACCTGGAAGGCAAGTGAAAAAGCTTCACGATCGGTAGTAATCCGCTCTTCAAGATCTTCCAGACTATCTCGAGGGGGATGGAGTGGCTGTGGGCAACGTCAGATGATGACGTGCCCTAGGTGTCTGTTCTAATGAAAAACACTTAGTTAGGCACAAGGGTGAAAAGATTAGTTTATATATGTGAAGTCCAAGCTAACCCTAAGCCACATGGGCCATATTGTCTTGGGCTTTAATTCACTAAAGCTTATTGGACTTAAGTGACTAAAGGGCATATAACCCAAACCTAAGGTTGCTACTTTATGACCCCAAGGTCACGGGTCCAAATATTAGAAACGGCCTTTTTTGCAAAACTGGTGGGTAAGGTCGCATAAAACTACCCTCCTCATACCCCACAAAATCAAAATGCTAGCTTCATACACTGAGTCACCCTTAACTGGATTTTCCAAGCTTTCATCGTCCAATAAATGCATACATTTCATTTGAAATCTGGTTGATAACATTGATGTAAAGTATCTAGTATTCAATAACCAAAATTTTTCACAACTTTATTTTACTGTTTTAGTTGGACACATGGAAAGCATAGTATAATCATACTTTAGTACTGGTTAAAATTCTTCTGATACAAGCAATAACTCATCTAGCAGCCATTGCCCATTGTTTATGTAATCTTGACGCTTATCAATTAACTATCTGTTTTGCTTTTTATGCCTTTATCTATGTTACCACTTGTCCCTTTTTCCCCATGTTTAACATTGTTAAACTTGGTGTCTAGTAAGTAACATATAATTTTGAATAATAAAAATTATTAAAAAGAACCATTTAAATTATGTATAAAGAGAGGAATTATTTAATTATTGAAAAATATTAGAAAGCTTACGAGAATATTGTGATATACAACTTGACCCTTAAACAGTTAATGATCCATATTACTTTATTCTTTCAAATGAATATCCTTGTTTTATTCTCAAGAAACATATTTATGCTTAAGTATGTTTTCAGTCCTCATAAATATGCATAATTGTGGTTTTGATTTTGATCCTTCTAGAATTTTTGTTTTGATTTGGTCTCTCATTTTTCCATTGTTAGGTTTTTCATCCCTTTCACATAAATTTGATATTAAATGATTTATTTATAAGGATTAAAAGAATGATTATTGAAATATTTAAGGATTAAAGATAAGATTTTGAATACTTATAATAACTGAATGCATATTTAAAAGATTTACTTAAATCAAAATTAGAATGACAGGAAAAAAAAAAAAAGGGATCAAAATCAAAGTAAAATTTTAGAAGAACAAAACTACGAGACCTTTATTTACATGGACTAATTTAAGCCTAATGTTTATTAAAACCTTGCACTGAAACGGGCAAAAAGCCCAATCCAACCAATACAAGGGAGAAAAGACAAGCAAAATACAAAGAGCCCCTAGGTGGCCCAAAACAACAAAAGCCCAACAAATCAGCCCGGTGTTTTGTTTCCTCTTTCCTCCTCACTCACCCGCTCACAGTATCTCACACACTCACAGTGAATCTCTCTCTCTCTCTCTCTCATTGTAGGACAATAGCAGTGCTACGAGTAGCAGAAGGCATCATCACCGGCGAATTCAATTCTGCATTGGTTCCTCCGATCCGATCCGTTCAGAAATGGAGAAATCGTGCAGCCTTCTGGTGAACGAGATCAAGGAATCACTCGACGTAAAGCCATAATGCTGATTACTCCGAGGAACATTGAAGAGGTTGGTATGATGCTGAAGAAGGAGTGGGGAGCACAGTGAGTACAGGCAGATGCTGGCGCAGGCTATACATTCCACTGTGGTGCATTTGTTGATGGATTTCTTGGGAGATGCCAATGTGGCTTCTGCGATGGATGTGTGAGATCATTGACACTAACCCGAAACTACTGCGCATCTCCATAATCACCAGGCTTCTGGATACTCTCTAGGCTTTGGATAATTGGTGTGTATCGTTTATTGCTCTGTGAGGTTAAGAGTGGAATCGCCACGATTACGCAGTGTCTTGGTGATCTTCCGTTTTATACTGTTACTGAGGAGGGTGAAAGAAGGGGGCCAGGACGTATTAATATTTTGTATCATATGGAGCTGAATCTTAACATTGCTTTGTCAATTTGGGGAAAACTTGGTTATTATATTTTCTGTGTCACACGTATGAATTTATTCTGACAAATACTTCAGCATATGGTACACAAAATTTGGGTCTATAGTATAATTAGTTGTGGGGTTCATTAATATTTCATCATTTCATGTAACAAGTAGGAAATTGACGCAGGAAATATAAATCTGATCTTGAATAAAAGTGGTTATATAACAATGAGATTTCACTGATTGTCAGTACTGTAATGGAGATACAGGTACGGATAACAAAGAAATGTAACTATGAGGAATACAATCGTGAAGAAGAATGAGGAACATTCAGGTACGGGAAAGGGAATCAGATCAGAGAGAATCATCATAGAGGGAATATGGGAGCTAACATAATTTCCATAATCCCCACCCTAATGGGCCCAAGCCCATTTCATACATGTTATATAGATGCCCCTTTTATTCCTCTGATGCTTCTATGCATGTATGTCTATGTCAACTTTGTGTGGCTTTTGGTGGCAGCCGAATTGTTAGAATTAAATTTTTACCCTTTTGGAGTTCGAAATTTTTGTCTGTATTCTTTCCTTGAATATTGCTTTGTTACCCATCTTTCATTTTTCTACACATTGGGGTGGACACCATATATTGATACGAGAATCAATCAAATAACTGTTTGTACTGGCTGGCCTTGCATATTTCCGTTGTCTTTGGGTAATGACATGGTAGATGCTACATGAATGAATGAGAGATTAGTGGCTTCGCAGTCATTTAGTAAATCATAAATTTGACATTGAAGGTTCCCCGTCCTCGTGGTTCCGTATATTTTAAAACTTTGCTTTTATATCATGATTTGTTATTTTACCATAAAAGCTTCGTTTATTTATCATGATTAAGAGTTATCTAATCGCTACCTCCCGTGATCATTTTGGGAAATATGAAAGGCAATTGGTAGAAATCTGCAATTGGTAGAAATCTACCAGGGTAAGTTGGAGTTCAAATTTGCACTCCACCGGACAGTGATAATTCATAATCAATGATTTTCGTCTAATGAAAGAAGCTATTTCACTCGGTCCTATGTGAAGGTTCGTCTAGATAGAGCTTAATGCTATTTCTTATCATGGCTCAAATCTGCACGCCGCAATCCTTGGGATTATCTGTCCTCTATGTTTTGTTCCGGTTTCATTGATTGGGAACAAACGGTAAGGAAGATAGAACAAAGCTTTTCAATTGTTTGGGTATGATTATATCAGAAAGAATAAAAGTGGGGAAAAATGTACTTCTACGTTTTATGAAAACAATAAACAAGTGAAAGAAAATTACGATTATTAATAGTTACAAACAAACCATTTAAGTCTTTAAATGGACTTCATTAGTCAAATGAGTGTACGTGTAAAATGAAAAATTACAATTCTATGTCCATACGTAACATTTTCTTCCTTTTCATTTCTTTTCGGGGAGAATAATGCTTTATTTTTTCTCAAAATTAAACTAACGATTTTTTTCTTTGTATTAAATTATTGCCATTTTTCTTTTCTTTTTCCCTAATCCTCCTAAAAGCACCCCATTTAAGCAGAAGACTAATGTTTACAGTCCTTTAATCTCAGAAAACGAGATTCTCAATGTGTTTATTTGGTTGGCAGATCGTTGAGGTAATTGAAACAAGACTAGCATGTCTTGGTCTTTTATTTCGGCAAGAAAGTTAGTTGTGCTAATTGTACCTGAATTCAAGGAAGTCCTACCGCCTGGTTGTTGAGGTTTCTGGGGTGTTTGCTTTGCAAGTGAAGTTTGCTCCTTTTCACTTTGTTTGTTGAGTTTGGTGAAAGAAAGTGAATGGGGCTATGCAGAAGAAACCAACAAAGATTATCTTTTTTCCTTAGACCCAACTTCATGTCTAAATGTAAAAAATCATAATGCAATCTAAAAGCCAAACTAGTAATCATTTTGAGAATAGCTTTTGATTGCCAATAGTTTAAGATGGAAAGCAAGGAGAATCTTGAAGCTGCCAGAAAGTGCTTGTCAACTAGCTTGGAAACATCAAGTGCTATTGCTTCTGCATTAGACGAATCAGGATCAAGATTGGAGCTTCTTAACCAGAGATTTCAAGCCTTGCAAGCTGCATTTAGACCCATCTCAATGCAAAAATGCTCATTTATTGACATTGGCAACAGTATAGACAGTGTTCTATGTTCTGCTGCTGCAGTCCTCAAGGTTTTTGAATCTGTTGATCAGTTGGAGCATTCTCTCTTGAGAGACCCCAGTTGTGATCTATGCACTTATGTCTCAGATGCGAAGAAGCTCGAAGAAGCATTGAAGCTTCTCACCGATAATTGCAGGTTAGCAGTCGGCTGGTTGCAGGGTGTCTTTGACTCCTTACAAGACACAGCAATCACCAATGAGTTTTACCTGTTGCAAGTGAAGAAATCTTTGAGAGTATTACAAGAATTGCAGGCCTTGGAAGAGACCACGCGCCATGATGGAGGCTTTTTCAGTGCTGCCTTAGACAAGCTAGAGATTGAGTTCCACAGGCTTCTGACGGCAAACTCTGTGCCCCTTCCTTTGGTTTCATTAGCATCACACATTGCAACACAAGCTTTGCCAGGTTCTGTAACAGGGGAAGTTGCAGGCCATCATTGAGAGATTAAATGCTAACAACCGGCTAGACAAGTGTAAATCTATATATGTTGAAGTTCGAGGTATGAATGCTCAAAGAAGTTTGAAGACTTTAGATTTGAGTTACCTTGAGATTCCAACTGCAAAATTTGAGGATGCTAGGGGTATAGAAAGTTACATAGACCAATGGGGTATTGATTTGGAGTTGGTTGTGAAGCACCTGCTTGAGATTGAGTATAGGGTCTCCATTGATGTCTTTGAGAAAATTGGTTCAGAAGCATGGATGGAGTGTTTTGCAAAGATTGCAATTGAATCAGGAATTATTTCCTTCATTCAATTTGGAAGGATTGTTTCTGAGAGTAAAAATGATCCCTTCAAGTTGTTGAACCTGCTGGACATATTCAGAGTCTTGGATGGCCTAAGACTAAAATTCAACCAGCTTTTCAGCGGGAAAGCTTGCAAAGAAATTAGAACTGTGACAAAGGATCTCATCAACAAAGTTGTCAATGGTGCATGTGAGATATTCTGGCAACTCCCAGCACAAGTGAAGCTGCAAAGGCCAAGTTCTCCTCCCCCAGATGGCAGTGTCCCTAAGCTGGTAAGCTTTGTAACTGATTACTGCAATCAGCTGCTTGGCGACACATATAGGCCACATTTGACAAAGGTTCTGGAAATACATCTTAGCTGGAGAAATGAAACATATGAAGAGGGTATTGTTTTCACCCAAATATACGACACAATTAAGGAAGTTGCAGTTAATCTGGATGGTTGGTCAAAGGCCTATGAAGATATCACTTTGTCCTACCTTTTCATGATGAATAATCACTGTCACTTCTTCAATTTGAGGGGTACCGTGCTTGGGGATATGATGGGAGATTCTTGGCTAAGAGCACATGAACAATACAAGGACTATTATGCAGCACTTTATTTGAAGAATAGCTGGGGAAAGCTTCTACCAATTCTTGTAGTTCAAAAAGACTTCCTTTCATCCTCAACTGGGAGAGTGACCAGCCAAGATTTGTTTGACAAACTAAATGCCTTTAATGTAGCTTTTGATGAAAGGTACAAGAAGGAATCCAATTGGGTCATCTCTGATGAGATCTTGAGGGAAAATATATGCAAGCATTTGGTGGAAGGTATGATACCAATATATAGGGCCCACTTGAAGAATTACAATTTGTCTATTGAAAATGAAGCCAAGGTTGCAAAGCATGTTAAATATAATACAGCACAGAGTTTGGAGAACATGATCTGGTCTATGTTTCAGCCTAAGGCCAAGCTGAGGAAGCAAAGGAGCATGAGCATCAAACATGCAGACTGGACTAGGAAAATAAAAGAAGTGAGCAATAGATTTCGCTTCACTCTAGCTGCTAAATAATTGTGTATGCCATTCTACTGTTACTTCTCAAAATCAATGTGAATGTACTATGCATAATATGTTTAAAAGAGTAATGATACAAATATTGGCGTGTAGGCCTTAATGGGACGAATAATGCAATGATTTGTAACAACCAACTAACAAAGTACAACTGAAAATTAGCATAAAGGCCACATTGTTATCAATCCTTGCTCAGAACATGCCAAATTATCTAAGCTCTTTTTCTAGTCTCCATAAAAATGCCATATTCTCTTTTTTTTTGTCCAACCACAAATATTCCCACATCCATTTGGGTATGAAACTTTTCCTATTCAAATTATAATGGAAGCGGGAAGCCATTACTATAGGAGATTTCCTATTTTTGTTTACTCGTATTTTTTATACAAATGGCTCAAACTCAAAACAGATTAAGTAGAAATTTTAACATAACTAGAAATTTAACCCCTAACTTGCGCGTGGCAGTTTCATGCTAACACTTGTAATTAGTGATATTAAAGATATATTGAATGAAATCCCCCAAAAAAAGATATATTAAATGAAATATTTGTTAATGTGTTTAAGTATTTGGATAAAGTAAAATTTATAACTGCAACAGTCAGCTTTAATTAAATGAGTGCAGAAGTAAATCCTTCCTCAATTTTTCTTTCCTTTTATCTTTAAACTTTAAAAATCCAAATAGTAAAAATTGAATTGCTTATATGCCGGAGTCTGAAACACAAAATGGATAATGTGCTAAATGAATAGGATTATTTCTGTTTTTGCTACAACTCACCTCAGAAGTACATAAAACACCCATTAACAGTTTATTTATATATATTTTTTTCTTTCTCTATTAGATCAGGAAAAGCAGTTTAATATACTCTCGCTCCATTCAAAGAACTAAAACCAAGCTCAGGATCCATTATGATCTCAACATCAAGCCCTATATAAGTCATCATGAAGTACAAATACAACAGACATTTTCCATATACTTTAAAAAAATTACAAAGCCTCAACAATGATGCATATTTGCTGAAGATTGGAGGATTGGTAAATTGGTTACACAAACAAAATGCAACTTAAGCATCAGAACTTTATGTGCTTCAATTGTTTAACCTTCTGAAAATCTGGAAGATGGAAGTTTCTTTCAACCTCCCAAGCCAATTGTGACATACAATTAAATGTTGACTTTGCACCTTTTTCATCAGTGACTTCTCTAGGGAAAGGAATGCGGACCTCAAATATGCCACTCTGAGTGGAGGACAAGCGCATGTCAAAGCCCAAGCGATCGACCCATATCATCTTTGCTTCTAAGACCTTCAATGAGAAATCACATGCATTGAAAGTTAAGAGAAATAATTTAGTGATCACCAATCACGTTTTGAACTTAGGCTCCTGTTTAACAATCTCACTTTATCACACATAGAGCAAGCCATTTCTATACATGTTACACAATCACAGTCACAACAGGGCAAG
Organism: Dalbergia oliveri; assembly: GCA_030441495.1. Taxonomy (NCBI): domain Eukaryota; kingdom Viridiplantae; phylum Streptophyta; class Magnoliopsida; order Fabales; family Fabaceae; genus Dalbergia; species Dalbergia oliveri. The sequence continues at coordinate 918,713 of JAMLFY010000016.1, forward strand.
AAAAAATAAATCACATCCCAAATAGGTGCATCAGGTGAAATATTTAAGTCAATAGATTCAAAACTAAAAAGGATGAAGTGTTGCTGTTGATCGCATGCAAGGAAGAGGCAAAAAGCACAGTAGCTTCTACGTAAGGCCTTGTTGGTTTAGGGTCCTAATAAGTGGGAGCATGGGAAGTCTCAAATTCAAATCAAACCTAGATATGATCCAATGGAGTAAAGTGCAGTGTGAAAGTAAAACAGATATAGTTTAGGAGCAAACCTGAAAATCCAAATCAACATATATATTGCAAAAGCGAGTAATATCTTCCCTATTGTTGGTGTTAATATCATCGACTAACTTTTCTGCAAACTCTCGTAAAGGATCAGGTTGTGCATTTTTGTAATCTAAAGAGCTGATCCATTCACCATCCTAGAACACATGGGAACAGTTTTGGCATTATATTATAACCTAACTTGCAATATCCATGACAAATGTTCATGACAAAAACAAACCTACTAGTCCAGCACTACTAAGAAAATAACTGAGATGGATGAAAACAAAATGGAGAAAAAGCTTACACACCTCCTGGAAGTCTTCCAACTGCAGAACCCTATCTACAGCAACAATGTACATAAGATCTTGATCAACTTCTTCTCCAAACCTCTTCCTCCACAAAGAAACAAAGCGCTGCAAAATGGCAGTGAATGCCAAACAACGATGACTAGAGATTTAAGTACATGAACATAATATATTCCTGTAACAATACAAAAATATTATCACATTCTTTATATCTATTTTATCCAATTCTCAAATCAAGTAAATATATTTCTTTCTCAAAAAAAGAAGAGTTTATATTCATCTCAACAAAAATTGTTCACTTCTCGTTACTTCATTTGAGAATTGGATAGAATGGATATAAAAAACTTGAAGACATTTTTTTTTTCAAAAACAAAAATGCTTCCTTGAAAAATGGAAAAGAAGACAGACCTTGATTGCGTTTGCATCTTGTGGTTTGGTAAGGGTGCCTTGAAGTGTACACTGAGGAGTGCGCAACCCGGACTGGTTTAACTGATCAACACAAACTGAAATGAATACCCTGAATACAACATTCCTGCAACTAACTTGTTTTCTCACATATCTGGTGAGTTTGTTTCAGGTTTTTTTAGACAGAAAAAAAATCACTTTTCGTATAAGCTATTCATAATTTCATATAAGCTTCTACTCAAAAGCTAAAAATAGATTATTTTACGCAATTTTTAGATTTTGAATAAAAGCTTATAATAAAAGTGATTTTTTTATATGAAAAAGATCAATTTTCTATTTAAAAAAAAATCAGAAACAAACTCAAACTGAAAGTTCCATTCTGTTCTCTCATTAATCTCTCAATCAAGCAAAAAGAGAGGGAAAAAAAAAAGTGTAACGTTATCCCATTCTTTCCCTCCCCTTTTGGTCCATTTCTACTAATTCCATTCCATCAATGAAAAAACATTCAAAAAATTTCTTTTTCCATCAAACAAAGAACATTGAAAACACAATGTAACTAACAAACAGAACTGGAAGCAGAGTATCATTATCATAGCACCTGAACATGGAGGGAAGAAGGGGTTTGAGGAGAGACGGGCACCGTAGGGTTCAAGCAGAACAAAGGGGTGCCTTCTTCAGGGTCAACAGCGAACCTCACGCCAACACCCAAAGGGGAACCCTCTTGTGTCAGCGCAGAGAGTGTTCCCACAGTTGCCAGCTCCATTATGGTTCTAGAAACTTCCGAAGGCAACGGCTTCTTGTTCTCGCTCCTCAATTCCGAAGGGGCTGCTGCCTCTGAAACCGTCGAAAGTGAGCATCTTGGAGCCTTGAACGAAGAGAAGGTACTCAACTGCAAATGGGTCTTTTTGGGGTTTGGTTTTGGTGAGGGTGTGAACCAAGGTGTAGCAGCAGCAGCAGCAGCGAAGTGCCGAGTCGGAGTCTGAAGAAGCATTTGTTTCAGTTTCAGTCAGTCTCAGTCAGATCACAGAGGATAGAAGGAGGATGATAGTGTTGATGTTTGGTATTGGTGATGAGAATGGAACCAAACCGAACAACATATGATTTTGACGCGCTCCGCTAAAATATGTCGTTTATAAATAATGCTATAGTCTTTTTTTTTGGGGTACAATCCTGAGTTGTTTTTGTTTCTGGATATGGGCCTGTGAATTTTTTTTTTAGAGATTGATTTGTAAGCACTGACAGCAAACTCATTGTACACTATCAACCAACTAGAACTTGACACATCAGTATAATTTTAGTCATTATGCCTGAGTATTTTCCACCAATTTACTAATGTTGAGTTTTAATTGATTGATGGTGTAAAATAGGTTAACTTAATGCATATTAGTTAATCTCATTTTTTATGAAAATAAAAAATTAATTCTATGAATTTTAATTTGTATATATTGATAATATAAAAAAGTTTTATACGTAATCAATCATATATTGTTATTATTGGAAGAACTGAGTAGTTTGCAAAATAAATATGGTTGTTAAGTTTAGTGGCAGTATGTATGTTTAATGCCAATGGGTATGTCTACTACCAAGGGTATGACTAGTGTTAATGGTTGTGTCTCTACCAATAGGTATGTCTAACAATCATTTTGTTCCAGAACATCTGTATACATGTGATTCTTCTGCCATATTTCAAATACATAAACAATCAAAATTTCTTTTCTTCATAAATGTTTTATGAGAATCTTCGGATTTGCACTCCCAAGACTTAAGGTCCTTTAATGGGGAGCGTGTGAATTGCAAAGAAGACAAAATAATTATTTGTTAGTTTTGTTTCTCTTAAATTACTAGTCCCACATTGTATAGTTTCATATGAGTAATTTAGTCCCATTAGTTTAAGAAATGTAAAGAGATATCCTTCTATACAAATAAGGGGCTTTGTATGCACCAAATCATTCTTAGGAAGAGTTAAATAATTATATTAGAAATCTATTCTCTTTTTTATGCAAGTTTGCACTGTGTATGGGGTCCTACCATGCATACTCTGCTTAGTTAAAATTTTACAATCTCTTGTTGCGTTAGTTGGTAATCAAAGCAAGGTTCAATGGTGGTGGGCGGAGGTGCAATGGTCCTCTTAATGATGATCAAAGGTCTAAGACTCCTTTGAATGAAGGGGAAGTGCTTCAAGTGCAATCAACCTGGACACAAGTCAAATGAAGCCCACTTAAAAAAGCAATGAACATGATGCAAAGAATAGAAGACAATGGTGTAATCTTTTGTGGCCCAGATGGAGATGAAGATGGCAAAGGTGATATGGAGCTATTCATGGCACATCGATTGGCCATGTCGTCTAAGAAAGAGGATCTGAACGAGTCAAGGGACATCCATGCTATGGTTCCGAAACAAGGACAAACTATAGAGAAACTGAAGAGTTGAAGAAGAGCAACAATGATACTTTATGTTGTGGGGATACTAGATGTAGTGGATATGTCTAAGACATTGAATACAAGAGATTTGTGCCCATTGAATCTAACAAATATGATATCGTACTCATTCGATTCAAACAACTCAAGGTTGAGTTTTTCTCAAGTGGAGGGGACTAATACAGAGCATGTGAATCGCAAAGAAGACAAAATAATTATTTGCTAGTTTTATTTCTTCTGAATTATTAGTCCAATATTGTTTAGTTTCATATGAGTAATTTAGTCCCACATTGCTCGGTCTACCAAACATAAGGAGGTCTTCTCCTATATAAATAAGGATCTTTGGTGTGTACTCAAATCATCCTTGGGAAAAGTTAAATAATTATATTAGATATTAGAGATTTATTCTCTTTTGGTGCAAGTTTGCATTATGTGTGAGTCCTATGTATGCAGGCTCTACTTAGTTAAAGTTTCAATGTGTAATCCTGGGATTGTGGTAAACCATGAGCAAAGAGTGGGAGACAATTAACACTTTAAGAATAAGGTGATATCATTTGTTAGTGTTAAAAAGTTATACATAGATATTTAATCATATATTACCTTAGATGTGTAACAGTTAAACTTGAATTTTAATATAATTAATTTTTTTTATTTGCATGATTTTTTAAATGGTAAACGTGAAAATTAATTATGTTTATTTATATAATAGAATACAATTAAATGATAATATAATTTTTTCATGTCGGAAGTATATCAAAATTAAATCATATAAATTATTTATTTTTAAATCATGTTGAGTAAGTAATGATTACTTTAGTTTTAAAATAGGTATTTTTTTTATCTTTCTAATATTAACCATTAAATTATCATATATTTTCCATTTTATTTCTTATTTTTATATTTTACGAAGAAATGAGTTTAATTTCTATATATATCAAAATTTATATTAGCAATTTTGTGTTTAAAATTTAAAATAAAAAATTTAAGAAATCTAAACAGTCTCTAAATTTCCCCGCTTTTTTATTACGAGAATGTAAAACAAGCACAACCTTATCATTTTTCAAAGTTAAGCTTCTAGTTGTATCTCACATCACTCACAACTAATTTCAGACAAAAATATGGGCTATTAAAATAAAATAAAAGAAGTTTGGTGCATGTTTCTTCTGTCTTTTTGTTTTTTTAACTTAAACGACACCACATTTCGTGCATGTTTAATAATAATACGCACCGTTTACCTTCTGAGTCTCTTTCTCATCTAACTGCGACTTGGCTGCACCAATGGAGGTGGCAGCAGCAGCAACACTAACAGTAGCAGCACCAGCTCGGCGGTGGTGCGTGCAGCCGCAACACCACCATTCAGCTCTTCCTTCCTCTTCCCGCAAAACGAGTTTTCTTCAGCTGCATCCACGTTTTCCACAGTTCAGAGGTGAGTGATAAACACGGCACCTGAAAATGCCATTTAGTATTTATTAATTGCCCAAACAAAGTGAAGTTCAAAGTTGGATTCTTTTTCTGTTGTTGTAACTGTATACTGCAGGTTTGGGAGCTGTGTCTGGAAGGAGAAGTAGAAGTAGTGAAGTTTATGCTTTGCCTTGGGATGATAAGCCCTTTGAAATCCTTCCGAGTGGGAAAAGGGCATACTTGGATGAACAGGACGTGGTCACGTTTCTTGATCCTCCCAAGGACCTGATCCCTTGGACCCTGCTTCTTATAACCCTGCTGCTTATCTTTGGTCAGTCACTCACTGCTTTTCTTTTGCTTCACACTGAATGAAGATGGAATTTGTTGATTGCTTGGTTGTGTGATCAGTTATTGGATTTAGGGTGTGTTTGGTTAGTGGGTAAAAATAGGGTGGAAATTTTCATGGATGAGCTGCTCCTTGTGTAATTTTATATAGAGGGCTTATCCATGAAAATTCTCAGTCTCTTTGTTCTGACTTCTTAATGGAAAGCAAAATTTGGAAGGTAACCACCCCATTTTTTTGTTTTTGGCGCCGCCCGGGGGAAGCAATAGCCAATAATTCTGAGAATTTGGACATGAAAAGGGAACATCTCTTTCTGTTCAGTTGTGCCAACGGCTTCATTGTTTATTATATCATGGATGTGACTTCAATTGTGATTCCATAATGCCAGTCTGCTATGTAGCATGTAGGGAAGATATTAATTTGTATAGCTTTATTCATCTGAATGTTGCTGTTTGGTATGAATGATATGAGTATGAAATGTTGCCAAAAACACGTTAATGACGAATCACTAGTCGGATAAAAGCATAAGCAGCAAGAAAATGGAAAAATGTGCTAATTGTCTACCAATAAACATCAACCACATCATTCGTAATGGTTCGTCTTATACCATTAACCACTTCTGTGTCCATCTACTATGCATAGCATGAGGGAGTGTATCTTAACTAGGTTCTTGGTTTAGTGATGTTGTAATTGTAGGTTTGTAACAGTGACTGTTTAAAATCTAGAGAAACTTCCCTCTCTCTCTCTCTCTCTTACTCACTTCATCTGTAAGTTCAGGAAAAAAATTGAAGATATTCCTGAGGAAAGGCGTCATCGACTGCTGCTATTGTTAAAACCTAGGTATTTTCCTCACTTCTTTTGGGAAATAGTAATACATGCCAAACTGGAATTTATATTCTAGACTGATCTTATCTAAATGTGGGAATATATCTTTGGGAGATTTTTGCAGACTTGTATCAATTGCTTGGCACATAGCTGGTACGCGATATGAGGATTCCAAACTAGTAAAGAAAAGTGCATCTACATTACTGTCCAACTCCAACAAAGATGGTGCCATGCTTGAATATTATAACTGCCGAACAAGTGGAGGTTAGTGAGGTGAATTGATTTATTATTGTTGTTGGTATTAGTCATAGTTAAGTTAAATAATAATGCATTTTGTTCCATGCTGTTCAGACATCAGAATGAGCAAAATGGAAATGAATATGAAGAGGCTGTCCACATGAAAGGACAAGCAATATAGGGCTAGTTTGTTGTGTAATACCATGCAGACTTGAATCAAAGCAATCAAATCCCCTCTCTAGTTCATGAACCATTGTAGCGAAATTTGTTTTAATTTGACTTGAATTATAAAATCCTTTTAAGTTGGGCTAAAAACTGTTTCTTCCTCTGCAACTTTGGCCTGCCATCTTTTATAGCTTCCTCTTCCAAAACTTCTGCTGGTATTGTACCTCAATGTGTCTTTTTGGGTTGAAAATTTTTATTTTGTTTGAAAATTTTGTTTGTAATTCTTCTTTCATTTTTAGCCTGTCTTAAACTTTAGAAGCTGAGGTTATCAATAATGAACTTTGTTTGATAGGACCAATGCCGATTTCTTGGATAAATTCCTACAGAAAGGTAAACTCACCTTTTTTATTTTAAAGAATCCTTTTTGCATTTTGCTGTTGTAAAGTTTATTTGAAGACACCGCTTGACTTTTTTGCTACTTTTTAAGGCTATATTTTCTTGCACAGATGGGAAGGCCTATGGACGACTCATTGGTAAGTTTCTGAATTTTTGGCAGCGCTGAATTACTCATTTTATTGAAGTATGCCTATCCATCTTAAACACTATTGTTCCTTATGTCTCCACTTTGCATTGTTTGTCTGATCATTGAATGTCACTTCGATGTCCTATCACATGCAGTAGCATGTCGGGTAAAGAAAAGAAAAAGAAAACATAAAAATATAATTGTTTGACTTGAATACTACCGTGAATCACTCCAAATTCCTGCAATATCATAGTTGTTGAGATGAATACTCACTTTTTCTTGTCACAAGTTAACAGCTTAAGTTTGCAGTCACTAGTCAGTCCATAATAGATGTGGTGTGTCGATTGTTCATGTTGATTCAAAATATTGGAAGAATAGGTACTTCTAGATTTAGCAACACTCACACACACTCAAGGAAAGGAGTAAAAGAAACTAATAATTTTCTCATATACAAGATTTGTTGAGCTTGTATAGTCACTCTTCCCTTCTCTAAATCATGAGTTCTCAGTTCTAACTTCTAATGCTTCAATAATCAATATAGTTGAGTCATGAGGGTGAGTCTCGATGTAAGGTTACTACACTGTGACTTGGTGGTTACGAGTTCAAATTCTAGAAAGAGTGTTTTTGCTTACAGGAGTAAGGCTGTGAACAACTGAACATTTACCCTCCTTTGGCCTCACTAGGTGGGAGCCTTGTGAACCGGGTTGCCCTTTTTATTTTTTATGGGTTACGGCTGCATTCACTGTTCCAAGCATAAACTTGTTTGTCCTTACTATTAACATGCTTTTTGAATTTCACAAAACCCAGGTGGATCAATTTTGGCTTCATTTGCTGACTCATTCACTCCTTTGTATTTTGCGGTGAGAGAACTTAAGGAAGTTATGCCAACTGAGCAGCCTTGTGATTTAGCGTATGAATTTGGGGATGGACTATTTGATATCAAAGAATTTCCACAAGGCTTCCCAAAACCAGGTGGGAGCTATTTTTTCTTTCACACAGCACGCTAATCTTGGTATTTTCAACTGTAGTTAAATATGTAGTATTGTTTGAGGTATTTATATCTATTTGGGGTAATTACCATAATCTTTATTGTAAATCCGGGTAGTTCTATTGCTATTGTATCTTATTATTATCCTATAATTACCTTACTTCTGAAGCCACCATCATGCTTGTGGAGCCAATGGTCACCATCATATTTGTGGAGCCAATGATGTGTAAAGTTTGTAAGAATTATGTTGGTTTTTAGTTGTTAAAAATATAACCCAAAAACTTCTGTGAAGGATGTTAGCATAGTATATTCTTGCATCACTGTTTTCTTGGTGATCCTGTTTATCTCTTCACAGGTTTCTTATTCTGTGATACACCACATAGCAAGCTCGGTGGTCATGTTCTTGTTTAAAGTCCTGGCATACCCCAATTATATTTAATTTCAGTTGTCTTTTGATTTTGCAGTTAGACATCCTTATCCTTTCAACGATCAAGTTGTTATGTATGTTCGCCATCTAGGACCAGGGGTTTCTGTAGGGCAAGCATGGCAAGAAGGAGCAAAGTTGGAGCAAGTACCAAAAAAATTATGTGGTGAAATTTTAATGGTGAAGGACTACAGATCATTATAAGAAGATCAATGAAGAAAGTTATTCAGCCTCCTTAGATCAAGTTGAAAGAGTGTTCTATTAACAGTTGAGCACACATCCATGTATAATACCAAGTGATAATGTGTGAAGTTTCAAAGGCATAATAAATGAGGGAAATATGACTCCATCCCATGTTTGCTGGTATAGAGGAACTGAGTGTATAGCTATTAGCTGGTTAAGAGAATAGCACTCGATAAGATGTTACATGGTAGGTAGTAAAACAGGGAGAAATGAGATTGACTACCACAGTGCTCTGCTTAGCAATGTTTTATTTACTCATTCAAACTCTAGATAGTTTGTACTTTGTAGACATTAAATGTTTTGGTTGAATTCTAAAAAGGATATATTATTTGTACATCAAAATTGTTTTTTCAGTACTATGAAACTTACATTGTTTGCACTGAAATTTGAATTTAGGATTTCATACTTTATACTCAAACCTCTTATCACTAGATCAATTCTATGGCTTGTACATCAAAATTTGACACTAAATGTAATATTTCTATAACATTTAATTTAACTTATTTCAGTACCCGTAGTCCTTACTACTTATATATGTTATATTGTAATGACATTAGTATACAGTGTTCTAGTCTCTATTCTATACAATGTTGGTTCAGCCTAAGGTGCTGTTTGTCTTTTTGTTAAAATCATAGTTCAATCTCACATGTTATGCTCAATAGGAGCAACTTCCAATTTCTTTTTTCCCTCAACAATAACGCTGTAGTTACCAAGGTTAAAATGCACAAGTTAAGAGTTAATAACTTATCACGGTATATAATAAAATATGTATTTATATAAATATATAAAAATATAAAATAAAATATATATCGTAAAATCACTAAAAATTAAATTAGGTATCAATAAACCAGAGAAATAATATAATTCATGTTTTAATTAAAATAAACATTATCCATATAAATCAAATCTCTTAAGTTACTACTTCCCATATTAAAAAAGAAAAAAAAAAGGAAATATGAGATTTTAGGTATTTTTTTAAAAAAACAAAAAATAATGAAATTTTGCATTTAAAAAAAAAACCGATTCAATTTTTTTGGCTCAATTGACACGGCCGATTTTTCAGGCTTTTAGGTTTCGGATGCTGGGTTCAATATTTCCAAACAATGGTAGTTACAGACCACAGTAAACTTATTTATAGCATACTTTGCAGTCCATGGGGCTTATAATTGAAATAAGCCGATATATGAATTATAATATAGAATTTAATTTTGATGCTGAATTTCATTAATCAAAATATTTAGTTTGAATGATTTTTTAGGTAGTGGGTATAAAAGTTAACTATTATGATTTATGTAGTAACACATAATTAGATAACTGTTTAAGTTTTTTTTACATTATTTGACAATTAAATCCTATAATATAAGCTAAGAGATAATCAATGCATGCTTTAAAATTCGTAAGAAAAAATCCTTTATTAGTGTGATACGTGATCCACGTGAATCTGTCACAGAAACAGTGGGTACGGGTGAGATGTCTTTTTCTTTTTGTTGTCTTTGATTTATTGATTTGTATATTAAATTTTGGTGGTCATTGGAGAGATTTGTCGGTGAAGAGTCTTTGCATTTCAAACGTAATGGGATTTAGGGAGAAGGATACTGCTGATGGCAATAGGGGCCATTTGTCATGTTACCTTTAAGGAAGGATCCAAAGGATTGCACGGTTAGACCTGTAACATCCAAGGTTCCGTTTGGTATAGCTGACTGTTCCCTCAAATCCCAGTCACAAAATGACAAAATCATTGAAACACATTCTTACTAGATTTAATTTGTGTTTGGTTTGACCTTGGGAGAGCCTGAACCATAGTTTAAAAGATACAAATTGGATTTCACTCATTTTAACATAAGCAACACATGGTTGATTAGATAGATAGATGCTCCTTAGCTATTTCCCTTGACCGGTGATTTCGGTTTCCAATCCCAAATATGAAGGAATCGGTGTCGAAAGAGTCGAGGAATCTCATATACTCATTATTTTTTGCCGAAGATTGTGTGAATAATTTTAAGGATTTAAATGGGGCACGGGTTAATGACTCTAAAGGCAAAATTTATACACCGGAAAAGATAAGTTTTATCTTTTATGTTTTCAATACATGCTAAAAAAACTTGAAACTTACTTTTTCTTTTCTTTTCTTTTTTTAACACGCAAGCATTAACCCTTCTTCCTTTCCCCTCTCTCTCCCTTAATTACTGTATGATTTCAACGATAATGGTGGTTTCAGGCGGGAAAGGTGAACACAGCCGACAGCACAGAACAGAAACACAGAACAGAAAGATAAAAGTAGTAGTTAACTGCTTGGTGAATGTCCTGTCAAGGATAATTTTTTCACTGGTTTCCTGTGACGTGGCACAAAGAATGTTAAGTAAGGCCAATAGCAAAGTACATTCACACACATGAACAAATTGCCATTCAGATATAGTGAGAGAGAGAGAGATCATAAAGGCTTTATCTGACAGCTGGATCGTCCCTCACTTCAGCCTCAAGGATAGGATACACCTTCAACTGATAGTCATACTTACGTTTCCACATTGAAAAATGCAATCTTTAATGATGTAGAAGCACTATCAAGTTAACAAGTGTCTCGTGTAGCTTTAGTAAATGGAGACAAACTTATAATTTTTTGTTAATCTTCAACATCATTGAACTGAGACAAAGGATTCTTTATTTGAACTAAAAATGGGGTAATTGTTTTCTGGTGAAAAAATGGTGTTAATTTTAAAAGGGTCTTTTTGATGTTTCTTTTGCCTTGCATTTAAGCTTATATGTCTTTTTGACTTGCAAAGTGTGAGTAAGATGGAACAGCATGAAAACAAATTAGAAATGTACTTCTTCTATGTCCCTCCATAAAGTAAAAGCATACTTATTGTTGGTTGGTAAAGTGGACAGAGAATGTAATCCCATAGGACAATTTTAAAATTTTATTGTGAGAAAATATTAGTTTGTTAAAATTCGTGTAAAATTTGGTCATAATCTCTAACTAATAGATTAAAAGAGGATTATTTTCTTTTGGTCTCTATACAATTATTGATATCCAAACTATATTATTAGGAACCCAACTAATTCAATCTGATCTAACAGAGGTCACTTAAAGGGATAGGGTTCTCCCAACAACTTCTTCCATCCAACTCGAACCTTTGGTTATGGAGCCAAAATACCTACAATATTGACCCATCCCACATTGGTAAAAAGGAGTATCTGTTATGATGGATTTAGGACTCAAGTGTTTTCAAAAGCATAAAAAAAAGAGCAAAAAACGCTTTGTTGAGGCAGCAGGTCCCACGAGACTTGCTCGAGGTATGCATTCATGTGCTCCACCATTAATGGAACAGCAATTGGCATGGGCAGCATACACCCTTAAACATATTTGGTTATGTCTAAAGGTTGAATTAAAAACAAATGGGTCCAAATGTGGGACACTTGCACGATCTTCGTCCACATTTATGTACCAATTCTCTGTCCTTATTATACTATATAATATGCTAATCTAGTCCATATTAAAAATGCCTGCCGACACTTCTTATATTTACCATTCTATACTGTTTTCAAGTCACAAAAATAAACAAGTTAAGGTAAACTTTTACTAGAACTTTAACAGGAAAACATTTTGCCAGTGAAACTTGGAACCACAACCATCCAAATCTTTAATCTTTCACATCTAAAATGAACAGAATTTTGTTGGGAGTTGTAACACATCAACCATCATTCAACAGATACAAATGAACCAAAAGTAATGTGAGCAACAGGTTGATACTGGGATAAAATGAATCAGCTTATATCACAGAAAATTGCTTTCACTTTGGACAACAATCAATAGACAAGTAATGAAGTAAACCCCAGGAAAAATAGTAAAAAGCAAAAACAGAAAATTTCTATAAAGGCACTTCAAGAACAAACTTATTTATGATTTGACTCATGGTAGCTTTCAGCATTTTACCTGAGCCATATCCAGGCACCTTGCATATGACTGCCAAAACCAACTGTCTTGCAGCAATCCATATTGGTTGGCTTCTTCAATTATTTAGCTTTCTATAATTAATTTATTGTTTTTTGGGTAATTATGATTCCGGTTGAGGAGAAGGCTCACTCCAATCTTATGTCTTATGCCAAGGCATGTCTTTGAGTTCATAGAGTGTTTTTGGATCCCCTAACTCATCTGTTCGCCAATTAAATCTAGGCCTACAAGGAGGAATGACACACCTTGAAATAATAGGTAGTAAAAATGCATCCCTTGTGCTGATAACAGGCTCCTAAATGCAGCAGTCAGCAGCAAGAATGCAAGGGCAAGCTCCTTCTTGTATATCTTGTTCATTTTCTTTACAGGGTTTTCTTTCTTGGCATTCCTTTATTTTGTTAAGCTCAGAAAGTCCACTATCAGAGGTCCCTCTATGAAGTTGGAGACTCATGGCCTTTGATTCCCTTTCTTCAGCGGCTAACAGGTCAGTCTCTGACGACCGACCAGCCTTTTTGGTAACAATCCATTCATATGAACTTCCCAACTGGAACAAACCCGACACCATGGCGTTGAACTTGGTTACTGACATTGTGTTCTCAAACAGCAGGTAAGGTACAAGGAAGGGAAAGGATTTTGGGGCAGGAAGAATGTTCAAGAATGACATGACTACAGGAATGTAACATATAACCCATATAGGAAGCTCAGCTTCAGGGACAAACATTGTCAAAGGAAGAATGATGCAGAATAATGTGAAAGAATAGAATGGGAGGATTAGCTTTCGAAGCAGAAAGAATAGAAATATTACGTTGGCTTTCTTCCAGAATGCAATCTGCAACAATGTGACATCAGAAACATGTTTGAATTGTGGTATCCTCCAAAATAGTGCAACAGACAGTACACACAGAAAAAAACCGCAGAGTTTTACCTTAGAGGTTATGATGGTCGGAAGGCACAAACGAAAGAGCTGCATAGGACCAGAGTGCCATCTGTGCTGTTGTTTTCTATAAGCTTCATAAGACTCAGGAAGCTCACAAAGCACCTGAAAAAGGTGTTCTTTGGATTAATTCCAACTCAACAGTTTTCCCTGATATCTAATCCCAAAATTTAGCAAAAAACACGTCTCACAAAATTACCGCAGATAATTATTCCAGTAAATTTAAGTATTCCTACTTTCCAAATCCAAATATACTAGAACTCTCACTGTATGGCTGTAGGCACGTAAAAATTTAAAGTAGCTAAGGATATTAGCTTAGAATGAGGCCGCGTCAACAACAATAACAACTGTCATAAAATCATAAAAATTATATTGTTGGATTATGGCACATTAATAATTTTATATCTAAAATGCTTCTTTATATGAATGTCTTTTTTTATCTTGAAATTTAATTATTTTTTATAGAAGTGGGCAATAAGAATGAACTCAGACTTAATCGTAGAGGCTTTGATAAGATGTTATGAACTTTTTTTAAAAGTTTAAGTTAATGAATAGAACGCGTTAATAATTTTATACTAATACGTCACGTTTAGGCTAGTGAGATAGGTTAAATGGATCAGATGACGCTGTAGTTAACTTGGATGGAGACACAAAAGAAAAAGTAAAAAGGTTACCTTGACATCATTTAGAAAGATAAATTTCCAACCATTCAGATGGGCCCGGACTGCTATATCCATGTCTTCTACAGTGGTCCGCTCAAGCCAGCCACCAGATTCTTCAAGTGCTTTTATTCTCCAAACACCAGCGGTTCCATTAAAACCGAAAAAGTTAAGGAAGACCCCATTAACCTGCTGTTCAACCTCAAAATGGAAGCACAAATTAATATTTTGGAGCCGTGTCAGTAAGTTCTCATCCTTGTTCACAAAAGCCCACCTAGCCTGAACCAATGCCAGCTCAGGATTTCCCTGCAAAGCAAACTTGATAATGAGAAAGGGGAAACTAATGGATAGACGAACTACAGACTGATCCAGAAGAATAAGTAAAATATATTAAGCCACCTTAAAATATGGAACAGTTTGCTTAAGGAAATTTGGGTTTGGTTGGAAATCAGCATCAAAAATTGCAACAAACTCATAATCCTTCACATAATCACAGGTCATTGCAGACTTGAGATTTCCTGCTTTGTAGCCAGTTCTAAACATCCTATGACAGTAGATGATATTGACACCTTTCTGGCTCCACTTAGAGACTTCTCCCTTGATCAACCATTGTATCCCCTCATCATCAGAGTCATCCAGAACTTGAACAAGCAACCGATCTTTTGGCCAATCAAGTTGGCAGACGGCGGAAATCGATTGTTCATATACCTGCAGTTAATGCCAAGTCATCATTCTGATCATCAACAGCAAGAGTAATAATCCATAAAATCCAAGCAGTAGTCCCTGTGGCATCATGTAGCCAAGTACTACTATAATTATGTCCTTTGAGATAGTTAATTGGAGGACATCATAATTCAAGATTGCCAAGCCAAAACCAACAATTAAAAAACTAAGGCCGCAACCATGAGCAAATTATCACCCTGAGAAGTTCTTAGGCACTCATAGAGCAAGAACAAAGTCTTACTGCCAGTACAGAGCCACTTCATGATTGATTGGGTTTGTATTAACTTCGACAGTTTTTTTTCCCTCTAATAGAAGATGCAGCAAGTGGTAAGTACATAGTAACAAGAGGAGAAGACTGTTACCTCTTTCTCGTTACACATAGGAATTTGAACCAGTACCATAGGATATCCATAGTTGGATCCTTCCAATTCCAAATCATCAACCTTGAGGGGACCATCCCCTTCAATCCTTGGCTTAATCTTCTTGAGTTTGATCCAGAAGCAGCCTAGACACAGCAGCATTCTGTCCACAGACTGAATCAAGAAGAGAACAATACAGAATTTTGAGAGAGATTGAATTGGGGGTGCAATATAGTCTGCCCTGAACTCCAACCACCTAACATAAGCATTGTGGAACCACCCTTTGATCTCCGAGGTTTGAGGAATGTGTAAATTATGGCCCTCAAAGTAGTGCCACCCTTTGAAGTGAGCAACCACTTCAAATGACAAAAATGCCAAAGCCATCACCAAGAATGTGAGAATCATCAAGAAAAGAAACTTCCCTTTGCCAGATTTTTCACTCTCCACAGACACTCCCTGCCCCAAAAACAGCCTTTTCTTGACAGCACCAAGCAGTGACCAAAGAGAGTTCCCAAGCCAAGCAACACAACCAAAAGCTCTATGAGCTTTGAGAAGCAAAACCCATGTGAACTGCTTAGCATTCTTGCCTCTTCCTTTGTCAACAGGGTGGAAAGCAGAGTCAGGTCCATCTATTTCCAGCACTGAGTAATTGGGGTTCTCCATAGTCACCACAACATTGTTGCCTTTCCTTGAACTTGAACTTGAACTGTCCTTAACCCACCACTTTGAAAAATCTATGCTTGGAGCCATTCAACTTTGCACTAACAGAGAAAAGAAGGTACATACAAGAGACAAGTTTCCCCAAAAACACTTAACACACTTAACAAACACTAGTTTTACTAGCACTTGAGCATGACCCCATTATTGAGAAAGGCTCAAAAACAACAACTTTGAGCCGACACTGGACAAGCTCTAGTTTTAGAACCCACAGGTAAAAGAAGGAAAGTTTCACAAACTCATATAGAGTTTGTGTCAGATCCACCACTTTAGAATCCTATGAGTAAATTAGTAAAAGACCCGGCATTTCTCATGTCAATGCAGTAAAGCAAAGCAAAAAAAAAGGTCGAGAGAAGCAACAAGTGTTTTTAAGTGTGTTGTTTTTGTGTGTGTGAGTGAGTGAATGAGTGTGGGGTTGTTCTCTTTGTCTTGCTTTCATTCTTTCTATATTGGAGTTTGGAGAGATCCAATATTGAAATTACCAAGATGGGTTATAAGTCTCCACGTTGAAGACGTAATCCATGTGGGCATGATTAGTGAACAAGCTACTGAAAACTATAAACAAAACAAAAACTCGTTTTAACCTTCCACTAGTGCCATGGGTTGGATTGGATACAACAAATTCTATAATCTGTGCTCATTAATGAAAGGCAACACTAAAATAATATTGAAGTTTTATTTTATTTTATTTTTTTGAAGAAAGAAAGATCAATAGGCATGATTATACATTAATTAATTGAACCTCTATCAACAGAAAATAGCAGGCCATATGAGAATGGGCCTTCAACATTGCCTTGGAGTAGATAGTGGAATTGTTTTTGGGCGTTGGAAATGCATTGAAGTTGCGGACATATAATTAATAAGAGCCGGGTCAGGGATTATATGTATACAAATATTTAGGTAGCGCCTGTTTATTGTTCACTGTCTCTGTAGTAGAAATACAGAGATATTAAAGATGAACTTATTTGGTGGTGGAGGGAATAGGGATAGAAAATTTTTTTATTCATGAAATAAAAACAAAATTTATATATTTTCAAAATGTGGGGATAGGATACAAAATTTAATATTTTATTTTTCAATAATAAGTTATATATATTTATTTTATGTCTAGTCTCTATATCTCTATTGTCTCTATATTTCTCTTTGTCTCTGTATTTTTAGGACAATAAACAAACACAACCTAGAAGTCTATCATCTATCTACTAGGAAAATCACTCTTTAAATAAGTAAACAATAATATTTTTTCCATCAAGAAATCTATTCATTTTAGTTATTTAGTGAATTAGAATCATAATGTATCTTATTGATAAATATGTCTTTACTTATTTGTTTTTGTTAAGTCAATATAAGAGTTACCTAGGCAAAACGAAATGACATGATGCTGTTGCTCGACCTCGATCGCTCTACTGGACTATAAGGCTTCTGGATTTCTAATGGTCAAGTCAATAGTCAATGAATACTTATAAGATTTTAAGTGGTAGCGAATGATACATACAATGGTCAAGGTTATGGTTTCCCCTTTTATAATGCATGAATTTGAATCGACCGTTGAACTACACCCAGAATGTCAGAGCTCAAAGTTCATGCTTTGAGGATTATGAAACGATCTACCTCTCAACATCCAGATTAGCAAGAAGATCACCCCACCTATTCCATGTGCACGGAGTAACTTATTGGTTAAGGTTGGAGTAAATGGCGTAGCAGGATTGAGACTTTTGACTTGGGTCCTTCGGTCAAATTTTATGTATTTGAGCCTAGTTTCCAGTCTGGAACAATTTTATAAATGATTTTTTTAAAAAAAAATTGATTAGTTTTGTCATCATTTGTTGTTAGAATTTATATATTAAGAAAGGAATTAATTTTAATAAATTTCCACTAAGTGTTTTGCATTGTTAACTAATCAATAATCACATAGCACCATGTTTATGACTTTTTAATGTAGCTATTTAGGAGACTTTTTCATGTAGCTATTTAGGAGTTAAAAACTTTGAATGACATTGCAATAGACAAATTAGATGTATATGTAAGAAGATTTTATATTGGTAGTACCTGAAAATTAAATCCATTAAGAAATAAATGTCAAACCGCCTAATTTGTCATGTATTAGAACATTTTTTAGAGTAAACTTTTAATTTAGTCCTTCATAAAGAAAAAAGTTAGACAAATTGATTAAAATATAATAAATTAATCCCTAATTATTTATAAAAATTGGTCAAAATTGATCTTTGATAGTATATAAATGTGACAAATAAATCCATCAAAAATATTGAGAATGGACTAATTTATTCTATATTTTCAATCACATGGGATTAAGAAGTGTGCTTTTTTTTTTCTTGATGAACTAACTTCTCAGACATATATATATTTTTGATTCCAAATATCTATTGTCGACAACGATTCCTTCAAGGAAGAAGCTATATGGAAGTAAACCTCTAGCCACAAAACCTTCTCCATACATACCGCTAGGTGAAACGGTCAACTAAATTAAGGAGCTTAGTTCAGCTCAGATTGTGTTAGATTTCGTAGTTTTCTAACAATATTTTAATTGGGACTTTTCTTTTTTTTTTGGGTATTCATCTAAAATTTTGGTTAAAAAAAGAGGGAAGGAAGCCCAATGGGCTAGGAGTCCAAGGAGGATGGTCCATGGTCCATAGTGAATGATAGGGTGAAGAGGGGTTGAGGTTTGTCGTAGTCTTGTAGCATAGCAGGGACACATTGCGAGAAGTGAGAAAAGAGAATCAGCAACAGCAGCAGAAGCAAAGCATTAGCAATCGAAATCGAAAGAGGGAGAGAGATGGCGAGCGCAGCAGGTGGAGCGGTGCCGTTTTGGAGGGCAGCGGGTATGACATACATAACGTACTCAAACATATGCGCCAACCTCGTCAGGAACTGCCTCAAGGAACCTTACAAGGCCGAAGCCATCTCCCGCGAGAAAGTCCATTTCTCCCTCTCCAAGTGGACCGACGGCAAGCCCGACAAACCTTGTATGCTTTCCTCTCTTCTCTTCCCTTCCCTTCCCTTCCCTTCCATTCTCTTTCTCATTACTCAAATCTCGTCTGTTTTTTTTTTCTCTCAATTAATTAATTAATCGGATTCTGATTAATAATGATGAATCTAATTCGATCTGTTCACGAATTGGAACGTCGCACGATGCTCAGTCCAACGTTTTTCCCCAATCCTGTTTTTTCTTCGTAATCGGCGATTCGGATTTCCACTCTCTATGCTTTTGTTCCCAAATTATCCGAATATTAGGGGTTTCTAGGTTCCTGCCATGTTGTCTATGTTGACCGAACCTCGGCGATGGTATCTTATGTTACTTTCAAAGTTATTATTAGGATAAAACAAGTTTTATTGCCCACTGGAGGCTTGGGGCATCAATCTTACAAATTTTGCATATTTCAGTTAATTGTGCATTTGTCTTGGATTTCTTCAACAGAAAAAAAAAATCACTTTTCATAGAAGTTATTTATGAGTTTTTACTCAAAAGCCAAAAATAGATTATTTTTAAGCAGTTTCTAGCTTATGAGCAGGAGCTGATATGAATAGCTTCTATGAAAAAGTGATTTTTTAATCTCTTAAAAAAATCCGAAACAAATGCACTCTAATTCTCACGGTAGAGGAAAAAGTTAAAAATAAAAGTACAAAATCTTTCTCAAAAGAGACTGCTTCAGCTGTGGAGAGCGGATTCATTATTGCAAGAAAAGCCCTGCCCAGTACACCCTCCCTTCCCTTAACATGATCCATATATCTGCTTGTCCATCTTTTGAGTGATGAGTTATCTTGATGTGGTTTTCTAACTTCTGTCAATGGTGGTTTTGTTGCAAATTCTATGTGCATTGGGACATGACATCCCTAACTACTAGTCTCTAAGTTGTAACAAGATCGCCTACATGTCCTTTTATATTTATCAAGCAAATCTAGTGGCCAAAAATGTTGCACTTGATAGTTACGACTTGGTCCTCTTAGTTGTTTTGAAGAGGGGATGGATGTAAACATATATGTTGCTTGTTCTCAGTATGTGTTTGAGTAAATGGCCTTTTTCTATTAGCTGTCAATAATAATCTGCAATTAATGTCAAGTTTGTTCTAGTTTAACTTCGTATTGGCTGTATTCTGATTGAAGTGTTCTATTGTTTTTTCATCAGCTATTCGTACAGATACAGCAGAGCATTGATCCGGAACAGTTGGAAGCTATGCATTCATAAATCTTTAGAGCTGCAAGTATTTGTCATTTTGAACCTTGATGTGGTTTTCTATGTTTAACTCCTCTGTCTTTGTCTGTCCATGATATGGTTCATGCACTGGATTTTGATTCGCATGGTTAATCTTGTAATAAATCGAGTTTGAACTTATGATTTTAAACTTGATCACGGGTGTTTGTTCGACTTTCCTCTGCTTGAAGATCCTGATATGAGAAAGCTGCACAACTGAAGTTAAGTTGAGCTTATATGAAATAAGTTTAATAACAATATACCGCCTTCTTAGATTGGATCTTAGACTCTAAATTGAAATATGTAAAGACTGAGCTAAAAACCATGTATGTTTGGTCTGGTATAACTCTTAATATGCGTAGGCAAGGCTGTAAGCACGACATTTGCCAAATGATGATATTTGAAGATGCACCGGCTTATAAGCAAAGTTAAAAATTGGCCCATCATAATTAATTGGGTTAAATGTATTTTATCCCATATATTTTATATCATATGCAACACAATCCTCTATGATTTTCAAATAGTGCAAAATAAACCGCCTGGTAATGGGGCATCCATTTCCACTGATAATAGGTAATTTGTGGACAAAATTATCCTTGCATTTTTAAATCTCCCAACTCTAATCCCCTTCACACACACCCTCCTCAAGTTGCTCTATCTCTTTCAACCAAAGAATAAAAAGAAGAACCCCTCCCTTGTAATCAATCACAGCATCTCCATCATCTACATAAAAAACCTTTCCAACTCCAAAGCCATACCAAAACACACATAAGTGATAACACCGTTTTTCATCCATCAACAACAAAAGAAGAAAAAAAAAATGAAGAAGCAACATCAAACATAAAGCCATCCACAACAATCACCAAACAAACCAAATCACAAAACCACCAACCAATCTTTTCAAACCCCAAACCAAAAATTAAAAGATAAAAAAAGGACAAGAAACAAAAGGCAAGCTTCTGCTTACCCCATGAACCCCAAGCACCATCATCGTTCTCTTCCTCTACGGGTCGCCCACAACCTCCATTGCACAACTGTTGCTAGAGATTTTCATCACCAATGCGAAGCCGCAACCACCTCCTCCCCCTCCTTCGTCGTTGTCACGTCTCGTCCCCACCCAGTCATGTGTGACCACCACCGCAAGCAACCACTGTCACTACATCTTCCACCTCGTCCGGTTCTACAAGCTCTCTTCCGTCATGCACTTGACAACCACAAACCATTGCATCCTTTTGCCATTGCAACAATCACTTTGCCACCAAGCCATAGGTCATCGCGCTCCTGATTGCCATCGTTGCACTCTCTCTCTATCTCTACAACCAAAAGCCCCAAAACCAAACAGAATCCAAACTGTTGAAGTGTTAGAAAAGTTAAAGGTTGAATAGGTAGCTGGCATGGCCTGAAAGGGAATCGTTCTTCTAAAACTGTAGAGAGAACCCAAAGCCTAAATTTTTTGAAAGGGAATGGTTCTTCTTCTTGAAAGAGATTGAGTGATTCAAACAAAGGTGAAAGGTGCGTGCATTTGTTTTTGTTGGGGATTAGGGTTGGAAATTTTAAATAATGTGAGGATAATTATGTCCAAAAATTACCTGTTAACAGTGTAAATGGATATCCCATTAATAGGAGGGTTGTTTTACAGTATTTTAAAACCATAGGGGTTGCATTGTACATTTTAAAAAGTTGGGGTTTAAATTACACATAGTCTAAAATATAGAGGATAAACTGCATTTAACCCTAATTAATATTATTTGTACATTAATGGTGGACTTAAAATCGATACCATTGGATACCATAAAAGAGAGATATACACAAAGTATTTGGTGGTAATAGATGGGGTTAACTGTTACGACCTTGTGATTTTTCTTTTTTAGGATATGTTTGGTTGGGGAATAACAATGGAGTTAATTTTTTCACAAATTGTGGGCATATATATTAACTTTTTAATGTATTAAAATGACACGATTTCTCATTATAACTATTAATAAGAAATGAAGGGAGTACATAGAATTCAATCAGAAAAAATTTATTCCATTTTTATCTCTTAACCAAACACACCTTAGTGTTTATTCTTGATATCGACTTTTGCTTTCCATGTTTCTGAAAGTTATATTTGGCTCATTGGATGATGAATTTTGATGGAAACAATATTGTGATTGATCATAGAAAAAGTAGGCCAAATCCCTATCAGGCTGCCAGTTGTTACATGTGGGCACTTTGGTTGTTAGCATGTCAAATTACATTAGCATGCAAAATAACTTCTACGGCAGATTGGCAGATAGGCTCCTGATCCATCGAGCTGATGGTATTGGTGTACCGCGGCCAAATGTCATTGATGCACATATTGCAACTTACAGCTTTTCAACTGCCATATGGAAAGGTTTTGCTTTCTTGAATAAATATCTGACTGAAACAAAGTGACCATGTCCAATCCAATAACAGAGCAACTTAGGTATGTGTGATAACTCGTTCTAGAGGAAGGCAGAGAGAAGTAAAAATAGTGAAGATAAAAGCATAAAAAATATTGTTTTTGTATCGTGTTTGATTGTGAAGTATAAAATATTATAATTGTCTCTATTTTATTTCAACACGAAAACGTATAACAAATACATGGTAAAAGATATATGTACCCTTGAACAATGTTGACCACCGTTGATTGGTGTTGAGAGACCGTTTGTAACATCTAGTTTTCCTCCTCTTTAGAAATTGATTGAGGGATGGTTAATGAGAATATTGAAATTTTGACAGGGGTAGTTGTGATGAGAATGACTCTATAAGTGAGTACAAAAAAAAAAGAAAAGAAAACGTGAATAGTACTTTGCGAGCCAAGGCCTGGAAGCTAGATTTGGGACCCGAAGATGCCGAAGTTAAGAAAATATGAGAATAAGGGTAGAAATGTGTGGGAATGACAAATTTATACCTAGAATTAATTTTCGGATAATATCGGTTAGATTGGGTACGACGTTACCAGTTCGGTGAAATTTCGGTGTGTGATTTTTAACAGGAAGATACTTCCATTACCACAAATGGATAATATCCACTTATTTAAGACATGTGGAGACATGTGGAAGGCTAAGATTTAATCTTGGAATCCAAGATTTAATCTTAGCCACCCATCATTGCCTTGTCACCAAAATCATGATTTCTTGGCTAAATATCTTCATTTCCTTTATTAAGCAAGCCTAGTCACAATTCTTCTCCAACAAGACACCAAAATTTCGGCCCTTACAAGCCAAGACAGCAGCTGGTCTTTCCTCCATAGCCAAGAGCTTCATTTTACTTCCAATTCACATAAACCCTAACTTAGAATCTTCAAAACCTAAACCTTTTTTCACTAAAGTTGACCTACACTTCCATCTCTATAACTATAACCGATTAGAATTTCAAAACCTCATCATTTTCATCTCATCCATCACTGATTATAGGAGGGTTTGGGGGTGTTTGAGGAGTTTTGAAGTGAGGAACTCTCATCTTGAAGCAAGCCAAAGACAAAGAGACACTAGCCCTCACAAGTAGGGTTTTTTTGTTGTTGTTTTTGCTGATTTTTCTGTTCTGTTTTGGGATGATGTATGTCCGAAATTTTTGATGATTTTGATTTATATTATGTTGAAATTGATGTATGAATTTTGGTGATGGGGTTGGATGGTGTTAGTAAATGGTTTGGTATTAAAATAAGTTGGACTGGTATGCTGGATTCTCGAGTTGCTTGCAGGCAGCCTGGAATCATGAATTTTCTGAACATGTTGTAGGGCTTTTCGTGAGCTGGAAAAAATTTATGTTCAAGCTAACATCTTGGGCTAGTTCCATAAATTTTCTTGGGTATTTATATTGAAGTTTGCTGCCTCAAAAAAATCAAGACCCGAAATGTAACTGATGCTATCCTGGTTGTGAAATTGAAGCAATAAACTTATCCGAATTTATTATCACAACAATTGGTTGATCTAGCGCATGAAATTTTTATGAGAAGTTAGTAACATATTGAAGTGTCACTGTGAATTTTCTTGGGTTTTAAATCAATCAATTTCTAGGGTTAAAAATTATGAGAACCCAAATCTGGTCTGTGAATTGGTGGCACCTGACCACCGATTTGTATATTTACTGAAGTAGCTTCAAAACTCTGTTTGCCCTGAGATTTTTACAGGTTATTCTAGACACCTTGAAGTGTCATGTCGAATTTTTGTGGCTGTTGTGATGGCTGTTGGTTATAGCAATTAAATGTTGTACGTAGAACATCTATTCTGCCAGGGTGCTGGAAAGTGAAAATGAATGAAAATCATGATGATATGATAGCTATCCCAATTCTATGGCATGTGAATGCATACTAATTGCTTCACTTTCTGATTCATGAACCTCTAATGGGAGTGAATATTTAATTGTAAATTAAGCATGCTATTGAGACAAGAAAGAGAAGTATGTAATGCAATATGTGAAAGAGTACAGAAATAGTTGGTATATATGCTGTTGTTGCATACTGAGCATACGGGGAAAACAAAAACAAGGCTTAGAGGGGATAGAGAGGAAGACAAAAAGAAGGACTTCCCTAGAAAGTTTATAAGTCGGTAGACGTATCGGCTAGGCATAGAACTGTGTGTGATCCAAAAATGGAAAAAATGAAGTCCGATGATCACGAATAGGAATGAACTCATGTCCTAGCAGTTTATTGTCCTCTATGAAATTGTTACATACTTGAAGTGGCCCTATGTGAAACTAAGTCTTCGCTATGTTTATAAATTGAGAAAGATATGTGGAACTGAGCTTATGGTTGTACATGATTTATCGTTATGGTGCTATTTTAATTTCCCACGATCTCCAGGTTTTAGTATTGATACCTATGATTAATATATGAATGTTTTACATGTATGGATTCATTACTTGTACTATGTTTAGCATCTGGGAAAACTACCTTGAGAATTTTACAATATTCTTACCCCAGCTTGTGTGTATTATATTGTTATTCGCAGATATGTCCCTGGTGTTCTTCTTTGACTCGCCACAATGGGTGTGGCAATACGACAGGCCTTGGACTCTTTGTACGCTGCTCTACGTTCTATATATGTTCTTCGGCCGATCCTTTTGTACTTCCGATTTCGCGACTTTGACCCCACTTCCCTTATGATGGTGTGCCTCTCCACATGGCACATCCGGACGTGTTCGAGGTTCTCTTGCCCCACTGCTCACCCACCAGTAGATGCACCCGTGTCTTCATCCTCCTCAAATCGATCCCTCCGAGGGCCCAGATGCTCCCGGAGGTGAGGCCATTGCACCTATGGCCAATGGTTTTATGTAGGAGGAGATGAGATCATCAAGGCAGTTGACATGTATAGAGTAGTTGCGTAGTGTTAGGACTTTACCTACCTATTGATGTACTTTTGGTTTCCTTTTGCTCTGTTGTATATATGTATATGCGTTTTGTCAGCTACGTATTTGAGCAGGGGTATAGGTAGGGGGATTAGCCTCGTTTCATTGTTACTAATTCGGAGTCGTTTTGTTGGTTTTTGTTCTTATGATGTATATACCGACTATGACATGATGTCCCTATATGTAAATCTTGTTGTGATAGCATATGTATTACGGCTCTTATCACTGTACTTTTTGACTAGTATAGACAGAAACGCCAAATACTCTACTAATTACTATATCCATACTCGAGTAAATGTGGTAATTAGGAGGGTGTTACCGTTGGCCGCGTTGCCCTTGGCCACTAGCGAGGTTGCTACCTAAAAGGTATTATTGAAAAAAAAATTTAAATTTCTCTCTGATCCACACTTTTTTGAGGAACAAAACATAGAAAATTTTTGTTTCTTTCCAGTGCCTGTCTCCACCATCAAATATTTTGTCCCATTGTTCCTGTATTTCCTCCCAAGGACAGGAATAAGCATTGCCTTAAGGACTAGGGACACTTGCAATGACATGCTTACCCCCAATGCTAATGTCATTATTTTAACTTTTTATGTCTAAACAAACCCTGAAAATGGAAGCATCGGTGGCAACTGGCAGTATTGCTGGGTACATGAGTTGCGATTTATGGATCAATCCATTTAACTGCAATTCGTATGAAAATAGACCAAAAAAAAAAAATTTAACTGTTAATCTGTTGACTTTTTAGTTCTGGCTAATTCGCAAGCTATATGGGCTTGGCCAATGGATTCACGACTCACCGGCTAGCCCACATAACTTTTGTAAGCTTGAAATTATAAAATATATCATATATGCACCAAGTGCAGCGGTCCATAGCTTCTAAGCTCAAGTGAAGTGCACCCAACCCAAGCAAATACACACGCAAAAAAGACTAAAGACCCCACTCCTTAGGCTTTAGTGTTTCTTTCTCATTTTGATTGACCAAAGTCACCAAGACCAAAACAAAAACAGACCAAAGCCACTTTGAAATGAAACCCTACTGAGCTGCTCATCTCTTCTACCTACTCTCATGGTCCCAAAAGTCATCATTCATTCTCTCAACTCACCTCCTTCTTCACAAATCAGTAAAATCACTATTCTCAGTTAATGAAATCTCAAGCTATTGGTCACTTTTTTCTCCCTCAACTCTCGATCTCCTTCACTTTCTCCTGTCAAAGCATCGCTCCAATTCAGTGTCAATGCCGTGCCCAAATACCTCCACTCAGTGAAATCAGGACATCATCTCATCGCGCAGGTTGCACCGCCTATGGGAATTCTTATTTTTTTATTCTATCACTTTTTAATATTTTAATTATTTAATCATGTTTTTGTTTAGTTGAATCATTTTGAACTTCTGAGATTGTATCTTTTTTAATTTTTTACAAGTCGTTGATTAGTTTAATTTTCTGGGTTTGTGGCCTCTCTTTTTTGGTTTTGATTTTTGTGATTTTGGTTTTGGGTTTGCGATGCGAACTGGTCGCAGCTTATGCCCTTATGCGGGGTGAACGTGGATTTGGTCAAAGTGAAGTCCATTTGTGAAACGAACACCAATTGGTTTAATTGTAGCTGAGGCGAGCTGGCAAAGGGTAAGCTTGCATACCCAGTTTCAGGTAAATGCGAATGCTACTATTAGCCAGTACCACCTGACTATTGAATGAGTAATCAGACAATGGTTGAGTCGAAATCAAGTCTCATCTATGGTTAAGTTAAAGAGGTTGATAAAGTCAAAATATGAAAACTTCGTCACTTTTAGATTAATAATTTTCATTGTGTATAACTTTTATCAAATAGTTTAAGGGAAAATAATTTATCACTTTTTTATTTTATCAATTTTTTTTATTATTTTAAAGGAGTCAAATTCTCATTATGCAGTAAAAGAATGCCTCTTTGCTTCTTCAAAGATCAGATACTGCCAATAACTACAAAATAATAGAAGGCAGGTCATCATTATTATTAGTTAAAAAAATATTTTTCCTTTGAAATGAATGAACTAGAGAATCATGAGGTTCATAATCAGTTTGGGGGTAAAAGATCAGGAAATATATGTAATAAAGGAGTTGGCGGAAGAGCCAGCTAGATTCTGTCGAATGATGAAATAACTAATATTGGTTATGCTGTGTCACTGATTATAATGTTTTTCAGATATTCATCCATGTGCTTTATCCTTTAATTTTATTCACTTGCCGCAAATATAACTGAAGAAGTCCTTGTTGGTGTCAACCCTACTTAAATTATTGCCCCCACAGTCTTTCCTTTCATCCCAGTATCCCTATTTAATTCTGTCTTCGTTATTATTATTATTATTATTTTAATTCTTTTTTCTTTCTGCTGTCCATTTGACGTTTATTTCAGCTTGGCAATAATAAAATCTCTTTATGTAGGTCGGGAGGAAAAACTCGAACAAAATCCCAACAATTAAAGCATTAGATTTTTTTTTTTTGCATAGATTAAAGCATTGGATTATTAATACACTATCTTCATGTCTCCCCAGAATATTACAATAAATAATACAAAAGGATTTCATTGCAAATTTATTCGCAGAAATTGTTTTAACTTTGAAGGAATGTACTGCATTCTACCATAAGAAATAAAATGGTTTGGATAGAAAGATACAAACAAGTAATTGAAATGTTACTAAAACTCTTTTAGAAGTTACATCCTAATTATATAAAACACATACTTCATTTTTTCTTTTAAGCTAAGATATTAGAGAATAATGGTCAGGATGAGAGTCAAATTTATAATATTCCTTATAAATTCTAAATATTGTATTATATAGACGCATGCTGCCTTTGTTTGGATAGTAAATTGATGGATTGAAATTGGTTTGGATATTTCTAAGAAAAGTTGATTTAATTATTTGAATGATAATATGTTCCAAAACATAAATGCTTAGTTAAAAAGAAAAAATGAGAACAATATATTTCTAAAATAATTACTTCCATGATATTATAACTCGTATCCTTTTCTAGGTGATCCAAATTAGAGACTATTTTGAAGGAAAAAAAAAACTAAATAATCATCTTCATTCTTATCATAAATCCTCTTAAAGCCATAGGAAAAATAAAATGTAACCAGTTGACACTATAACACACTTTATACTGAAAGTTAATCAAATTAATATCTTTTAAAAAATAAATCCCATGTACAAAATGTTGATATGATCAGCATTACTGAAATAGTACAAAACAAAGTTTTACTCTAGCAAGGCAAAACATGAAAGTAATATCACAAATACAAAAAAAAAGAAAAAGCCAAAATTTCTTCTTACGATCAAATTATGTGAAATTTCACATCTCCCTCTCTCTAATGGTAAATCTCATATTCATGAAAAATCTTATCTCACAAATTTTTAACAGCCCTCATTCCCCATGTCTACATTTATGCAAGCAACCAAGTCAACCGTTCCCACATACATAATTTTACCCCTAATTATCAAGTAAACAAGCCAATGATCACAATATTTATCTGTAGTGACAGAAAGAGCCAACTATTATGACCAATATAATAATATATGATTGAATAACCATTTAATTACATATAAATTAAATCTATCTTGTTTCACCATTAATTTAAAATTCCTGAGCACCCACTTTCGTTGCAAAGGATGCATCATTTACAGGTAAACAAACAAACAAACAAGAAGAATTGTTCCCACTACAAGCAAGTTCATTAGTTGAATTGGTTGGGGCAAAAACAAAATATATAAAAAAAATAAGGAAAAGTAGAAGAAGGAAAGAAACGGTTAAGACTGCGTACAGAGAGGGCGAAGGCGTGGTGTGGTGTGCTGTGCTGTGCGTGCTGGCCTTTGCCTTCTTCACTTCTCTCTCTAACCTTCGCCGCTTTCGTGGGGATCTTCTTCTTCTCCTCTTCTCTCTCTCTCTCTGTGCTTCACACACTCACGCGGGCTCAGAGTTGAGCTTGCATGGTGCTGCATTTTGCTACCTAGCAATCGGCGTTTCTAGATTCGCGCGTGGATCTAGCATTTCAGGTTGTGGAATCAATCAAACCCTAATAATTTCGCTGATCTCGTGTCCTCGAATTCTCTGTGGTTATGGCTACGGGGAAGACGTCTCGGTCAAGAAGCATAAACGCGAGTGCGAAGGAGAACGGACCGAAGCTTGAAGAAGGTCTCAATCCCTTCAAGTCTGATAAATTCGATGCCGAAGGTTATGTCCAGTCCAAGTGCTCCCTCAGCGACAAGGTAACTGTTCCGTTTTTTCATCTTCTGATTTTACTGTCTATTAAGCCAGAAATGAGAAATTTGGGTGATCTATCTGTGATTATCGGATTTAGCTTTTGAAAACTGTGTTTGTGATTGGAATTTTGGTTCTTTTTGCTGGGGATTACGTTATGTCAATTCAGTTTTTGAGCTTTTACGTGTGCCCGTGGTTGACTAGTTGTAGTTGTGATTTGACCCTGTGTTTCATCGCCTTTTCGAATTTTGGTGTATTTTGCCTTTTGTTTGCGGACGAATTGACGAGGATGAGAATGGATGGAATGAATGTGGGAAGATGCAATGCAATTTTTTGATCCTTGATTGGGTATGAGTAGACTACGAGGAAGATAAATTAGAAGAATGTGTTTTTCTTTTTTCGTTGTTTGAGTACCAAACATTTTGAAAAATGAAACGAAGCTAAAGTTATTGACGGTACTAATAGGAGCAAACCAATTGTTTTTAGATGGACTTCAGTATTAGCTGGGATTGGGATAAAGGTGCAAACGACAAAAAAATGGCGCGCTTGGAGTTAACTTTCCCTTCGTTTCTCCCCAAATTTCGGAGACCAGTTTTCTTCCTTAAAGCTAATGCATTTTCTTTATGAAACCGTTCACCCGAGTTCCATTTTGTGTCACAGATAAGGAAACCCATCGACTTTTCATTATGCTCACTCACCCGTTTCAAACAGATTGTAACTAATTGTCAGATATCTCTCATGAATGATCACCAAGTTTCATGGTGTAAATGAATATATTCATTAAAAGGACGCTATATATTATGTCATTTGAAGAAAAGTTAAAAACAAATAAGCTAGTAACGTACAATGAAAAATTTGCGACTAATTTATCCTTTTTTGCTAGAGATTTTTCCGTTATATTTTACTAGTTTGACATGTTGTGATGTGTGAGTATTTATTGATACCTCAATAATGGAAGCTTACCTACATGATGCCAGTGAACTATGACGATAGTTCAACCAGTTAGACACTTGTAGTTTGGCTGCAGATGCTTTGACTTTTATTGACTTTTCATAATATTGATAACGGCATTTTAAATTGCATCATCCATCTAGAGTACAGTCCACACCTGAAAGCTAGGCAGTTAAGACAGGAGAGCTCTACTTTATATCAGTGTTTCAGGTCTCTCAATTACAGTCAGGCACAGCTGATATGCAACCCAGCTTTGTTAGTCAATGCTGTTATTCATAACAATAAGAGTATAAGATCATTTTATTTATAATTGAATCATTCTACTGAATGGAATGGGAAAATTTGTATTAGTTTCTTTCCAGCCTTTATTATGGTCTATATGGTCAGACATATGCCTTCTTTACACTATTAGTATTCGGTGTCTATCTAGACCTCATGTAGCTGCGAAATGGCTTTTATGTGCCCATAGTATATCAAAATAGTGGAATAGCAGAAGTAATGCCTACAATGAATGACCACTTAGTTAGTTAGTGACAATTTTACTTCCATTTAGTCATTTAACCTGTTATTGGATGTGTTTTGCTCTCACAATGTAGAGAAAGGATTATTTATTCTTCTGTTGTAAATTTTTCTAAATCAATTATGAGTTATGACAATGCTTTCTTTGTTATTCAGGAAATAAAACAATTATGCACATATCTAGTGGATTTGAAGAAAGCTTCTGCTGAGGAGATGCGTCGAAGTGTCTATGCTAATTATGCAGCTTTCATACGGTTAGTTGTACTCTTCAAATGACGTGCATAGGTTAAGTATAAAGCAAATTTACAGAGACAATTATGATGTGTCATTGATTTCTGTTTTTGTATATACATAGTCTGTTACTGCAAAACCATTTTCATGTTGTTTAGCTGATTTGTCATCTACTAGTTTAAATTTTAGCAATATGTATATGTTACAGAACATCTAAGGAGATATCAGATTTAGAGGGGGAGCTTTCATCTATCAGAAACCTGCTGTCTACACAAGCTGCCCTGATACATGGTTTGGCTGAGGGAGTTCACATTGACTCATTATCTGCTTCCAATTCT
Organism: Dalbergia oliveri; assembly: GCA_030441495.1. Classification (NCBI taxonomy): domain Eukaryota; kingdom Viridiplantae; phylum Streptophyta; class Magnoliopsida; order Fabales; family Fabaceae; genus Dalbergia; species Dalbergia oliveri. Next base: position 950,425 of record JAMLFY010000016.1, read on the forward strand.
GATGTTTTTTCTGAAAATACCATATTAAATTCTGAAGAGAGGGAGACATCAGACCTAGACAAATGGCTAGTTGAGTTTCCTGATCTTTTGGATGTTCTTTTGGCTGAAAGGCGAGTGGATGAAGCTTTGGCTGCTCTTGATGAAGGGGAACGTGTATATGCTGAGGCAAAAGAGACGAAATCTCTCAGCCCATCCATACTTACATCTCTACAGAACTCAATTAGCGAACGAAGGCAGAAATTAGCTGATCAGCTTGCTGAAGCTGCTTGTCAGCCCTCCACTCGTGGTGCTGAACTTCGTGCATCAATTTCAGCCCTTAAAAGACTTGGAGATGGTCCCCATGCTCACAGCTTACTGCTTAATGCCCATCTGCAACGATATCAGTATAGCATGCAAAGTCTCCGGCCATCAAGCACCTCATATGGAGGAGCATATACTGCAGCTCTCGCACAACTGGTATTTTCTGCAATTGCACAGGCTGCAAGTGATTCTTTGGCAATTTTTGGTGAGGAGCCAGCTTATACTTCTGAGCTTGTGATGTGGGCTACGAAGCAAACAGAGGCATTTGCTCTTCTGGTGAAAAGGCATGCATTAGCTTCATCAGCGGCTGCCGGAGGTTTAAGAGCTGCTGCCGAGTGTGTTCAAATAGCATTGGGCCATTGCTCATTGTTGGAAGCTCGTGGCCTGGCCCTTTGTCCTGTGCTTTTGAAACTTTTCAGGCCTAGTGTTGAGCAAGCATTAGATGCTAATTTGAAACGAATTCAAGAGAGTACTGCTGCTTTGGCTGCTGCTGATGATTGGGTACTCACATACCCTCCAACAGCTAATCGTCAGACTGGTAGGCCGTCAAGCATATCCATTAGTAATACAACAGCATTTCAACATAAACTTACGAGTAGTGCTCATCGCTTCAATTTGATGGTCCAGGTGAGAATTGTAGTTTTGACTTAATATTGACTTTTTACATGGAATTATGTTTCATTTGAGAATATAGATGTAGCATTGGTTGGAACAGTGTGAATTGGTGTTCGTAAGCTAAGTGTACAAATATTTGTTTATGGGGTTCTCAACATGAAGCTGTTTTCATACAGAGAAGACTGAAGGCAATTAGAAATTTGTGTTTGCAAGCTCATGGTTTATTCCTGTTCATTTATAAAAAAAAAATTCCATCCTTGGTGTATGATTTTCTCATTTCTTTCAATTTTCTTATTTCTTTCTCTCAACAACATTTTTGAACTTTTTCCTTGCTGAGATCGAGTGAAAAATTGCCTTCTTATTGAAGTACACATACACACCCACAAATTTTAATTTTGTTTTACTCTATGCTTATGTTCTGTCCATGCTTCTTTCTTTTTTTTTTTTGAAAGAAATCCTTCCATGTTTTTTGTGCATCTAGTTTTAATGGTTATACAGTATCAATTCACTTTTGCTGGATGTTTATGCTTATACAGGACTTCTTTGAGGATGTAGGACCACTGCTTAGTATGCAGTTGGGAGGCCAAGCTCTGGAAGGGTTGTTTCAAGTATTTAACTCATATGTGAACACACTTATAAAAGCATTACCTGGATCTATGGAGGAAGAAGCAACATTTGAAGAATCTGGAAACAAAATTGTAGGGATGGCTGAAACTGAAGCCCAGCAGATTGCATTGCTTGCTAACGCTTCATTACTAGCAGATGAACTACTTCCGCGTGCAGCCATGAAGCTGTCCCCATAAATCAGGCTGCCTTCAAGGATGATAATCGCAGAAGAACTTCAGACAGGCAAAATCGTCATCCTGAACAAAGAGAATGGAGGAGACGACTTGTGGGTTCAGTCGACAGATTGAAAGATACATTCTGTCGTCAACATGCTTTGGATCTCATTTTTACAGAGGATGGTGATAGTCATCTTACAGCTGACATGTATATAAAAATGGATGGAAATGAAGACGAAATTGAATGGTTCCCATCTTTGATTTTTCAGGTATTCTGGAAACCTAATATTTTAATCTGAGACTACCTTTGTGTGATTATATTTTTAAGATTTTCTGCCTCATATTGTTCTTAGAGTGAGTTTGAATTGTGCTTTTCTTTCTTAGCTTTGTGCTGCATGAGATGTGTTTGTAATATGTCTTTGATTCTGATTCAGTAGCCTCATGGCTGTAGACTACTAGTCACTAGAAGAGTTTGATATTTCAGCTCCTCCCATTTTCTTGGGTAGATATGATTTGTTTTATACTTTTATATCTTCAGATGCTTCAATATGGGCATACCATTCATTTCCATAAATGCTAAATTATATTGGAATTTGATTTTCAAATCGACTTCTTATTAATTCTACTTCTGAGTTTCATGAACAAACATCTTCTATAACCGTATTATTCTGAGTTGGACATTGGATTAGAAAGCTATTATTCTTTGTAATTTTTGTGATGTGTTGTATATGTTAACTGGATCCTTTATCTTGTTATATGAGTGATCATCTTTACAAATTGTCTTCTAACTTCACTGCAGATTTTTGCTGCAATCATTATGATAGATCTGATGAGACTATTTCGTTATTGTCCAGGAACTTTTCATAAAACTGAACAGAATGGCCAATATAGCAGCAGATATGTTTGTAGGGAGGGAAAGGTTTGCTACATTGCTGTTGATGAGACTTACAGAAACTGTTATTCTTTGGCTTTCAGAAGACCAGAGCTTTTGGGATGATATTGAAGAAGGGCCAAGGCCTTTAGGTCCTCTTGGTCTTCAACAGGTATGAAATGGGAGTTTTTTTTTTTTCTTATTTCACAGATGATTTATTCTAATTTTCATTGGTGAAGTAATTATTAAAAACCTCTGTTGCAAAATGGAGTAACGGACAGGAAGTGATGCCTTTATGTGCAAGTCTGAATTTAGGGTAATTCTTTGTAAGGCAAGTCTTGCATCACCTAGAGATCAAAGTACTGGCCCTCTGTTATAACCACCAGTGCTTCAAACAGATAAATCTAAACTATATTCTTTGAATGAACTAAATTATAATAGTCAACTGAGACTATGTGACCAATGCTAACAAAACCAAATTCAAAGGCTGAAAATAAAACTACAATAGCATGAGAACCATTCATTACTTTTTCGTTATTTGCTGCTTCTGTGTCAAAGCTATTTGATTCCTTGATATAACTATCGAGCTTGTGCTATTATCCAACCCATGATGTGTAGGAATTCCTTATTAGAGCACATTCATACATTGAACTGTGAAAGCTCTCCCCACCCCTTCAATGGGAAATTTTGTAGGCCCTCTGTATGTGTTATTAATTAAAAAGATTATGTTCTGATGTTGCTGTATTTATTGTTCTTAGAATCTTTTAGTGTATGCTTACGTGTTGTAATGGTTTACTGACATGGAAGATAAGTATGTAAACTTTACATGAAGGAACCTCGTGAACTGCAAAGTTATTTTCAGCCATATAATGTATGTTGTCTACCTCGTGCAGTTCTATTTGGATATGAAGTTTGTCGTATGTTTTGCCTCCCAAGGTCGGTATTTGTCACGGAATTTGCAACGAATTGTCAATGACATTATAACTAAAGCAATGACAGCATTTTCGGCAACAGGGATGGATCCGAATAGGTAGGCTACTTCCAAATCTGTTTCAGTCATGTGTCACAGTCAGAATTCCTTCATGATCATTTAAAAATTGAAAGTCTTTTTATATTCTTTTATCTTCTAAGAAGAAAATTAGTGTCTCTCTATATTTATGTTACACTTATCAAATGCTGGCTGTCATAATTCCGTATCTATGGGTCACCATTCTTGGATCACCATTAGGTAAGGGTATTGGAGGCCAACATGAATAGATGCATGTTAATTGCAGCTGTTTGTGGCTGAATTTCTTCCTTACACTTAGTTTTTCATAGGGTTTCCTTCTTGTTTTAGACACTTTCATGCATTGATATTTCAACATGAGCTTGGATCCTTCGAAGGGTGAGGAGATTGTGATTCTTATTAAAGTTCAAATTCCTAAGATATATTTTTTATATAAAAAAATACTGTACATATCGGAGCATTTTTGCATCAGGTGATCCTTTTTTGTTCCCTTGGATAAAAATTGCACTTTTGGGGTCCAAATGACTTTTGAGTTGATGTCCTATGATGGCTAGAATCCCATTGTGTTTCGAGTCTTTTTGACATCTTGTTTCGTTTTTTTCTTCTATTCATGTTTGTGCCCTTGAAGGCATTTTCTCTTTGTTTGAGAGTCTGATATCACTTTTGGTATGCCAGAGAATTGCCCGAAGACGAATGGTTTAATGAAATATGTCAAGATGCTATGGAAAGACTAAGCGGAAAACCAAAGGAAATAAATGGGGAAAGAGACCTTAACAGCCCAACAGCATCTGTCTCTGCGCAATCGATTTCGTCGGTCAGGTCTCATAGTAGTTCGTAAGGCGTAGTTTCAACCTTGTATATTAAAACACAGGCCGGGTGTATCATTGCTCTTACTGGCATATTCTGTACTCCTTAAGATTTATATATCTTCATTGCTCCTGATGCTCTTCATTCGCGCCTTCATTTTTCTCTTCTATCAATTTTATGGGGGATACAACCCTGCATTTGTGTAGATTAAATTTTCCATAGTCAGGTGTTCCAAAAACACTTTCCTGCTGTCAACTTGTTATTTGGTTTGTAAATGTTGATTTTGATTACTTAGTTTCTGTTCCTTACATATTATTTTTCAAATAAGCATAATTAGTGGATTTTTTAAGTTGGCTTCTTCAACAATAGAGGGTCGAATCGCACGCAAGAATTTTGTGGCTGAAAATAACATCGAAGCTTTTATAATTTTTCTTTGCAATCTTAAATGCTAATTTCATTATAAAAGTAAGTAAATTATAACAATTTTGAAGTACAGTATTGAACGTTAATATGAATTTACAGAATTAAGATTATATATATTATATATTAATTGTCAAATGTAAAATTTTGAAATAATTAGATTGTATGAAATCCTCAAATGAAAAAGCACCGAAGAAGTTCAGCTGCATTGTTCATTTGTGCTGCGTCAACGCATAAAAAGTACTAGTACGCCAATATAAATGACCTATGTTTATCTACTATCTAGAGTTCTTTGAAAAATATAAAATTACAATGAATTAAGAATGCTATAAATAAAATTATAAGTAAAAAAATAAAATTATCCCTGACATGTCATAAAATATTAATACAATGCAACAGAATTAATTAAAATTATAGCTTCTTAATTATTTACGTTACTCATGTACAGATCATATGATATATCATACACAAACCTAAAGACAAGTACATACATAGATTACAATGACCAAATAAAGTTGACTTAAATATAATAATTGAATTTTGAATAAATCACTTTGTTTCACTTTACAAATATATCTAAAGTTTAAAATTAATTTCTTTTAAGCTAAACAAAATTTCTTTCTAAAGTTCATAAATGCTTTATAGCAATTCTTTTTCAAGTAAAAAAAAAACTGATTCGAAGTACTAATATTCATCTATGAAACAAAAGTACTCAACAACCCGTAAAATTCCAAAGTAAAATAACTTGGAGATGTAAAAATGTGCGGATTTCGACATTATTACAAATGGTTTAATAAGTTGGAATGAAACGTATAATTATGCAAAATGTAAATCTATAACAACATAAGAGCTCACCCACTTTGACATTTAGGTGGAGATACGTTAAGTAGCAATATTGAAAAAAATGAATTAGCTTATTTATAACCCAACTTTCGGACTTTATAGGCAACCTCATGAAACATTATTGTACTGCGACTGGCAGAGAGACTTGTATAAAATTAATAAACCCCCGTAGGTCCATTCTGTTCTGTAAAGCACTGAAAACGCTGTCAGTTGCAATGTGCCCAACAAATAACCTAAATTGTTATAGAATGATTAACATAAGATCGATTTGTAAAACTGAAGCACCACATTTGATACCTCTAGTATGAAGCCCATAAAATGAAACTGATGTTGCTATTTTCATACCAAAAATTGAAACTCATTCATAGCAGGATCGCAAAAATTAATCATCCTCTGATGTTATTTTTAACCAAACGGTCAGCTCTGCATGGAGTTTCTGACACCCAAGTTCACAAACAAAACTCCAGCCACCACGAAAACTTGCAGAGAGTTATCCGCGACAAATATATTGAACTGCTTAATGAGAAACTTGGGTTCCCTATAATTCAATGGCTCTAATTTGATGGTAGTCTTCCCAAGTAAACAAAATTTACCTGCAACAACATGGCAGCAGCAGTAATGGACCTCCCATTATGAAAGGAAGCTTTGCCGTATTGGAATCCTGTATAAACCAGACAACATATAACTCTCGAGATTCCTCGGAATAGCTCTGAATAGCTTGAATTTCAAAGCATCAATATCAATGCTCTGATCAAATGGAGTCATGACGTATTCAGTTGAAAAAAAGGCTACTAATGTGGTGTAATGACAATGGTAATGAAAGTGGAAGGGGAAGCATGAATAGCCATGATGGATTCAGTAGAAACAAAGGCTAAAATTACAGTGAAATGACATGATAATGGAAGGGAAGCATGACTATTGGTGTGACCTTATTTCTCCAGATCCTAGCGAAGTCGTGTCATGAAATTAAAGCATTAGAATCAAATGTCATGTCACATAAGCAAAAGATGAACCTATAGCTGGAAAATAGGTAACCTCATGCTTCTTCAAATAAGCATTCCTAACATCAATGTACACAAAGTATTATGACTGTAAAGCACACAGTTGAAACAAAATTACGACACATGCATTAGTTCTACAAAAGACAATATCATCTAAACACCTATGAAAGTAATCGGGGAACCAACACATGTAGCCAAGAAATGCATGTCTGATTGAGTATAACATAGCCAAATGTATGTATATGATGCCATAGTGCATTCATTCAGATGAGCAGGGATGCTAATGGCGATGACTTGATAATCAATGGATGCATGTAACAGCTGCAAGATGCATCCTATTATGTAGTATTATGCCTCGGATCATAAAGAACAGAGTACATCCCCTTCAAGCTACTGGTAAGTCATATTTGTCGGCGAGCTCCATTGGCACCAGGAACAGCTCCAGGGACGTTGCCATCTTTCCTTTTTCCAAATGGATTTTTCGAATATCTGCTTAGAAGTCAAGAAACGTACAAAAGTTTGCTTGGATAACACAACAGAAAAGTCAACCAATATATACCAAATTGAATGCAAAGGATGACAGTTTTTTGGACGCAAAGTTAGAGATGAGAGATGGCAGCAGGAATAATCAGTCAAAAATCTGAAGCTTCCGTATCGGATTACATAGTTGAAAATGTGCCAGCCAAAATATTTCAGGAAACCACTTAGAAAACAAGAATTGAGAGAAACCCATGGTTCAAACATCATTGATGCATGATGACTGGTGAATTTGGGACCAAAAAAATATATAAATGGTGAATCAAATGCAACAATTCAAATGTGTTAATCCCTCAAACCCCAAAGGTTCGATCAATTTTGAAGAATGGACATGCCCAAAATAAATTAATGACCAGATAAAACATCCAGCCCCTTGACAATGTAAAAAAGGATATTGTATTCGCATGCCAACTGAACCAGAACTTGGGATAACAGCACCCTGCAGATTATGATGGACATTGGTAGCACTATTCACATCCTGCAATAGTTTAGATTATTGAAAGTCAAGCTCAGGAAAATATGATTTCAATGAAAAATAACACAAGTATTAAACTGATCATAATAAGTTAGAAAGATTTGTCAGAGATAGAAGCTACAAAGATGATACTGACTTCAAACTCAATGAAGCAAACTGTATGTCTCTCCTGTCTCAAAATCTTCATTTGCTTAAAGCCAGGTTGTCTGCAAGTCAAGTTGAATAGATCCCAAACTTGAGAGTGCATAGAATTTCCTACTTGAACTTAATAGAATAGCCAGCGTCAACAGATAAGATATACTTACGCACTAAAAAGGCCCCTCACTTCTTCCTCATTAATGTTCTCTCCCAAGTTCCCAATAAACAGAGTGTTGCAGGGAGGGTTATCTTTTGTGTTCTGTACAGAGGAATAAAAGTTAAACACAGTACATTACTTACCATTTATAGCCAATTTTAAAGGAAGTAAATACTATAAAGGAAGTCTATTAATAAAGAACTAAAAATCAACATAACTGAGTTCATAAATTAAATGCCAAATATCTTAAGGCAAAACATACAATAAAGCAAGATCTGACCCACGTAAAACCACCTATGATTTTCTTCCTTACTACAACATGACTCAATTTTATATGTAGAATTGAAAAAGGCCATCTATTCATTTTCATAATGTAAAACATCCTTAGTGATTCTAGATAAGCTTTAGTAGCTCCTCAAGGCTACATCACTAACCATAGCACAAGTAATCTTTGTGCAACCTTTTGTCTGGATAAAAAAAAAAATTACAATCGAGATATCAGAAATCAAGTCTGGCAAAACATGAAAACACACATTATCACATGATAAAAGTAAAAGATAGCAACTAATGATACTATATTCAATGTGTTTTCTGGTAGCAAATAAGTTTCGTACACAATAATTACCCTTTAAACATTGTATTGTTCCCAACAGAACTAAAAACAACACTTAATAAACATTCATGAAGAACATAATTGTTTAACGTATCATTTATATTAGTTATTCCTTCACATCAATAACCATCAGTGTGCGTTTTGAATTAACTTATTCTGTGTTCAAAATTGCTTACAATTGAAAGCTTACATAGAGAACTTTTGAAAAATAAGCAATTTTTTTCAAAATCAAAATAATCAAAACATGCTTTTGCAAGCATGCAGATGACAAATTTAAACTTCTATGGTTTGGTTTGTTTATAGACATGGTTTAGAATAAAACACTAATGTGTCATCAAATTCACATGGCAAACCCCACCAAGTGCAGCAAGGTTTGATTAATGATGCGATGCAAACAAGCTTGTCAAGAGCGAGCTCTTACGTAAGAAAGGTCAAAGGATACAAGAATGAAAAGCGTGGGAACGAGCACGGAATGGAAGTTCCTAGTAGAATAGACAGTTCCATTATATATCTCTGTGTGTGTGTGTGTGTGTGTGTGTGTGTGTGCGCATATGACAACACAAATATGCAAAATTGGTCATAATTGACATAATAATGTACTACTACTTCAAATCTTCAATAAAAAAGGCATCAAGTCACAAACAAACCATAAGTTTTTGACATAATTTAAAACTAAAACATTAAAGAACACAACTCAAATCCAAGTACCAGAATTAAATGACACCTAAACTAATAAATCCATGGGATTATGATCAACATATTCATCATCTTCTATGTGATCTCCTCCATCTTCATTGCCCCCTCTTCGAAGAAGATCATCAAAGTCATCATCATCAAGATCAGGAATTTCCAAATCATTTGAAGGGGCACCAACTCTACCATCATCTCCTTCAAGGGCCAAGTTAAGATCATCCGATGTCCAAATCCTCCATACCATCCAATCCTTCATCTTCCACAATCCATTCTTCATCCGAATCCAAATCATCAATGTTATACTCAATAGGTTTTTGAGATTGCTTCTTCTTGACCAGTCTAGAATTAGACATTACAAACACAACATCATTCATGGTTTTCTGTTTCAAAAGATTTCTCCTCTTGGTGTGGACCTAAAAAATACACAGAATTTAATATATAGTAATTGGAAAACTAATTCTAAAAATGAAATATGAATCATATTAATAATTTACCATCTCAAATGCACTCCAATTACGCTCACATCCTAAGAACCGCATGTCAAGCTCAACACACGAATGGCAAATCTTTGGAGCTCAAGGTGCTCATCCCATAAGAATCCCACCATTGTGCTGGAGTTTTGGTCTTAAGAGCAGCCTTGACTACTTCCTTCCCAAAAAACTTTGCTCAACTCTTGAAGTCTTCAAGTTGAGCATCAATCTTGGTTATTTCCGCGAGCTTCCCACAATTCTTTCCATGCAATCATATAACCCTTTTTTAACTTCATAATCTATTTTAAATCCATCACTATAATGCAATTGAGGATTCAAGTAGTAGCCAGCAACATGCAAAGGCCTATGAAGTTGGCTATCCCACCTTGCATGAATGATTTCCCACAATGGCATACAACTAGAGAATACAAAAATTGAATTAGCTAACAAAGATAATAATATCCTAAATTCCTAATTTAAAATAAACTACTAAAGAATGCAAGATTATTGTAGTTTACCTCCTTTGAACACCTTGAAAGGCTTGTTGGATTTTCTCTTTAGCTCGATCCATTTCCTCATAGATATACCCCATGGCAAGCTTCTCATCTAAATCCACTAAACGAAGCACATGGAGAAGAGGATAAGCACCCCTCAAGCAAAGAACAATATCTCTCCAAAATAGCCTATCCAAAACAACATTTTCAACCAACTTCCCATCCTTTGTCTTTGCAAACTTGCTTGACTTCCATTCATTAGAAGTAAACATTCTTAACAATGCACCTTTCTTCTCATGGAGGCAACCCAATGTGAGGTAGGATGTAGCAAAGCGAGTTATGCCCAGTCTCACCAAATTGCTCCTTTGGTGTGATGTTGCAAAAGGAAATGAGAAGTGTTCTTGAATAAATATAAGCTGTAATTTTCCTTGCCCTATAAATTGTCTCCTTGTGTAGCTCCAACTTCTTTTCAAAGTCCTCCAACATCAAGTCAATGCAATGAGCAGCACAAGGTGTCCAATAAAGCTTTTTTCTTTTTTGCATCAACATCTCTCCAAGCTTTGTAGTTAGCTACATTGTCCATGACAACTTGGACAACATTCTCTTCACCAACCTCCTCTACAACATCATCTATCATTTGAAATATCCTATCAAGTTTAGAAATATGAGAGGCATCAACAGACTTCAAAAATTCCCTTAGGGCTATTTGCCAGAAAATTCAATATAGTCCGTCTTCTCTTATCTATCCACCCATCAGTCATGATAGTGCATCCCACCTTCTTCCAAACAGCTTTATGTTCTTCTAGTGATTCCATTGTCAAATCTACTTTTTGCTTCAAGTATTTGACTCTTAATCCATTATAAGAAGGTGGCTTAAATCCTAAGCCATGCCGAGCAACCTTTTCAAACATCTTACCAAATTCTTCACTGTTTGCCACATTAAAAGGAATGGCATTATTGTAGACAAAAGAAGCAATTTCTAGGCATGCTTCTTCCCTCAGATTTTCTTAAATATAGTATTGATGGTGGCTTGAGTGGTAACAACCTTTCTCTTGAAAAGGTTTCCAGGTGTCTCCACTTCTTTCCCTTTTCTTTTTTCACCAACAGAATCCTCCTCCTCACCATCTTTGTTGCTTGCTCCTCCTTCGTCCAGTTGTCTTGGTTTTTTTTTTTATCAAATTTTGTTGCAATCCAAATACAATATCAAACATTTGTTTTCTCACATCATCCGTAATTGTCATGCAAGGTCCAACATCTTTTTGTGTTTGGCCAAATGATGTTTCAATCTATAAATCAAGGTTGTCAGGAGCGCGTCAAAGAACATAGGATCGCGCGCTCCTAAGAACCCAGGAGGCACCGCCGTACCCTCCTGCTTGGCGCGATCTTGGCCTCTAGCGTGGAGCGCGTTCACGCATGTAGGAGCACTAGGAGCGGCCGCTCCTTGCACGCTGAGCACTCCTCTCGCTTTTGGCCCAAAAAATGGTTTAAAGGCACCCTAAGTTCCTAACATACCTGATACCAAGATCTCTCATGTTACTCGAAGCCCCACTCACTCTCCCGCTTCCGCCCACGCCTACTCGACCTCCGCTTTGTGCTGACTGCCGCCGCCAATGTCGCGTCTCCGCCTCGCTGGTGTAGCACCGCTGTCGCGTCCTGCGCCTCATTCCACCGCCACTAACGGAGGTCCGCTTCGGCTTTTCCTCTTCATCTACTTTGGGTCTTCTTCTTCTTCTTTTGCTTGGGTCGTCTTCTTTACGTTGGATCTTCTTCTCCCATGCGCTGTGGCTGGTGAGTGTTGCTCCTTGTTTATTTCTTTGTTGGTCTTCTGTTTGTTGGTCTTCTTTTTATTTTTTTTCCGATCAAGAAACTTTTCTTTTATGTATTACAAATTTACAATAGGTATTATTTGAGGAAAAAAAAGTCAAGTGGAGGAGCTAGTCAAGATAATAGGACTCCTGTTGACACTCAATCTAGGAGCATTGCGGAATGGAACTGAAAATGTAGGAAGTAAGAAAATGAATAAGAATGCTCGTGGAAATAAGAGTGATGTGGCTTGGAGTTATGGAACTTGTATTGATGGAAATTCAAGAAAAATAAAATGCAATTTTTGTGGATATACATTTAATGGAAGTATTTATAGATTGAAACATCATTTGGCTCGAACACAAAATGATGCTGCACCTTGCATGGAGTTACGGATGATGCGAGAAAACAAATATTTGATATTGTATTTGGATTGCAACAAAATTTGATCAAAAAAACAAGACAACTGGAAGAAGGAGGAGCAAGCAACAAAGATGGTGAGGAGGATTCTTTGGTGAATTATTAATATGATTCATATTTCATTTTAGAATTAGTTTTCCAATTGCTATATGTTAAATTTTTTATATTTTTTAGGTCCACACCAAGAGGAGAAATCGTTTGAAACAGAAAACGATGAATGATGTTGTGTTTGTAATGGCTAATTCTAGATTGGCCAAGAAGAAGCAATCTAAAAGAACTGTTGAGTATGACATTGATGATTTGGATTCAATGAAGAATGGATTGTGGAAGATGAAGGATTGGATGGTATAGAGGATTGGACATCCAGATGATCTTAACTTGGCCCTGAAGGATATGATGGTGGAGTTGGTGGCTCTTCAAATGATTTGGAAATTCCTAATCTAGATGATGATGACGACTTTGATGATCTTCTTCGAAGAGACGGCAATGAAGATGGAGGAGATCACATAGAAAATGATAAATATGATGATCATAATCTCATGGATTTATTACTTTAGATGTCATCTAATTCTAGTACTTGGATTTGAGTTGTGTTATTTAATGTGTTAGTTTTAAATTATGTCAAAAACTTATGGTTTGTTTGTGACTTTATGCTTTTTTAATTGAAGATTTGAAGTAGTAGTACATTACTATGCTAATTATGACCAATTTTGCATATTTGTGTTGTCATATGCACATATATATATTTGTATGAATGGAACTGTCTATTCTAGTAGGAACTTCGTTTTGTGCTCGTTCCCACATTTTTCGTTCTAGCATCTTTTGAAAGTTCCTACGAAGAGCTCGCTCCTGACAACCTTGCTATAAATGCTTCCATTAAATATATGTCCACAAAAATTGAATTTTATTTTCCTTGAATTTCCATCAATACAAATTCTATAACTCCAAGTCACATCACTCTTATTTCCACGGCCATTCTTATGCAATTTCTTACTTCCTACATTTTCAGTTCCACTCCTACGCCTAGCAATGCTTCCAGATTGACTGTCAACAGGAGTCCTATTATCTTGACTAGCTCCTCCACTTGACATTTTTTTTCCTCAAACAATACCTATTGTAAATTTGTAATACATAAAGAAAAAGTCTCCTGATCAAGAAAATAAAAAATAAAACAAAGAGCCGAGAAGGAAAGACCAACAAATAGAAGCAGAGGATGAGGAGCAACACTCACCACTTCACCAGTCACTAGCCACCAGCTCATGGAGAATAAGCAAAGCGCAGAAGAAAAAGACCCAAAGCAGAAGAAAAGACCCGAAGGCCGAAGGAAAAGGCCGAAGGAGAAACGAGAGGAGAGGCAGAACTCGAAGCAGAACCTCCGTCAGCGCGGCAGAATGCAGCGCGATCGGTGACGCGGCGATGCAACGCTTTGGGAACATGACACCGGCGGCACGATTAGCACAAAGTAGAGGTCGAGTGGGTGGGACTTTGAGTGGCACTGTAGAGAGTGAGAGACCCGAGGTTCACGTATTAGGTATGTTAGGGAACGGTGTCCTTAAACCATATTTGGGCCGGGTTGGGCTCCAAAATTTTGGGCCAAAAGCAATAGCGCTCGCGCAAGGAGCGGCCGCTCCTAGCGCTCCTGCTTGACGACACTCCAAGCCGTGGCCAAGATTGCGCCAAACAGCAAGAACGGGCATGGCGACACCTCTTGGGTTCATAGGAGCGCGTGATCCTACGTTCTTTGACGCGCTCCTGACAACCTTGGATGCAAACATGCTTACAGGCAAAACAGTGATAGTCATCCATACACTATGATTCTGACTCTATGGACAAAATAATACATCATGGTAGATAAAGTAAATCAGCAAACATTATAGAGCATGGTTTACAGAAGATTTAACATATGCTGCCTTCCTTCTTTTCAAAAAACTATGAGCTGAATAACATGAGACAAGGACTAATGACATAATCACAGACGGGGAAATCAGGCGAAAGCAACGCACAGTTTATACTCCAAGCAACTCACCTGAACGGGAACATAACTGCTAGGCGCCGCTATGGGAGCCGGGGTAGGCATTGGTACCGGTGCAACACATAGCCTCCATATGGATCATACGGAGGAGGAGGAGGTGGAGCCATGTAACTGGACCACGAAAACAAATAAACAGTCACAACTCACAAAATAAAAACCAACCTAAAATATAGGAGGGGCATGGGGAAAAAAAAATCATTATCTTCCGATAGCAATTTCCACTTTGTTTTCTCAAACCAAGTTTTGGAAATTTTGGGGTTGCAAAGGTGTAGGCGGTGATGTTTACCCATGTGGTCCCCAAACAGGGGGTGGGGAGGATGAAAAGGAGATGGACTTGTATAACCAGTGTGCGTGTAATCCCCAGCTGTCCGCAATCGCTTGCTCTGATCAAACGCACCTGCATCCGCTCCTATTCCTACAAAGAAATCAAGATAAGCACGTACTTATGAAAAAAAAAGAGAGAGATAACAGTAGCAAGCAACAAACACAGGCGGAAAGATCCAAATCACATGCTAAAGACAGACATACAGATAAAATACCCTAAAATTAACCAGGCTGAATTCACAAAAAGCAAGAGCACTGGTTTTCAGCACATTAACAACGCTTGACTACACAACTGACAATACCCATTTCATTTCAGAATGTCGAAGCTAGGGTTAGGTTTAGATTAAAGCTTGAGCACCATGGACAGGACAACTAACTGGACCAATCAGCATTGTTCTCTTTAATTTTCATTAATTTAGAGGGAGGGATTAATAGGATTAATAGGGTTAAGAGGGAGGGATTAATAGGGGAATGAAATGAAATGACCTCTTTTGACGAAGAGGTTCTTCTTGGCCATCTCAGTGTGGAGGACGGACTTGGTGTCGGGATCGAAGAGCAAGTCCTGGAGGATGTCCTTGGCGGCGAGGGCCTGGTGGGCCGCGGAGAAGAGGGCAAAGCCCATGGGCTTCTCGGCCTTGAAGTTCAGCTGAGACGCTTCGAACCCTGGAAGCCACCGCAGCAGGTTCAGCAGCTCCCTCTCTTTCACGTCCTCCGGAAGCCCCGTTATGAATATCGTTCGAACCTCGTCGGAAGAGTGAGCAGGAGGAGGGGAGGAGGGGCCGCGGCGGCCGGAGGGGGAGGGGGAGGAGGAGCGGCGGCGGCGGGGGGCCATTGCTGGTGGTAGGGGTGGATGCCGGTGCCAGCCATCACAGTTGCTTGCTTGCTTGCTTGCTTGTATTATGATTATTATATGATCTGATGGAACCCTAACCCAACCCCAAAGGCCCCAGCACACAACAGCACCTTGCCTTCTCGTTATCTATAGTTTCTATTTTACCATCTGCTCCTCTTCCCCACCACCTCCAAATCTACAAAATAATTTTTTTTCACTGTATAAAATAAAAATAATAATATTTAATTTAAATAATTTATTTCACTGTATTATTATTATCATTATAATAATAATAATGTATGATGCATATAAAATAATTTTATACGTCCTTCAATTAAATCTCTTTTTATTTAAATAATTTTTTAAGTAGTGAAGATGGGAGTTAATAATTTTTATTGGATAACGATATATAATTAGATGTTTATGTAAAATATTTTTACATTATATATCAAAATTAAATGCTAATAATAATAATTCATGTTTTATGCGTAAATAAAAGGCTGTATATATCATTGACATATTTCCAAAACATGTGAAGCATTGTACTCAGTTTAATTTTGTTATGTTATAATAAAAAAAATATTTAGGCCTTCAATCAAATAACCATTATTATATGATTTTTGTTTCAGTACCATGAAATCTCTTAAATATTCCTATGGAAACTAAATATTTTAATAATGTAATAATATTTGATTAAGTGATAATACAATTTTTAATGATAATGGTTATCTACTAAAATCAAATTGTATAATAACTGACGTATATAACTTGAATAAATTTATTTATGTCTTCTATCTACATAGATGCACTTTCATTTAAAAATAGTTGATTGCAAATAAATTGTCTTGTAACACTCGAAGTCAGTTTTAAAGAGAATCTTATCTAAGCATCACTTCCGACTCAAAATTGCATCATTACCAGCTCATGTGCAAAGGGAAATGGACAAAAATATATACATAATTATTTCAACCAATTCTAGGATATGTAGATATTTTTTTATTAGAGTGAGTGTTTGATATAGGAATGAAATAGGGAAATAAAATTTATGAATAAGCTCACTTTACATAATTTCACACATAAAATTTAT
Organism: Dalbergia oliveri; assembly: GCA_030441495.1. NCBI lineage: Eukaryota > Viridiplantae > Streptophyta > Magnoliopsida > Fabales > Fabaceae > Dalbergia > Dalbergia oliveri. Next base: position 967,145 of record JAMLFY010000016.1, read on the forward strand.
TCATATAAAAAATTCTCTCTATATTTATTTCAATACTAAATACGAAGTTAAAAATTTAGACTCCTATAAAAATAAAATACACATCTCATTCTTTAATTTTAAAATTGAGTTAATACTCATTAGTCATTAGCTTTATATTTGTAAATTATTTTAATCCCTAATTTTAAAAATGAATCAAATTAGTTCTTAACATTACAAAATATGAGTCAAGTTAATCTATCATCTCACTTTTATTTAGTATTTTGCCAATTAAATAATGATATGTATCGTTAAGTGATACATTGATATACCATTTGTCATCTGAAGTATAAAAGTTTAAAATAACTCGTTTTGGTGTATAGAGTTGCATAAATGAGTCATTTTATGACTTAAAAGGGATTTAAATGATTCATTTTATATAATTTTAGACATCAAAATGAATCATTTTAAATTTAATTCTACTTCAAATAATATAAAGTATATCATAATATCACTTAATGTTAAACATTATTATTTAATCGATTAAATGTTAAATAAAAATAGATTAAGGGATAAACATGATTCATTTTATAATGTCAATAATTAATTTAAATTATTTTAAAAGTTAAAAAATAAAATGATTAAGATTATAAAATTGTGACTAAAATAAGCCTAAACTCTTTCAAATTTGATGAAATGATATAAGGGACTTTAATGAAGTTGTTTTAAAAGGAATCTACATTCAATGACCAATTATTTGACCATGTAATAGAAAATTTTAAAGCTTAGCAGAAGCAGAAGCATGTGCCTCTATTTTCTTCAACTTGGGACCCATCCCTAAATTATTAGGCAAATCCCGCGGCGGATCGTTTTGTCTGCTTATTGTAACTTTGTTGACACTTGCGTCCACTTTGGCATAGTTGATATAGGACAATGCTAAAGGTACAACAGTTTTATGCACAAATTCACACAAAATCCAGCGTCTTTGCGTATTGGTTTTGCTTTACTCGTATATCTATAGAGTTGCCTAGTTAGCATCATCCTTGATATATAGACTAAGTTGTAGAGAATTGTAACTCACTTAAAATTTGAGAAAACTATGAATTAATGTATAGTATTGCTTCATTTTATTAGTTTTTTTCTTTTCTTGGATCGTGTTATATCTTGAAACTGCTCACGGATTCAATTGAGAGGGAATAATAATAAATATCATGAAATAAAGATTACTAACAACAACACAACAAATATAGCATAAGTTGAAAAGGTTACACCCCCTATGCTGCAAAACTTGCTGCAGAGACAATGTAGAAGTGCACACTACTAGCTGTGCTAGTTTTATTCTCAATCTCAACCATCCATTACATACACGACAGTTTTCAAGTTTCCTCCACAAATATAGCATATACACTTCTTTTTATCCCAAAAATACCTCTTGGTGATCATATTTAAAACAAATCAAGATCATCTCTGAAGTGCCTAGCACTTAATATAGGGAAACAAACTACAAATCTGCTAAAACTCACTTTTGAAACAGTACAACTACTTTACTTTCTAAAGTTCACCAATTCAAGTCCATATATAAGTAACTGCTAGAGCTTCAGAAACACAAACTCTTCAACGGCAGGCACAGCTCCTATCTTGTCAAGAGCATCCTTGTTAGGCTCTTCATCCACCCCAATTGCCATAATAGCCTTCTTCCTTCTTGATGTCCTTCCCACACTCATGAAGCTCACATTCACGTTCTGCTCACCCAATATGTTCCCAACACGGCCAATCATACCAGGCTGATCCACCTGCCTGCACAGAATCAAGTTCCCTTCTAGGCTCACATCCACACCAAAAGATCCCACACTTGTGAGGTGAGGTATGCCATATTTAACTTTCCCTTCAATGCTTATCTGGCCACCCTCTAACACAGCACTTGCAAACTTGGACTCAACATTGGATACTTGTACCTGGATTGAATCAACAGGTTGCTCAGGAGATGAGTCAACTACTACCCTTTCCTCGCTTATGCGAAGCCCTTTATTCTTGGCAGTGAAATCAGCATTCACTAGGTTGACAATAGCATCTGAAATTGGTTCAATGATGCCCTTTGTGATCATGGCTCGCAGGAGTCTAGTGTCCAAGTCATCTGGGTCCCTTGCTGTTCTATAAACCACCTTCACGGATTTGATTCCACTTCCTCCAGATACCAATTGCACGGCAAGCTTGCCAAGTTTCTCAGCTAGCACCACATATGGAGCTAGTTCTGACAGCACCTAATGTCAAAAAGCCACTCACGTTTGATTTGTCTCCACAATATGTGGAAATAATAATAAGAAGTCTTATAAATACATATTTGGTTTAACTTTTAATACACAAACTATGGTTTGGACAAAAAGGTACAAGAGATAACTTTTTGCTCAAATTATAGTTTGCACCTTTTCAAAAGCTAAACCAAATATGCTATTAGGCAGTACTGTTACTGGAATGTCACAATGGTTACCTCAGGAGCAACCATAGGAGCATTGACAGCAGTGGCTGAAAGCTCCCCATTCAATGCTCCAAGGACAGCCTCTGCTATTTCAATAGCTACACCCTCCTGATGAGTCAAAAACTTGTCAAAAGATGCTAAAGAGCAATACCATGTAATCAGAAAATATTGTCAAAATTTTTGACAAACATTATGACAATTATTGAATGAAATAAAGTGGTATATATGTTTCACTTATTATTCAAAAGTCAATAACCATGTCATATAATTCTAGCAATTAAATTTGAATGAGTTTCTGGCTTGCATAATATATGGCAAAGAACAAAATTGAACACAGGGGCTAAAATAAAAGTAGATTTGGGAAGAAGAACAAACCTGTGCCTCTTTTGTGCTAGCTCCAAGATGAGGCGTAACTGTGACATTCTCGTGTTGCACTAACTTGCTGTCTTTGGGTGGGGCTCCTCAGTGAAGACATCAAGAGCTGCCTGCTCCATACAAAACTGGTGGAGTCATTTGAGGCAAACACAGAGACACGCAACATTGTAGACACTTGTTGACCATAGAATGAGAAGAAAAAATAAACAAAAAACTAATATCTCAAAACTTTTTTAAAAAGACTAAATATCCAAAATGTCCCTCATAAATATGTCGGGTCGAATTAGCCCTTCATTATTTAAAAATTTAATATAGTTCTACATTTAAAGAACCATGTTGGTCCCCATACAAACCTGCACTGTTTTTTAATTATACAAACCTGCACGAAGACCCCATATATTTATGAGAGACTGAGATGAATATTTAATATTTCTAAAAATGCAGCAAATTAAAGGGGTTGTTGACCTGAGCAACAATTCCACTATCAAGGGCTTTTACTAATGCGTCCTCGTCAATAACTCCTCCTCTAGCAACGTTGACGATGCGAACACCCTTCTTCATCTTTGCAAAAGTTTCATCATTGAAGACCTTATTGGTAGCTGGAGTGAGTGGCATGTGGAGGGAGATGAAATCTGCGGTTGAGATGGCTTGATCAAACGACACCAAATCCACACCAATTGCACGTGCTCTGTCAGCTGGAGCGTAGGGGTCATGGGCAATCACGTTCATTCCCAACCCTTTGGCACGCCTTGCTACTTCAGATCCAACTTTTCCAAACCCCATCACCGCTAACGTCTTCCCAACCATAGAAACTCCCACGTACTTGTTTCTCTGCCATTTTCCTGCATAAAATTGCATCCTTGTCAACAAAATCACCCTACACAAAATATTCAAAGGGAATTGCAGGATTTTTTTTTTATTATTATTATTGCTAAGAACATGCCAATAGGTTCAAGTTGTATACTAATTATTACTAGTTATTACACTTCACTTTGAACAAATAGAGCAACACAACAAGCTGAAGCTAAACATATAAATCACGAGAGATCTCCATCAACATGGACTAGAGTAAGAAACCATACACTACAAAACATCTTGACCCAAATCTTAACACACGAAGTGTATAGATTCTCCCCACTTATATGCCCGCCCCTCACATAGTTCATTTCTATCATCAACATGGAACTTCATCATATTAGAATTTCAAGAGTAATTATAAAGTGCCAAAATGGTTAGCAATGAATTAAGTGAGAATCATACAGGTAAATAAAATAAAATAAAATCATTGTCTTATAGCATGTTTGAATTTCCGTTTGGATCTCCAATATCATAGTTTGAAGGTCTCCAAATACGAAACCAGACATATCATAAGATTTTGAATCAAGACGCAACATTAGCCATTCCAATAATTAAGATCTTCTCGAATTTCGGGCTCCATGACTTCTCCAACATCACTCACAATAAAATTTCCAACACAGATCCACAACTATGACACAGCAAACGGTCAAATTTGAGTCCAAAGAACCATAATTAATTACGATCGAGATTGCAAGCATACGATACTCCCTCCCTCCGGAGATGACCATCCAAGAGTCAATGTATCTGGCTACAATTGTGATCCGATACATTGACTTTTGAACTGTTATCTCCGGACATGGTAGCCAGATAAATTGACTTTTGGTGAGTTACGTTACGTTAGTTGTGGACGGAAGTAGTATATAGGTACCAGCTTTGATGGAGGCGTCAGCCTGGGCGACATTCCTGGCCATGGCGGCGAGGAGAGCGATCCCATGCTCGGCAGCAGCAATAGTGTTGGCAGTTGGAGCATTCACAACGAGGCATCCAAACTCAGTGGCAGCTTGCAGATCCACGTTGTCAATCCCAACGCCAGCTCTACCAACCACCTTCAACCTCCCCTTCGCAGCCTCGAACACTTGCCTCGTCACCTTCGTGCCACTCCTCACGATCAGCGCGTCGCAGCACGAGATCTTCGAGCACAGCTCCTCGGGTGACAGGTCGTACGCGCATTCCACGTGCCCGAATTCGCGCAGCACCTCGAGTCCCGCGTCCCCCAGTTTCTCGGAGACAAGGATCGTGGGTTTTGAGGCGAAGGAGGCAGCAACATCCTCCTCGGAGTTGGAGCTGGAAACAGACGATAGTGTCGGGTCAACGGTTTGCAAGATGCTGTTGACCACGAAGCAACGTTGTTGTCCTTGTTGTTTGGAGTGAGAGAGGTTTGGGCAGGTGGTGGGGGTGGTTGTGGTGTTGAGGAATGAGAGAAGAGAGGACTTGGATTGGGACGAGGTGAAGGTGGTGAAGGAGGGGAAGATGGGTTTGGTACAAGCAGAGGCAGAGGATGCCATGGATGCTTTCTCTGTTTTGTTTTCTCTGATGGAATCCAACGACACTGCTGTACTGTTTGGTGTTTTAACGGGCCTTCATTTATATTGGAGAAAAAAGTTATTTTAACTTGGAGTGTGGATAAAAGTTGCCGATTATTGAAAGAGCAACTCGTACAAAGAAAGGAATTTTCATTCATTCATTGACATAATGGAAACATTGTATGTAAAGATAAAAAAATAGGAAAGAGGTGGGTATATTATTCCTTCACTTTCATGACTTATCTTCTCTCCTTGAGTAATAGTATTTGTTCGGATAAAATAATTAAGGCAACTTACGGGAGCATTCCTAAATTTCTTTAATATTCACTTACTTTCTTCTAGTTTTAAAAATCATGTTCACCTCCTTTATTTCTAAGCAATTTACCAAATTATCCTTTATTAGAAAACACCCTAATATCCCAATCTTCTTCCTTCTCAAGGCAGCCACCCACCTTCCCTAACCCTCATCCATGACCACCGCTTCTATGGTGAAGGTTGTTGTCATGTTCACGTGAAGAAGGATGGGTTGTCACTTTTGTCTGTTGCTGGGCCATAGTCGCACTCCTGGAGGAAGGCCACCACTTTCTTCTAGTTGACGGGTCATCACTTTAAGACAAGGTTTTGAAAACCGACGCCATAGTTTCAGGTTCTTTCGAGACGATTTTGGGGTTTAACCCATCCTAGCGTCCAGTTTGGGAGTTGATCGGTCGCGGTCAGTTCTGAACATTGCTTTAAGGTGAAGGGAAGACTGTAGTGCTCATCCTTTGCTTTGCATTCAAAGATCTGAATCACTGCGTCCCTGTATATCACCACTGTGGAGGAAGCAAGCAAGTGTTTTTTCTTTGTTTATCTCTTTTGCGATTTTCTGGTTTGATGGGCGTGTCTTGATCACTGCGCGTTGTGTTTGCTACAAAATCCAAAGGAAAGAGAGGAAGAGAAAGAGAAAGTGAGAGGGGTGAGAAAGAAAGCGTTGAGTTTTTCAAGTGTGTGGAGGGTTGATGATGGGGGAGAATGGAGGAAGAAGATAGATAGTTTTTTTTTAATAAAAGGTAATTTGGTAAATTAATTAGGAATAAGGAAGGTGAATATAATTTTTAAAACTAGAAGGAAATAAGTATAATATTGAAGGAACTCAGAGGAAGTTCCTATAATTTGCCCAAATAATTGCCCAAATAATTAAGGTCCATTCTCCACGATAATTAAAATATCTTTCATAGTGCTTCTTTAAATATAGAGTAAATTACACTAATTTTTTCTAAGATATTATAAAATTCATTTTAGTTCTTCTCTTTCTATTTAGATGTCATTAGCCTCCCTCCCCTAAATATATTGTTTGATATGGAATGAAGAGGAGGACCATGGGAATAAAAATAGACAATAATTGACAGAGCAACTCATAAAAAAAATATTATTCATACATATAAACACACATGAGAAACATATATGGAAAGATAAAAATTAGGAAAGTGGTGGGTGTATTATATTCCTTCACTTTCGTAACTTACCTTCTCTTTTTCAGTAATATTATTTGTATTATTGTTACATTGTTAGGATAAAATAATTAGTCCTTTTGTTAAAAAAAAAGAGTAAATTCTCAAATAGGTTCTCACTATTTTCATATTAGTCAAGTTGGTTTTTGATAAAATAAAATTACTCATTTAGTCCTTAACAATGCCAAACTTTAGACATTCATTAGTCCCTTAACAGAAAACGTAATTAAGGAGGTGATGTGGCTTGTGAGAATAGTGAGAAATGATGATAATGTGGTAAGTGGTAACTATAAGTGTTTGTAACTACATCACTTTGAGTTTTGAACTATTTAAACCCTGAATAAAACTATGACAACATCATTTTATTTGATGATAATTGTAATCGAATAATAAATTCTCAAACAAACCCTAATTACATCTAATTGCACCTAATTAAAACCTCATCCTACTATAAAGAGAGGTTAAAGGTATAAAACCATTTGTGACAACATCATTTTGTTTGATGACAAATGTAATAAAAAATAATCCCAAACAAACCCTAATTACATCTAATTGCACAAAATTGCAGCCCTCATCCTATGGTAAAAGGAGAGGTTAAAGGTATAAAACCACTCCTCCATTACTTTTTGGTTCAAGGACTAGTAATTGTCCAGAGTTTGTCATTGTTAGGGATTAATAAGTAATTTAATTTTACCAAAGACCAAGTTGGTCAATGAGAGAATTATCAAGGATCTGTTTAGGTTTACTCTAAAAATAATAATAATTAAGATCTATTCTCCATGATATTTCATGGTGTTTTTTAAAATATATTTTAAAAGTGACAAAATTAATATTTTCTCCATATTTATATCTTCTTCTTTTTATATATGTATTCAACATGTCTATTTAGTGTGTACAAACAATACTTCTCAAATATGAATCATTTTGAATTTGATTGTAACTCAAATTTTGTATTTATCTCTTTTATGTATCTCCACTAATACTACATACGGTTATGTTAATTAAAAAAAATTAATTTCTATGTACTGATAGTGTAAATTTTTTTATACTGTCATTTAATTATATACTATCATATTAACAAAAATTGTTATGTTTTACACCCACTATTTGAAAAATTATGCAAATGAAAAAATTTGATTTATGATGATGTAAAAAAGTTTTAGATCAACACATAAAAATTAAACTCTAAAAAAAATCTTTTAACAATTATCTTCTACAAGATTTAGATATAATTTTCTCATTGGTAATATAACTCTCACTTGGCATGTCCTCTAAGATCTTGTTCCAATGAAAGAGATATTGAATTTTTTTCCCGTAATATATAGAACCTACCAAAACCACAGTGGAAGAAATATCCACCACAAAACCCAGGCCTCAGAAAATTCATCCTTTTGAACACAACATCTTCCTAGTGGAAGAAATATCCACCGCGAAACCCAGGCCTCAGAAAACTCACCCTTTTGAACACAACATCGTCTGTTTTTTATTGGATATTCAATATCTCTTTCATTGGAACAAGATCAACAATTCATATATATATATATATAGTGATGAGATGTATATTTTCAAATTATTGAATGGAATCTTCAGTTCACCATACTTGTCATTTTCATTATATTTATGAAAAACAAGCAACGGAAATAGTTAACGCTTCGCATGAGAAGAAAGTGAGACCAAAATAAAAGAACTTCAGCATTATATTAATGAAATATTTAATTTCTCTATTATAAGTCTGCAAACTACCTACTTACGATACCTTAAGATTGCATCGGAATTAGCTCTACAAGGATTTAAATCTTGTATCTTTTTGTCTTTCTCCTCTTTCAAATGTATCTTAATAATTCATTTTAAGAAATCATCAACTAAAAGGGATATTTTTTGGCAAGGAACAAAAATATTAAGTTATTAGTAATTATAAATAAATTCGTTTTAACAAATTATTATAGTTGTATGGTAAAATAAAAAGGAAATAATAAATAGAATGCTAATGAAAGATGAGTAAATAACTTTTTTATTCTAACCTTTTTAATTTGGTATCAATTTGGTCCTAATAAATATTTTGAAATTAATTTAGTCCTAGCATTTGCTTTGATATAATAACTAAATTGATGTCAAAATAAAGAATTTTAGGGCTATATTGATGTTGAAAAAAAAAATATTAGAACTAAATTGATGTAAAATTTTTTATTATGATCAAATTGATGTCAAATTGAAAATATTAAAATAAAAAAATTATTTACTCATCTTTCTTTTATTAGATTCAAATTGATCTCAAAAATTTAATTTGGATCAAAGCAGTGTCAAATTCAAAATATTACGATAAAAAAGATTGCTTACACACAAAAAAAAACAAATTCAATCTATCTATATATATGGTTTCCCGCTCACTAGTAAATTAAAAAGTCCTATGTTGAAGTTCTTCTGATTGGAAAAATTGTGGTAGACAGTACATTCAAATTATCAGTGTACTTCACTTCAAAAAAAATTATCAATGTTATGCACTAAACTATGGTACTCTTATTAAACTATGGTATACACACACCATTTTAATTATAACCATTGATCATGGCAGAACACCCATACAACTAAAAAGTGAAGTGCATTTTTTTTTCTTTGTTCTCTCCTCTCTTTCATGCTTTGCATCCCTTCTATATCTCTTGGGCTAGAATCAGTGGCAGTAAGTATTGGTTAATTAGACATAATAATAAGTGCCCAAAATCAACATGAAGCCATACCGCATCTTAATAGAATGGATCCAACACAGAGGTAAGGTAAGATTTCAAATTAAGAACTATTAATTAACCTATAAAAAAGCCAAAGGGGTTACTCCAGCCAGAAGACCAAACAGGCCTTGGTTCTCGATCGAATCTAGCAGAGTGGCGTCGTTTGGAATCGAAATCACGATGAGACATTAACATTGGCCTCCTATGCTTCTCTACTCTATCCTTAGCTCTCATTAGCTCACAGCCCAGAAGAGAAGAAATAATGAATGAATCAAATGTGAAAGTGAGGGGGGTGCCACAGCTCAAGCTAGGAAGGGGAGGAAGCACTTCCTCGGTTGCTGCGGGTGTCAGGTGGTCTTGTGAGCGGCGGCGGCGGCGGTGACAGCACGATAGAGGTGGCGGTGACGCTATAAGCAGGGAGTGGTGGTGTCAGAGTAGGATAGGAGAAAGAGTTGGGTTGGGTTGGGGAAAAACAAAACTCTATAGTGTATTACAATGAAATAGTGTATCGATATATCTTTAATATCTTTATCGTTGAATAAGTTGATATGTGGTATGCCATAGTTTACTAAGTGTACCAAAGCCTTTACCTCAAAATAAGAATCAAATAGGAGTAGTACTAAACTTAGGGTTGGCAAAATGGATTATCCAATCAATCGACCATTTTTTGATGAAATAGATTGATATTTTTAATCAAATGATTATGATGGGCAATTCATCCTGCCTCTACTTATTTTATGGACATCCCATGGTGATGTATGACAGGTTGGTAAAATAACTAAAGATATAATAAAAAAATTAACTAACTTGTCAATCCATCATTTTTTTAATGATAAAACGAATTAACACTTTTAATTAAATAATCAAAATGGTTCAATTTGCCCTCTCCCATTTTATGGTCATGGCTGGACAGCTCTCCTAACTAAGCTCGCCTCATTTATTGCCTTTTGCTTGATGAAATCGCACTAGTGTTTAAAAGCACTAGTCAACATCTTTATCTCATTATATGATTGACTGGATAAATTCTTTCTTTTTTAGTGTGTAAAAAACAAATTATTGATAAAGATTAAAGAGACAAATAAGTGCGCATAAAAAATGAGGCAAGAGGTAGGGACAGGAATATTGAAAAAGATTATACCAACTAAGTAAAAGCTTATTGAAATATCTTTCAATGGTTTTTCGGGGTTGGTAGGGTCACGATGGATTATTTATGGTTCCGGCCATGTGCACTGTCGGACCTTTTCCTTGATGCAATTGTCACACATCTTTCACTGGTAGTGTTTGAGTTTGTACACCTTAAATTATAACTTCAAAAATATAAATTGGGTTGTCATTAGAGATTTTTTTTAATTTTAACATATTGTTGCCTAAAAGTTTAGTTAATTATATATTATATATGATTATATATGTGATCTTTGAAATAAGATGAAAGTCAAATTCTTTTATTAATATAATAATATATTGTTGAATTGTTGTGTACAAAACCTTTATACTAATAATATTTTAAGATTAATTTTTTGAATATATTTGACGAAGCTATATTAAATTACATTTTAACGTAATTTTTAGCCTCATTCACAATCTGGAAAAAAAAGTGGACAAAAAAAAACACTTATATTTAACCAAACCAATGAACCATAAATTATAAATTATAAATTATAAACAACACATACACATGAATATTTTGGATTCCAGTAGAAAAATCTGTTAGTCTTAGGGCTGACTATTACATACAGGAACTCTTCCGTTTTTAAATTAAAGTTAACAAGTTGATCAAATTTAGTTTCTTCTTAAGAAATCAACATATTGGACTTGAGAACAAGTGGATTTGGAGAAGCCGCAACAACTAAAAAGTAATCGTCTTTGTTTTGTTTTTGTTTTTGTTTTTTTTGTCAGGTCAAAAGTAGTCCCCTGCCAACTTATCTACACCCTCATTGGTAATTATGTTTTAAGTATGAAAAATTAAAAAGAAAAGAAAATCATAATCATAAATTTATAATCCGGTTATTTGGAGTTTAGCCGTTGTGGCGTTCCATTGAAAATTTTAATAAAAAGTAACTTTAAAATATAAATCACCGTCGATAGCATAAAGCCAAAAACCTTCACTCAATTTTAAAAGAGTCTATGGGAAAGTTTTTTGTGCAAAAAACAGACTGCAACTTGAAACAAACTTCAATTTACTTATCCGGTTAAGCGTTCGAATTTTGACATCACTGTTTCAGCCAAAAAAGACAAGCCTACGTCATGGACTTTTAAATTACGCCAATAATATATATATATATATATATATATATATATAAAATCAAATTAAGTACTTGTTTGGATGTTTGGATTAGTGACTAAGGAAGGCATGAGGAAGAAGCATGTGAGAACTAAATTGAGAACAGCCATCACGGCTTTTTTTTTTCTCTAATCAGAATCATCACGTTCATGTCAATAGCGACAACGTCTGAAAAATTATACAGTGAACTTGGACCCAACCCAATGAAGTACGGAAGAAAGATAACCACAAGACACAAACATATACGTGCAAATGAAGAGCAACAGACCCTCGTACATTTTGTCTATATAATTATTGTTACGGACGTAAAATTTGCCCCAGGCGTGCAAATTTGCATATTAATATTCTAAATTTACGTATATTATTTAAGTATTAATTTGACATATTCACCATGTAAAAAAAAAAAAGGGAAATCATCATTCATTAGATCATGATCAAATTTTAGTTAAATTCGATTATACCGTTACTTTGAATGCACCCAAAAAACCGTTACTAATACCCTAAAATTGTGAGAAGGGGAGGGAGTACATTCAATTCTGAACCTGTGAGGTTTCGTTTACTTTTATTACAAAAAAATGAGAGACACAAGTTAGCTGATCCAATGTGAGTGTCTTAATGGGAAGACTATTATTCATCTTGTAGTCAGTACTAAAAGTCGATACACTCCAAAATTGGTGGGACAGAAGTGACAGGCCTCCTAATTGGACTTTCCAGCACTCTGAATCAGTTTATGGTGGTAGGTGAAGGCGTGAAGCAGGCCCGCCTTAAGCCCCACCGAACGTGAATTGACGGTAATACGCACAAATGCCATTCAAGAACAAAAGTATATAAATGTATTATTAGATTTATTATTTATATCAGAAGGGCTCAAGTCAACATTGAGTTTCATTCAGCTGTTTACAATTTAGAGATATGTAGGGAATTGAGATATTATGAAATTTGCGATTTTGACATTTCAAATTTTTAAACACCTAAATATTTTATTCATAAAATATATGTCTCATCACTTACTTTTTCTTCTAACTTTATTTTCTTTCATCACTCTTCTACACTTCACATGGCCTATATGGATATCTATCCCAGTGTGTCAAAATAACATTACCCAAACCTTATAATTAAAAAAAACACTCGAGAAAGACGACAACTTCATTATCTGAACAATAATTAATTTTAAACTGAAAAATTGATAAAAGCAAAAGTATTATACTACATAGATAGATAGAGTCTTGGCTTGAATATTCATTAAGAGGTTCTCCCTAACTACTTATATAAGCTTTGAAATTTAGTGACTAGTGAGCCAATCCTCTTTTCCCTTAAATAGGTTATTTTTCTTATTGTTGACATAATAATTTTGAACCAAAAGTGATGCTTAAACATATCCTTCCCCAAAAGAGCAACGCATTTTGGTATTGGCATCATAGTTAGCTAAGGCAAATTAAAGACGTACTCTTCCTGCCCAAAGATGGCTGAGGCGATATTCCTATTCCACTCAACAGACCCAGAATCTAGGGATCAAATAAAATTTCCATTTTTGTTTTTATTCTTAACTGGTTCTGGTTCATGGATTTCCTTTTTCTTTTCGGTAGATAGGTGATGGATTTAATTTTAATTTGCGAAAGACAATCTTTTCTTAATAAATTACCATTAGCGCAGCTAATTGGACGAAGTTCCGTTTAATTCTTCGTTAGGGTTTTGTGGTTGTTTTCTTTTGGACTTGGCCCAGTTTATGTGTAGAAAGAATGTAGTTTCACTTAGGCCAAGTTTTCAGACCAAAACCCCACAGGCCAAGTTAATGCAGGGCTTAAATACGCCCCATCCCCTATCCGGTCCACCAAACCAAGAAATAAAAACTTTGTAGAGCTAGACTAAAAATTTGTCAGATGCATACAGATTGCGGTTAGATGAACGATAAATTTGTGCTGAAAGGCCCCATGACAACTCCAATAAAACATTTTAACAAAGACAAAGATGATAGAGTGGGTGTTAAATTAAGTGTTGGAATAGAATTTTTGAAAAGAAAAGAAGGCATTTATCAAAGTAGTATATCATTATGAGACAAGCAGATGAAAGGGATACGAAGATATAGAGCATGAAGGTAAGAACACTGGGAATACTTTCATTGTTTGGCAACTTTGCTAGTATTCAGCTACGAGAATATTCCAATCCATTCTAATCTACAGTTAGGGGAAAAATATCATTACCAATCCACCCCAATCTACAGCTGCTAGCAGTGTTATCTGCTAAATTGTGGGCTAACTTTACGTTCATCAGTTCGGAGCTATCAAGTATCAACATAAAGAATCAATCAATACACGCAAAGTAGAAGTAAAGGGGTGAACAATCATTTGTTTCTTTCCCTTTCTTTGATTATCTTCTGTCCAAAATACCTGCCATCATACATTAAATAATAACACTCTCATTAATTACATTCTCCTGTAAGTAAGACTCAAGAGAGTTAATATATTTAAACGTCTATTGCAAATATCAGTCAATTACACCCCGAAACAAGTAACATCAAAATTGACACAAAGAAATCAAGGACCTCCACTCATGTGCCGATAGTTAAGAGTAACATATATGCTGAAAAGGTGCGTATCATAGTATCAATTTGCAAGTGAGCTTAACCAAGCATGAAGCACCCTAATAATTGATATGATAATGAAACAAAATTACTTACTTACCGTCCAAGCATCATGAGGGTGGCCTGAGGGTTTGTCCCCGGGGACACACTGAAGACGGATCCATCAACAATGCGGAGGGAGTCAACTCCGATGAGCCTGAGGTCAGGGTCAACCACCCTGCCGACGACGCAGCCGCCGTGGTAGTGCCAGATGGTGCTGACGGTGCGGCGGCAGAACTCGGCCATCTGGAGGAAGTCGGCCTGGTCAGGGGGAGGGCGGGGCCCAAGAACCTGAAGTCCTGGCCTCCCAGCCAGTTCCTGAACTTGAAGTCGTTCAGCGCCCTGCTCCTCAGCACCTCCCCTATCTTCCTCGTCCCGTTCACGCACCTCTCCACATCTATCGGGTTGTTCAAGTAGTTGAACCTCACCACTGGGTTGAACCTCACATCCGTTGAACTCAGCCTGCACACCCACAACCATAACACACATTCATTCTTTATATATATATATATATATAGTAGTAGCCCCTGAAGTTGAACGAAACGAGACACGTACGCGCGCTATTCTAACATGAGCATGATGAATAATTAATTGAAGTATACTATTGATAATGTATAAATAACAAACTTCACTTTAAAAGTAATTAAGCCCGAATAGGAAAATGTTTTCTAAACATTATGATGTAGAAACGTTGAAAGATATGTACACTACATAAATATCAATGCATAGATAAGTGATGCATATATGTTTAGCTTTAAATGTATATCTTTGCCAAATAAATGATATAGAATTTTATGATAAATATTTAGGCAGCTAGCAAATAACAAACTTGCCTTTGAAAGCACTTACGCATGTCTATGTTAAAGAAGTTATGCATTTGATGACACATTATGCCAATTTGAGTGTGATTTAGTATTTTGAGTTTTGACGTAAGTGTGTTTGTCTATGTCTATGCCAAAGAAATTGATATATTTGATGACATATTATACTGTTCTAAGGATAAGGATTACATATGGTGCTTATTTTTGTAAATTTTTTCTTTAAAAAAAAAAACCGTCCTAACCAAACACGTTCTAAGGTTGAATAAGTATCAAAATACACTTATGCATGCCTATGTTTACATGAACTACTAAATATATTTGATGACACAAATACAATATATACTAATCTGACCAAGAATAAGTAACAAGATACACACACATGCCTATATATGTCTATGTATATTAAATGATCAATGAAGTGATGATAGTGTAAAAAACTCTCGCCTTAGAAAGCCGCTTGAGAGTGGCCCAGAGATCTTGGCAATGAGGGTAGCTACGGTGAGGTAAAGCGGGGAAGAAGGCGCGCGTATGAACACGCTCTGAGCAGGGGAAGCAAAGGGGATCACATTAGACGCAGCCTCAACATAGGCACCAGAATCGGTGATCCCCACAACCTGTATCAACGAATGCTCAAGCGGAACCGAGGGCACAATGGTAATCCCATTCCTGGGGTTATCGTAAAGGAAATGGCCCACGTAAGGGAGATGATGGGCCACGGAATCCCCACGAAGACAAATAGGGCCTGGGCCCAATCCCACTGAGAAGCAGAAGCTGCGGGCTCCCAATCGAGCCGGCGGAGAGTATCACCTCACCGCGCTCACGCACCATTGCATGGTGGTACCTCCCCATCAGGTCACGAAAGAGGACACCGATGGCACAAACCCTAGACGTAGAAGTTGGAGCGGAGGACGCGAGGAGCACGCGCTCCACGCTCGCGTAGAGCGCGACCTTGATGTTGGAGGCTTTGGCGTAGCGGAGAAGATCCGCCGAGCTGTGGCGGGTTCCGGTGGAGTCGAATGTGGAGCCGCCGATCTTGGTTCCCTTAGCGTGGTCCAGCGTGAAGCCGTTGTAGGGTGAGACCCCGGCCTCCAGCAAGCCGTCGCGGACGGCGGACTGCCAGGTTCGGAGGTGCGGTCGGAAGACGATCTCTCGCTCGACCCATTCGTAGGACTCGTTGGCGAGCTTGAGGTCCCAGTGGAGGCCCGAGCGGGAGAAGAATTCGGGGTCGGCGCGGCTGTAGAAGCCGGCGTTGATGGCGCTGCTGCCGCCGAGGACGCGACCGCGGGCGTTGGGGACGCCGTCCTCGGAGGTGAAGGGCTGGGCCGGGGCGTGGGGGTCGCGGGCGTCGCTGTTGAGGAGTGTGGCCAAGAAGCCTTCTTGGGTCATGAGGTTTGGGTTGGTGTGTGGGACGCCGCCGCGCTCGAGGAGGAGCACGCGGAACGAGTGGGAGAGTGTGGCGGCCAGGGGGCAGCCAGCGGTGCCGCCGCCGACTATGATGTAGTCGTAGTAGTCTTCCAAGGGAAGGTCCGTCGCGTTCACCACCAACTTCTGGTAACTTGGCTCTGAAGAAACAGAAAAAGATCAAGAATTAATACATTGATTACCACATTGATTTGAAATAATGATGGTGTTAGATAAAGAAAATTAGAAGGTTGTGGAATGATTTGAAGAGGTGAGTACCCTGTTGGTGCTGCTGCTGAGAGTTAGGGTCTTGTTGTGGAGCAGCAGAGGCCAAGACTGTGGTGTATAGCATCAAGAACAAGAGGCACTTCAAGGCGATGCTTCTTGTTCCTCTTCCCACCATGTTTTCTGCTTTTTCTCTTTCACTCTTGATGATGCGTTTGTTGGATTCCTTTTTCTCTTTGTTTGTTTTTGGGTGGTTGTTGCTTCTTGGGGAGAAGCTGGGGTAGTAGTTGAACTGAGAGTGAGTGAGTGACAGAAGAGAAAAGAGGGAAGAATTCAAAATGATTCAGGCTTCGGAGTTCATTGATTGCTCAAGACTTTTTGAAGTTTTTTTTTTTTAACCTCTTTTATCAACGCTCTGATCAAGAGCTTAAACGCAACGTCTCTATATTCCTTGACATGTAGAACTTTCTTAATTACCCGATTTTTGTATGGTTTCATGTCACGCTGTTAGGAGGATTTAGATTAGTATAAATAATGTCACGGTAGCATAGGGTATAAAAGAGATATTGGATTAAAATAAAACTTGTACGATCTCCATAAGAAGCAAGAAAGCTTTCACTTTGTGTGGTACTTGTTTAGTATATGGAGTGTACGATTTTCTATTTCTGGAGTTAACTACCTGTCCGCTGTGTAAAATGATGGTAGCCTTGAATCTTAATGCAGGAGAGGAGCTTGGATTTTATATGGACGATTTTATGAAGCTGGTCCTTTTGTGTTGTAATCTAGCATCGGGCTTTAACTTAAATGATTTGAGCTTTGACATTAAAAAAAGGAAAATGTTGTTTTAACATCCACCATGGTGTGAGAGGGGTGTGAGAGAAGTGATAGAGAGAAATAAGTTAAGAAAAAAAATAAGTGATAAGACTCATTTATTTCATAAGTAGAATATTTGAGTATTTGAGTAAAATAGGCATTGGGATAACAGTGTTGTTAGAAAATAGTATGAAGTGTTAGACTTGGAACGAACTGGATTTAACTTATGTGAACTGGATTGCTTTGAATTTTGATCAAAACTTGAGTCTTATTTCTAGTTCAAGCCTTATCAACACTTCCCTTCTCCTGTGTGTTACCCATTTGTTTTGGGTCACAATAACTTCTCCATATGTCCGCAACTGGGTTTGCATTCATGGATGGACCTCAATTTGTTGCAGGCTTGCAGCCAATCACTGTATGTGTGGGCTTTGTGGCAATCTACCCCACACCTTTTTTATTCTTGTTTTTTTTTTGTAACCCATCTGGGATGACGTGTAACAGACCAACACTCTTCATCTCATAGTTGGTGCATATTTCACCACTGTTAGATTTTGTATGACTCCTATTTCAAGATAAAACCTTTTGTTTTTCATCGTTAAATTTGAGCGGACATCCTGGACACCTCTTCTTGGGTAAGCAAGTAACATCCTTCCTCTTATATTATGTTGTACTATTACATTTTTAGGTAGCTTCTACCATGTCAAAGCTCACCAAAATATGCCTGGCGCTCGGTTATTGTTTATCGATTATACTAACTAGACTCAACATTCATATTAAGAATCAACCAACCAACCAATAAATATATGATGACTGGCTCAAGAAATACTGATAAAATAGGTACCATAGCAAATTATCAACATTATTAATTACTAATAAAACTCAATTTGATGAAAGTAACATTGATACACACATTTCCAAACAAAGCACCTCGAAGTCCTCCATTAGCAGTGCTTGCTTCTTAGACGGGCAATGTATATGATCGTTCGTCCCATTAGGCCGAAGGTGCCAGGAAACAAACCATAGTTCATGGGATAGGCCAAGGAAGAAAGCATCCATTTTAGGCCACACAAGACAAACACATAAAATGGTTCAAAGGCCATCGGCTTGGTTGACTTGAAAAAACAAGCATAAATTTCAACTTCAGACAAAGAAAAATCTTTATTTCGTAATGAAAACAATTAAAGTCTACGCTTTCAACAAAGCAACGAAAAAAAAAGGAGGAAATCGATGTTCTGAGAAAAGGAATAAAAGGAAAATAAAATTGCTTAATTAAGTTGCACTCGTTAAGGATGTGCGTATACTACTTCAAAAGGGCACAGGAAAGAACGAACTCAAACTAAACCATTATATTATATTATATTATAAAGTTGATGTTAAGTGAAAGAGGTGACGAATTGACAATTGTGGTGAACATTTACATTACAATTATACATTGCTTCATTATTCAGCAGGAGAATCCGACTGCTGTTGTAAGTTGACCGCGCTAAGCGCTATGAGTCAGCCCAGCTTTGTCTTAAGAATTGTTTGCATAAAAAAAAAACATGGAAAGACTATTGCTAATTCAAAGTAAAATCCACTTCATCATTTTAAACTAAAGTTTTAACAAGCAATAATGGATCATATCTATCAGTAAAGACTTTGAGATCCCATAAAGGCATAACTCTCTTGATATTTGATTACTGCATCTCTAGAGCTTGACCCTCACATTGGCAATTAAAGAGAAGGAGCATTTGTCACCCTAGTCGATCATGCGCCAATTACATAGTATTATTTTAAGTAACTCGTTGCATGGACAATGCGCTCAGCAATTTTAGTGAGATTCATTTAGAATTGCGTGGATGTATATATTCACTTGAGATTAACAACAATTGAACAAATGAATGCAGATCAAGACTTTTTTAACCCTTAAATGAATGAATTAGTTTGAGATGAGATTAAATGAACTAATTTAATGAAAAAAATAATATTTATACCATGTTTGGTTGAAGAAAGAAAATGTGAGAAAAGAAAATGAGTGTATTTTTATTTTTCACAAGCATGTTTGGGTGGAGTAAGGAAAATGAGAGAAACAAAAATATAATAAAAAACATTTTCTTTTATTTATTTGAATAGAAAATTAAATAAAATAAAAAATAATGATATCAATTGATAATTTTACCCTTATATTTTTATAAAAGGTTATCCAACTATAAATATGGAGTCATGTAAAAAAAAACTAGTAAAAGTTAATGCGATTTTATCATAAATTCATCTATCAAAATAATATAAATAAGTATAATAAAAATAAATATTCTATTTTTGCATAAAAGCATTCACATTTATATTTCTTTTTGTCTATTGCCACTTTCATCTCTTTTATTTTTATTTTAATATTTTTATTAAAATAGACTTGATTCAATAAGTTGATATATATGTGGGTACTAATGAAAATAATGGCATGTAGTGTTTTGAGCTTTTCCTTTCTTCCATGCCCATCCACGTTTGGAAGGAAAAAAAGGGATCCCATACGTATTTTTTTCAGTTCTATTCTTTCCTACCTTCCTTCTACATTCAAACAAGATAAACTCCCTTTTTTCTTTTTTTTGAGCTTTGGTTGATTGCGTGAAAATTAGCCGTACGGAAGCGATAAAGCACCAATCATGTATTTCAGCGGCAAATCAAGATGAATTGGCAACTACAATTACAATCCAATACAATTCAGCGATGGCCATCCTTATACGAAAATTCACACGATACCTTTTCGCACCATTAATATTTTCCCTTTTTCTAATTTATTTTCCTCGTTCTTTCCTCTCATTTTCCACTCAACCAAAACAAAAAAGTCTCAGTTCGTATCACGTGCTCTCATCATTTCACCAACCAATTAGCGGTTAAAAAAATGCATGTGAGGATACATCTAAAGAAATTTGTTGATGAGGATCGCTCGAGCGTGCTGTGTGCATATGCTCGAGATTTTTAGTGGTTTGATATGAATGCTTGCACTCAACAATTTTTATTATAATTTGTTAACAATGCTGCACTATGTACACAGATTTTAAACCGTTATATGAATGAATGCATTCAAGATTTTTAGCCAAAATTAACGGTAACAAAAACATGTGAACACACATAGCTGAAGAAATTTGTTGATAAATGATCGAGGGTGTTTTAGCTAATAAACAAATGATTGAAATACTTTTATTAGATGAGTTTGAATCAAATTGCAGTGGTATATTTGCTACCAAAAAAAATCAAATAATTTGATGATAAATACAATTAAACAGTATTATGTGCATGTGAAGATACATAATTGATGAAATTTTCTCAGGAAATGATTGTGTGTGCGCAAGAGATTTTCAGCCGTTACATAAATTAATTCAACTCAACTTTTAGCCACGATTTGTTGAGAAACACTCAAGCATGTGTACACCTTTGATTTTTAGCTATAATTCACTTCGAGACACGAGGGTAATAGGATACATGCAACTGAGACTTTTAGTTGCTAAAATGAATGACTGCTGCACATTATTATTGAACACTACACAATATGTGCACTTATGATTGGAAGTTCACTTTTTTATTTTCTTTTTGTGTAGTTGGTGATATTGTTGAAGTTATTTAAGTTAATAACTTAATAAGTGAAATCATTTTAATTAATGAAGGCAATGATTTTAAATCGTATCCGCTCCAAAAGGTTACTGCCTTCGTTTCTGTTTTTTTTTTAATAAGAAAATATATTAAGAAAGGCAATAAATTAATTTTTGTAATGATACAAAATTGTATAATTAGATGAAATTATCCATATTCACTTTATTAATGTAATTAATAAATTGCTTCATTAATATACTATTTTTATTAATATAATTAATTAGATTGAATGTATTATTGGAAGAAGAAATTAATATTATCTTCAATTTAGGAATTGACAGATATTTTAAAATAAAAAATATCAAAAACATAATAGATAAATTGAAATGGATGAAGTATTATAATAAAAATTTATTATTTTCATTTTCATAGCAAGTAATTAATTTGAAAGTTAATTTGTATATTTGTATTAATAATAATAATAATTTTCTGATGTATATCAATTGCATATATATAATAAGAAGTTAATATAAATCAAAATTTGAGCATAACTATAATTGTTAAAAATAAAAATATTTATATCTTCGTATCCTTTTATATTTACCTATAAACATTTAGTAATTAATAATCATATATTTAAATTGTATTATTTAATATATTATTTAAATTATTAATTAACTAATCTTTAATAATAATACAACAACAACAACTAAGTTTGGTCACACTAAATTAGGTTGGTTGCATGAATTAAATGACGACATAGTATTTTATCATATATATATATATATATGTTTAATACATTAACATTTAAATCTCTTCTTACCATTTATCCTATAGTTTTCTTTTGTTTTCCTTTACCTTTAGTTATAATATTACCCTCCATTTAATTTACTCCTTTACCGAGACCTCTACAGGGCTTTTTCATAAAAGTCCAAAAGGAAATATTCTACCATCTTCTCTATAATAGGCATTATCCAAATTTCCTCTTTAATGCACTTATTCATAATACTATCATGTCTGATTACCACTTATCCATTACAACATCTTCATCTACGTCACATGTATCTTATTTTCGTGTTGGCTTTTTATTGCCAACATTCAGTCTCATATAACAATGTTAATCATATCATTATATAGTAAAATTTACCATTAAACATTAGAGGCGAACTTTGTTAAATTATTAGTGGCTAATTTTGTTAAGTTATTAATAATTAATAAAATCAGCCATTAAACCATGAGATCTAGTATAGTTGGTAATAGCTTAGACTCTTAAGCATATAGTTAAGGGTTTAACTTTTGACAATGTGTATCAAAGAGTTTTGTGGTTGGAGTCAAAACAGTTGATCTGCCCCATCCGTTGCCACCTCTAGTCAAAACCCACATCTATGAGTTCTACACTTCGAAGGATTAGTGACTGCCTTCCAACAGTTAATATCCTAAATTCACCTAAAATAAAATTAGCCATTAATGTGAGGAATATAATTAATGATTATATTAATATAGATTATAAAAATTTTACACATAAGAATCATTTCCCCTTTTTTTTATGATTTCAACTTTAATTCATTATTTATTATAAAGTTTTTGCATAATGGCCTGTTAGCCATTTAATATAAAAATTATTAAATTAACATAATGACAACAATTACGTAAAATTAAAAGCAGATTTATTAACTTCTGCTAAATGATAGCTTTGTCTTGTGCAATCAATGTCTCATTAAAATCTTCACATATATTAAAATTTTCCAAGTCACAGGTCATGCACAATAAAATTATGAGAAAAAAGTTAAAAAGTTAGAATTTCATTATTATCTTATTATGAATAATTCCAGACTTAGATTTCGTTAGCATATTTATGAAAAAAAAGGTCATAATCTATTGTTATAGAAATCAAATTTCTGCAATTGAATGTTATTCCACATATGAAAAACAAATTGAATGGTATTGCAAATAATTTAACACTTGAATCTGCATTAATATTTATCATGGAAATGATTTATTATATAATCTAACTATTTTAAATTTTAATTATTCTTATAACTCTGTACATTGCATGGCCATTATTAGTATATTGTTTTGAAAATCGAGACAATTACATGAAAATGTTTAATTGAGGTTTCGCAAATATGTTAAGTATATAAATAAAACATGTTAAAAAAAATCAAGAGTAAATGTTTATTTTAAATTTTGAGATTGTATATATATTTTATTTTATTTCATGAAATTAAAAAAATTAATAATTATTCTTTGAAATTACAAGAAAGTAATTTAAATTAATCTTCTTGGTAATCCAAACATAATATATACAATATTTATATTTGGGGTTAACTTGAATAATTTTTTATAATTTTAATGATTAAATAATTATTTTATTAATTTTAAAAAATAAAATAAAATATATATACAATTTCTAAAATTAAAATAAACTTTTATTCTATTTATTTGTTTCAATTTCAAATTAGTAAATATTAAACTACTAATTGATGTCTCTGCTATATGAAATTCTCATATTGAACATGTAAAAAGAGATTATAAAAAGGGTGAAAGAATGATTCAATCGAAGACTGATTGACGTGGTCGGATGGGTTCATCATTTGAGGTAGTCCAGTCTATGTGTCCAGATGGGCCCAGCTTCAGAAAAATATTGAGAAATTGTTAACAAGATTTGAACTGTCTTTCTTTTTTATATTAGAAAAAAAAACTATTATGAGGAGATATGAAATGAAAAGTCTTTTATATCATTAATACAG
This sequence comes from Dalbergia oliveri, assembly GCA_030441495.1. Lineage (NCBI taxonomy): Eukaryota > Viridiplantae > Streptophyta > Magnoliopsida > Fabales > Fabaceae > Dalbergia > Dalbergia oliveri. The sequence goes on from JAMLFY010000016.1 coordinate 991,026, forward strand.
TGCTTTGTAATTGCATAAAAAAAAAATTAGAGAGTAAGTGCTGATTTTATTATTAATTTTTTTTTCTTTTCCGTTTAGGAAATTGGGGTGGAAGAAGGGCATGCATAAGATAAGACGCAGTTGAGGTAGACACATCACAGACGGGCATAGGGTGTAGCTTTAGAGGTGGTGCGTGTTATGAATGGACAGGGAGGAACGGGATTGGGGTTACCAAACAGCTCTCTAATTTTCCTCTCTCTAGAATAATATGGGCAGAGTGCAGCGCAGTGCAAGGCGTGATACGAAATTATGAATGAATATGATACGATGATACGTCCTCCCAAGCATGTATCGTATCGTATCGTATCGTATCGTATAGCAGAGAGTACAGGATGCACCCCCAATCCAATCGCTTCCAGTCGTCTACGCGCATTGAGGTTCATGAGGGGAATGGTGCTTAAACGTGATTGGTCCACGCTTCTCACGGGCCATGGGGGCGCGTGGACCCCATCCCCTTGTAAATCTCGATTCTCTCCTTCGATGCGATACCAACCTCACCTCCCTCTTCCTCCTCTCCTCGCCAATCTCAATCCCATTCTCTCTCAAATAACCCTACCCCTTTTCTTTTCCACTAACCCTTTTTTTTTTTTTTTTTATAATTATTTTCTCATATTTCTCCATCGAAATTTCCATTTTCCAAACAAATAAATAAAAAAAACCTGTTCTCCTTTTTTCCTCCATTTCTTTACTTCACTTTGTTTCTTTCTTCCTTCCTAGCAAACCATAGGTAGCTAAATCAAAATTTCTTTCAATCCTTACTCCTTGTTCCTCCAGTTCCTAGAAGCTTCTCTTCTCTTGTCTTCTCTTGTCTTTCTCTTCGAGTTGTTGTGTTCATCTTGACCTTCGATTCTTTCTCTTTTTTTCTTCCCACGAAATGGATTTAACAACAACATGAACAAGTTATGACATCATGATATGATCTTGTTCTCGTTTTTCTTGATAGCAAACCCTATCGCATAGATCGATTGTTTCGTTTCAAACACTGATATGAGATGAGGCCGAATCAATCTCCACCGCCGAACTCCTCCGCCGCCGTCAACATCAACAACAACAGCAACAGCAACAGCAAGGGAGGTCGCCGGCGCAGGGACTTGACCCTGCCGCTGCCGCAGCGCGACACCAAGCTCGCGGTGCCGCTCCCGCTGCCTCCGTCCTCGGCGTCCAGCTCCGGCCCCAGCGGCCACCAGTTCATCCCTTTCTCGGAGCTGGAGCGCCTCAACCGCATCGGGAGCGGCAGCGGCGGCACCGTCTACAAGGTCGTGCACCGACCTACCTCGCGCGTGTTTGCGCTCAAGGTGATCTACGGCCACCACGAGGAGTCCGTGCGTCGCCAGATCCACCGCGAGATCCAGATCCTCCGCGACGTGGACGATCCGAACGTGGTGAAGTGCCACGACATGTACGACCACAACGGCGAGATCCAGGTCCTTCTCGAGTTCATGGACGAAGGCTCGCTCGAAGGGAAGCACATCCCGCAGGAGAGCCAGCTGGCGGATCTGGCTCGCCAGATCCTGCGAGGCCTGGCTTACCTGCACCGCAGGCACATCGTGCACCGCGACATCAAGCCGTCGAACCTGCTCGTGAACTCGCGGAAGCAGGTCAAGATCGCGGACTTCGGCGTAGGGAGGATCCTCAACCAGACGATGGATCCGTGCAACTCGTCCGTGGGGACGATCGCGTACATGAGCCCCGAGAGGATCAACACCGACATCAATGACGGACAGTACGACGCTTACGCCGGTGACATATGGAGCCTCGGGGTTAGCATCTTGGAGTTCTACATGGGGAGGTTTCCGTTCGCGGTTGGGAGGCAAGGGGACTGGGCGAGCCTGATGTGCGCGATTTGTATGTCGCAGCCGCCGGAGGCGCCGCACACGGCGTCGCCGGATTTTAGGGATTTTGTGTCGCGGTGCCTGCAGAGGGATCCGTCTAGAAGGTGGACCGCGTTGAGGCTGCTTAGCCATCCTTTTATTGCTCATGCGGTTCCTCAACAGAGTCAGGTTCACAACAACCTCCACCAGCTCCGGCCTCCTCCACCGAGGCCACTGTCTTCCTAGTTGCTACTGCTGCTACTAGTCCCTAGCTCTAGCATTCCCCCACCCTTTTCTTCTTTTAGTTTTCTTTTTTGGTTTTTGTGCTTTCACATCATATCAGATCAATGACTTTCTTTTCTGTAATTTTTTATAACAACATGGGATGGCATCGGATTAATTGAAAAAAAAAAAACCATAATTCTCGCGGATTATTTGCTGCTATTCGTCTTCTTGTTTCCATTTCTTTGTTCATTATAGGATGGTTCTTGTTTGAGTTTAATTTGTATGTACTGCCAGCTGCTCATTTACAACCGCATCTATTCAAATCCTTTCATTTGCGTGATTTTTGGAGTAGTGGGAGAGAGAATTAATGTTTGCTGACGTGACAGAATGCAATTGAATCACGGGTAAAAATATTAAATTTGTTTTACACGATAACTGTGCTTCAAAATTAAACTCTACTTTTATACTCTACTTTTGTTTACGTATGTACGGAATCAAGATTGAATGAATTTTGAGGTGAGCCATAGGAATTGGATAGATAGATGTGTGTACTGATTTGTTCTTGCCATTGTCATAAATTGAGCTCATGAAATTGAACTCATGACAAGCCAGCCCCCTCTTTTAGTCTAGTTTTTGTGTAACAGAAGTGTGATCTTTGCCCACTTCCCTTTTCTATTGCGATTGTGTTGTTTTCGCCTTATTTTTTGTTTATTTGATTTTAATCCCGATGAATGTGTTGTGTTATGTCTGTGTGTGTCTTGGAATGGATGATGTAGCTGAAGAAGGTGGAGGTGGGTTTAGTCCTTCCTCATTATTGTTGTTTGAACTTAGAACTCTCTTGCTAGAAAGAAGAGTATATTTGCATTTTGTCCGGGTTGTTGGTAATGTTAAATTATCTTTTCAACTGTGGCTGTGGTGTCAAGATTATTTCTAGAGTCCCCATTTTTATTCAATCATTTGCTTCATTTTCCCTGTGAGGATGCTATCGCACATACTTGCATTTGTTAAGGTGATGGAAAGGTGGAACCATGATTTGTTAACTAGTCATGCAAACTATTGTCGTTGGAATTTATTGTTGTTGTATATATATTCTCATTATTCCGAACTTTGCTGCATGGGATGAGAGAAGGAACAAAGTCTCATTGTGATCCTCTTCCTTAGACTACTCTAGCGTCTTTCTCAAATCTCAACCTTCCCTTAGATTAGGTTTTCAATTTTGCGAGTCCCGAGGATTTTTGGATCACTTTAGACTACTCAATTACTCACTTGAACAAACGATTATTATTGTCTCTCTGGTGGTCGGCTGCCATTTTCTGAAAGAAAATAGTCTCTTTTAAGTACTTGGTCTTAGATTTCTATGAGTTTTGCATGTCCTGTAATGCTTTATAGGTTAAAAGAAGAAACGCTAGTTCATGGGAATCGTTACTTTTGTCTGCTCTGCAACGTCTTCTACAAGATGAAGTCGTTTTACTTTTTGTTGAAGCCTATTATTTTCCATTCTGGTTGCTTATTCCGAGGACGGTAGGTTGTGTTGTGCTCTTCTTTTCTGGTTCCGTTTGGTTTCATCGCATTCAATTGTGGCCATTCTAGTTATTCAAGGATGACATTTTCAGTATTATCCAAATCCGGAAATTGCTCGAAATGGAGGAACCATTTGCGTGGCACCTGCCAGTAGGGGATTGAGTATGAGTGAGGTGGGGGAAGAGGCTTGAAATGCTATTATTGCTTGAGGATTTCAATCATGGTGGAATCAGACACATACTGAAAAATGTCTCTCATGTGTTGGTTGCTATTGCTGGAATCTCGAGTTACAAACCAGGAGACATTGGAACCAAATGAAGTTGTAGATGCTATTGAGACCTTGACCTAAGTCATGCATGAGCTTCAGCTTCGTTTATCTTGTCCTAAAAAGGTCAAACCTGTGTTAAAAAGTTTGAAGAGAATGTAGCCAAACTACTGGCAAAGCTGGTTCATTGAAAATTTGGGAAATCATTTCAAAAGTTACGACAGCACCTACCCTAACAATAATTGTTTGGTTGCCTCATAAAGTAGTACGATTTGTTAGTAGAATCTCTATTAAAATACTCACCTTAGGTCAGACAGTTGAATATTAGGTGCTGTATATTTATTCAGAGAAATAAGCAGATCGTTGTGTTTCGGCCAGATTTAGCTGCTACGACCTATGAGTGTTTCCTCACCTTGTGCAAAAATACCATGGTGGTGTTAATTGTGGTAAGCCAGAGAGTAGGAAGCAATTATGCCTGTCATGTGCTCCGCTATGTCTTGTTTGGGCAAAACTCCGTAGAGTGCAGTCTAAAGTGAAGGGGTACGTGACTGGGGATGTGTTAGTTGAACCCTTTGCTCCCTCCACATCTTAACACCCTAGACAGAGGGGGAAATAATTATGAGAGAAAATGATGAAACGACACATAAAAGAGTTAAAAATAAAAGGAGACGATGGGTGTCTACAAAGATTAAGACGTACAAATATTATTTCTCCGGGTACGTGAGAATGATGTTCCCTTTGTGAAAACTGAACTTTACTGCACTACTATGGAGTATTGTCCTTTTTTTTTTTTTTTAAATAGCTATTTGCTATGGTGAATAACAAAGAAGGATTTATGACCAAAAACAAAAAGATAAAGAAGGATTTTTTTTTTCAGGAGCATAGAAGGATATTTTTCGGTCAAGGAACATTGAAGGATTAGATGCACATATTGCATGACCCTTCATTTTTTTTTTAGTGTGGATTGTCTAGCCCATTTGTTTCTTTTTGGGTCTGAACTAGCCCATTTCTGTTTTCCGTATGCAGTTGAATGGGTTAGTTGACCTTTTGGTGGCCCATGATTTATGGTGATGCGCCGTCCCATTCTACTCCGATTTGATGTGCTTAGTGCTAATAAATTTATTTGTAAATAGCAAATACAAATTAGGATTTCCTTGATGACAAGATCTGATTGAACATATGAGGAATCTTCCCTACTCATCATCTTAATGAAATATAAGAACATATCCAATTGTTGGGCACTGAAGCGAAGGGAGTTCTTGGTGATTAGTTTTGGCTGATACATCAACATCGTCGATGCTGTCGACCAATGAAGAAGAGCGTGATATCATTAGGAGTGGGAGGGACAGAGCGCGAGAAGATTATTTCAATTAACCCTCGGAGGCCAACTTGCTATCCAATCCAATTGCTATCATAAAGAAAAATTAGTTTGCATATCGTAGCAGTTGGCTCCTTTCCATTCTGAATGCTGTCCCTTCACCAAAAAGACGGCTAATGAATAATGTTACAGATAAATAAATGTACACCTCAATATGAAATAAGAGTATAATCTGTTTGGTTAGTGGGTCCTTAAGCATCAATTCTAAGCAGTTCATAAATCTTAATCCTAACAATGAACATTAATTAATTTGATTGAGAAAACTAATATTTATAGGATTTAATTTTTATACACTTAGTGTTTTTTTTTTTAATCATCGAATCATATAATAATATATTAGCAAATATGATCAACTTGCATCTCTATTATTTGAAAATTCATGTAAATAGAGATATTTAATTGATGATCAATACATTAAAATTAAATTCATATTTATATGAGAAAATTAACATAATTACACCAAAGAAAAGACCTAGTGCTTGGATAAGCAAATACTAATTAAATAATGAGTTTACTTTTTATACATTGACATTGTAAAATTATCCAATCAAAATATTTCATTTGTATGACTTTCATATAGTGAAAGAAAGTCAACTATCATAACTATGTGTAATACATAATTAAATAATTATGTGTAAATTTTTTACATTGTCAATGCATACAAATTAAATCCTTAAATAATTAATTATTCTATTTATGTTAATTTCATAGGTCAATTTACAAAACTCACTTCAGCAATAAACCAAATTGAAATTATTAATGAATTCTTGATTGATTTAGAGCGCATTTGTTTGAGATTATTTTGGTTCAAAATATCTTTTTCATTAAAAAAATTAATTTTCATATATATAGATAATTTTTTTAAAAATAATTAGAAATTCAAAAAATTCAGTTTTCAGTTTTTTTTGTAGAAGTTAAAAATAGTAGCTTATAAAAAAAATTAATTTTTAATTTTTTAATTATATTTAATATTTATGTTTCATAATTTTTTCAAAATCTGAAATAAAAACACTCTTAACAACTTTGGTATTTGCTTCCCCTTAAATAAGATCTTACATTTAAGACCAGTAATTGGGGGGGGGGGGGGAGTAGCGACATAAAAACTTAACTCTTTTGTTGGCCGATTGAATTCAAATCAAATTATTTAGAGTCAATGAACTATAACTTATATGACCGAAAAAAAAAACTATATATTTATAGTTTAAATAAAAAAAATTAGAAACATATTATAATTATGCTGGTTTTATCTTCATTTTGAGCCCAAATTTGCTACCCCAAAATATAAAACACCAACGACAACAAGAAACGAGACTTTTTGCTTCAAAAAGTATCATATTTGATCGATAACACAAGATGGAAAGCCCATGATTGAATAAAAATGTAACGCTATTGTTCTAAAATAAAACGGCATCACACTATTTAGTTGTACATGGCGGACAACATATATACGGATACGGATATAAGTATTGTGGTCATGCCTCGCCTCTGTCGCTTTCAAGTTTTGACTTAATTGAAGCTTAAGCTGGCATTCCATAATATAATTTGCTTTGTAATTAATGTTGTATTATGGAAATGGATGTTCAATTTGGAACTCCCGCTGCAAGCCTTGCCCTTAGATCTTTTCGTAATATTTTGCCCGAGGGTGACTTGGGAATAGCATCAATGAAGAATACTCGGCTTATTCTCTTGTAAAACACAACCTACACGCAAAGCACATTATTAGATTAGAGTTGGTGTGTAAAATTACAGATAGTCTTTTTTTTATTTGGAAAATTACATATAGTTTTAAAAGAGTTATTATATGCAGATGTCAATTTTTAATTGGCTAAGGGAGAAAGGCGATAAAAGATTTTTATACTGATGTGTAAAATCCTATGGTATTTGTGAAAAAACAGGGGCAAACAATTTTTTTTAATGGAAAAATTAGGTGGATTCGATCGGTTTCAAGGGTAAACAATTGAAATAACTTGAAGAATGATAAAAAACAAAATTACCTGTTTGGAGACAAACTGTTTAATTTCATCCTCAGTAGTGTCAGTACAACCATTTGATCTCACCACAAATGCAACAGGGACTTCACCAGCAGCTTCATCCTTCATTCTGAAAAGTCAAAATTTTGGGAAAAATTATTTTATTGATTATAAATAGGTGACGGGTATAGTTCAATAAAAATGTATTTTAAAAATTGATATATTTGAAAAATAAAGAGAAGTAAAAAGTTGGCACACTTACGGGACCACAGCAGCATCAGAGATCTTAGGATGTGATAGAAGAAGGGCTTCGAGTTCAGCTGGAGCCACTTGGAACCCTTTGTATTTAATCAATTCCTTCAGCCTATCAACGATGAACAACTCATCATCATCATCGATGTACCCAACGTCTCCCGTATGCAACCAACCTTCTTTGTCTATGGTTCTTTCAGTAGCCTCTGGGTCATTTAGGTAACCTAAACATTTAACAATTTAGTATGTGCCACAAACTTGGTCAAACATATTTTATAAATTTTAAATAAATCTAATATAAATATATAATGTTTATAGCACCGAGTCCAATGGGCTAACCCGAGTAGCTTGAAAAATATGTTGACAAATTGAAGTAAAAGTAATAGTTGGTCCAGCACACCCCAATGACTCAGACTAATTTTTTAAAAAACAAAAACAATTAAATTATAAATATTCACGACAGACAATTCATTATTATTTACTTATGGCTTACACTTTTTAGTGGTTTATTTACATGAATATTCTTAATAAAGTTAAAAATAATTAAAAAAGATTTGTTCTTTCAAAAAGATCTTTTTTTAACCGGGCACTCAAATCTCACTCCACTGCCATTTTTTGGTCCAAACCTAACTTGGCCCAAAATATGACCTTACTTGAATTATAAAGACAAGATGAGCCTTATTTTGACAGGCCCAAAAATGGCCTTACTTGAATGACTTTTTGATCTTATTCACTTGAATAGCATTTTTAATGTTATAATTCATAAACATATTTAAGAATTTAGGAATTTGACAATCATATATCCTCTTTTACTTTGTTACATCCAATGTAGTCTTTTATTTTGTCACATCCAATGTACTAAATGAAGTCTAAACACAACGCAGGTCAATTTGTCAACTAACAGGAAAAAAAAAGAAATGAAAATTGGGTATTTTCAATTAGAATTTTGATTTCAAATTTCGTGAAAAATGTGAAACGAATGTATAAGTGGTGAACAATTATGTTGATGTACGGAAGCTCCAGCATATAGACTGTACCTTTCATTATCTGGTCGCCTCTAATGCAAATTTCACCAGGTTGATTTCGAGGTAGAGACTTATCAGTTTCAGGATCCACAATCTTCATATCTGCATTTCTGACGACGGTTCCACATGCTCCTGGTTTTCCATCTATCGGTTCTTTAGCAAATGTTAAGCACATTGTTAATACTGGACCTGCCTCTGTCATCCCATATCCCTGCATTTAATCATCAATGTTTTGTTAATTCTCAGTGCTATGGAAAACCAACTTCTAAAGAAAATAATGTTTTAATTTGTTTAGGAACATGTTTTCGAATGTTAAAAAGACACGTTTTTTTTGAAGGAACACGATTTTCGGAATTTGAATGTTAAAAAGACATCTCAGCCGGGGTTCGATCTGTGGACCTGAGCCTTGAACCGCCTTTTTTTACTTTTCACACAATAAAATGAGACAAAGAAGAGCTCCAACAGTTGGTGGGTCTAACACATGGCCGAGAATGATAGGATTTTGATTGGAAATATTACAAATTATGAGAGAATATATCACCATAATTAGGTTTAATAGAGAGATGTGGAATCAGAAACACTTCAATTGGAGACATTAATATAGGACACGGGGTTTCCATGACAAGAAATAGTGATTTTTTTTTTCTTTCAAATTTTTTAGTTTATTTCTTTCGAGCAATGCTAAATAGTCATTTGTAATTATTTGTTAGAGAATGATTATCACTGCTTGCTAAAGTCCAAAAAAGACATAAAAGAGCCGAAGTTACACATCTATCCAGTGGTTAAGAATAATAACACATTATTTCGGCAAAAATTTGAATGTTTGTGTATTTTACTTGTTTTTGACCCCACTCAAATATGGTGTCCAATAACTAAGGAAAAAACATTTATGTTCAAAGAAGTAATTAAGATTTAAGATATACATAAATAACCAAAAATTTAATTTCTGTATACTAGTGGAGTTTTTACCATTAGAATTTTAACTAGATGGTGATTCTGATAGAGGTAATTATTTTCTTTGATTTATCATTTTAGTGAAATTCTATTAATTAATAATGTAAAATTGTTTTAATCACATAAAGATTAAAGATTTAATCTTAAATATAAACCTGTCCAAGCTTGGCTTTGGGGAATTTGACCCTGACAGTGTCTTCAAGTTCTTTCCCAAGGGGAGCCCCACCAGATTTCAAGACCCTAATAGAAGACAAGTCATAGCTATCAAGATCCGGTGACTTGGCAATGGCCAGCACAATGGGCGGCACAACAGGGCAAATGGTGACCCTGTGCTTCTGAACCAGCCCCAAGAATGCCTTGATATCGAACTTGGGCATCAACAAGATAGCAGCCTTGGCCCTCAACCCGCACAACAACACAGAGTTGAGTGAATAAATGTGAAACAAGGGAAGCACACACATGAGCACATCCTCGCTGTGGAAATAGAGGTTCGGGTTCTCCCCATCAACTTGCTGTGCAACACTAGTCACCAACCCTTTGTGTGTCAACATTACACCCTTTGGCAACCCTGTTGTTCCCGACGAGTAAGGGAGTGCCACAGCATCATCAGGGTTAATCTTCACATCATCGGGGATTTCGTTCTCGTCTGCTTGGTCTAGCTCCGAGAAATGCAAGTGCCCCTCTGGGGGATTGTCCACGAACATGAGCTTCAAATGTTGGTCCAAGTCCTTCACTTTGTCGTAGTAACAAGCTTGTGTTATCAGCAACTTTGCGTTTGAAGCTTTCGCCTGTTTGGCGATCTCGGCAGCGGTGAAGAAGGGGTTGGCGGCGGTGGCGACGGCACCGCGGAAGGAGGCGCCAAGGAATGCGAACACGAACTGTGGGGAGTTGGGGAGCAAGATCATGATCACCTACAATTGTAAAGGTGCGGGTGAGTATTGAATATACTTTGACAATAAATGCAAAATTTAATAATTAGGGTGCATCATTTTCAAAAAGAATGATACTATAATTTGTATTAAATACAACAATTTAATTTTGACGACTTTAATAAATATGGTTGACTCCCATTTACAAAGATCTGATTGGATGAAAATGAAAGAATATTTTATATAAACTCTAAATAAACTACTATCAAATGACAAAAGGTAAATATTAATTTAATATATAATATAACTAGAAAAAAATAATTGATAAGAACGTAACTTGAATTTTTATCTTTTTTTTTTTATCAAAATCACCGAATTTTAAAAATGGATATTATGGATATATTTCAATCAAAGAGAAAAATTTCCAGAGATATGCTAATAATATGAATGTAAAATTACTATACGATAATTCAGGGTGTATCACCAATTTTTGAAGTATTTATGCATAATATATATTATAGATGATCACCTCGCCTTGTTGGATGCCAAGTTTGTTCAGCCCTGAGGCAACTCTTCGTGCTGTAAGCTCAACGTCGAAGTAGGTGTAGATTTCACCCGTTGGAGCATTGATCAAACATGGGCGTGACCCAAATTCTGAGAGGTTCTCGAAGCAATAGGAATGTAAGGGGAGGTGTTTGGGGATGTAGATATCTGGAAGCTTGGACCTGAATATGATGTCCTGTTTTTGTTGCTTTGTTTCTTTGTCGATAGCCATGGAGATAATTGATTAATGGATTGGTGAGGAGAGTAAGAGAAAGGCAGAGAGTGATGAATGTGTTGTGTGGTGTGCCTCAACGATGAAATGAACTTCTCTGCCCTGAGGAAGAAGAGGAGCTTGATGATTGTATTTGTAATAAAGGATTGGCTTAAGGTGATGTACCAAACAAGGTTACAATTAAAATAGAGGATTGGTTAAGGTGGGGGTTGGTGAAGGGACAAAATGGAGATTATGGAGAATACTTGAAAGGAAATAAATGAAAATTTCCCAACATATGGTTGGTATGGTGTGAAAGGAAATGGAGGGGTTGGCCACGTCAAAAAAAAATGGAGGGGGTTGGTGAGATTTGTTTTTCTTTGGGTCTTAAAATGTTGGAAAATCATTTATTCATATCATTTCTTTTTGCGGTTGATACTTGTATACTTGTTCTTGTCAAGGTTAGGAAATCCGACCGGCCAGCTTGTACACTAGTCAAATGGCAGTTAGGTCCTGACCCCAAAAAAAAAAAAAAAAAAGAAGAAGAAAATGGCAGTTAGGCTTGGAGCCCGAAGAATCGTGTGTGCTAAAGGTTAAATGAAACATGTCTGAATCCATTCGGGCTTTGAGAATTCTATAAAAGCGTTATAGCCTGAAAATGCTTATTAAGCATTGGGACGGATTAGAGAAAGAATGTGATGAAAAACATAAATTTTTTTATTACTTTGAGAAAATGGTATAAAAATGGTGTAAGAAGATCAAAAATTTTAATGCAATATAATGAAATGATGAGGTCCAATCAAATGCCAATTTTTTAGCATTTTTTTATGTTCGTGCTGCCTTTTAATAAGGAAAAAGATTTTTTAGAGCTAATATTTTCCTACCACAAGACCATTTCATTCGGCCACATGCACATAAGGTGGATTGGAGTCCCCATTTCCCACTTTTGAAAGCACTTGAGTTGACATCTCTTCTCTGATTCACCTACCACACCATAACATTGTTTTATCGGTATATAAACATATCACACTGTGACGACAGCAGCAATCATTCGGCAGTAGTTGGTGAAAAGGCCCAAAGCCCATGGGCTATTTTCTCCTATTGGATCCTCATGACTCCCTAACTCTGTTGGGCCTTTACTGGGCAGTTTGTGTTTCTATTTCATCTTGGGCCCATTTAGTGATCTCTGATTCTCTGTACCAAAAGAATAATTTATTTAATATAAAGTTCACTTGCTGACCAAAAAAGAAAAAAAGCTGACAAAAAAAGTGGTTAATATAAAGAGTTTATGGTATTTGTAAGGGATTTAAAAGATAAGACCATTTTTTATATTGAATATATACAAGGAGGAAGATTATCTTTCTAGATGAACATTGTTTTGATGGACTCAACACAACAGTACTGTTGCTTATCATTCTGTCCTCTTCGCTCCGTTATAATGGTGCTATAATTGTATCCTAGTCTTCCAAATTTTCATCAATGTTATGTTGATGCATGTCACAATTTTAGATCAGCAACTGTCGTAAACAGAAATTGGTGCAAGTGAACTTTCATACCTATTGACGTGTGATGATAAAGTTAGAGATTGATCGCTACCTATTTTTTATTACCGTATGCTAACATAGAGTTTTGGTCCCTCAGATTGTATACATAAGTTACTTTAATCCTAATAATATATTAGACTAATGTGAGTCAAAGTTATAAGAACTAATTTGATTTAATAGTAGATGTTTAAGGGACTGATATGAATAATTTATGCATTCAAGAATTAACGTGATTCACAATTAAAAAAATCATAAATTAATTAGTCAAATTTTAAATTTCAAGAACTAATGTAATTGGTTTTTAACACAAATAAAATAAAATAAATAACATATTACATCAATCCCTCAACCTTAAGCCGTTTACATATATCCTGATTTTATATAATAGAAGTTAACTAAAACGACTTTCATGCAAAATTAAAGTCGATTGAACTTTACTTTAGTTCCAGCCATCATTGCGCCTCAATGTTGCTCCTTTGCAAGTGTCAGGCCGTGTGAAAAGTCGACTAGAAACGGTTTTGGTGCTCTGTAGAAGTCGATTATAATCGGCTTTTGGTTGTGCGTGGAAGTCGATTACAATCGTTTTTCTAGAGTGTGTCAGAGTAGGAGTCTATTGTAATCGACTTTTGAGTGGTGTGAGAAGTCGAGTATAATCGACTTGTGTGTTCATCTTGCCTATATAACAAGAACGATTTATGCCGATTTTCCCCATAAGATTGAGGAGGTAGAACGCAAGATCAAAGCTTTTGATGACCAATTCTTGCTCTAACCCAAGTGAATCCTTCTTTAGAATAGCAAGAGGCGAGCTCGGCTAGGAGGAGTATGAGCTCGCTGGAGGAGGAGGAGCTCACTCAGAGAGGTAGAGCTCGAGAGGAGGAGAGCTCGATGACATGAGACAGAGCTTGGCTGAGAGGAGGCAAAGCTCAGCTGAGGTGGTGGAGATTGGCTGGGATATGATGGAAGTGAACCGAAGATGGCAACAAAGGAGGCAGAGTCTCTGACAGGAGGAGTGATATTGTTGACAAATTCAACTCTATGTTCTACTCAGGAATATTGTTAAGTTGAATTTGTATTGGTCTATTTGTTACCGTAAATGTATTAAGTTGTACTGGTGAATGTACACCACCTTAGCCAAGCTCTGCCTCCTCAGGAGAGCTCATACTCCTCCTGGCCGAGCTCTGCCTTCCTCAGCTCCGTCTCTTGCTAGCCAAGCTCATACTCCTCCTGCCGAGCTCCAACTCGCGCTCAAAGAAGGATTCACTTGGGTTAGATCAAGAATTGGTCATCAAAAGCTTTGGCTGAAGCGTCAATCTTGCATTTTGCCTCGTCAATCTTGTGGGAAAAATCGGCATGAATCGTTCTTCTTATATAGGCAAGATGAACACACAAGTTGATTATAATCGACTTTTCACACCACTCAAAAGTCGATTACAATCGACTCCTTACTCTTAACACACTCTAAGAAAACGAAATCGACTTCCACTTACAACCAAAAGCCGATTATAATCGACTTCTACAGAGCACCAAAACCGTTTCTAGTCGACTTCTCCCATGGCCTGACACTTGCAGGGAGCAGTGAGGCGCGTGATGGCTGGAATTGAAGTCGAGTTCAATCGACTTTAATTTTGCATGAAAGTCAGTTTTAGTTGATTTCTATTACATAGAAATCAGGACATATATATAAACGGATCAAAGTTGGGGGATTGATGTAATATGTTATTTATTTTATTTTATTTGTGTGAAAAACCCAAAGTAATTCAAGTATGTAATTTCAATTACAAAAGTTAGCATTCACACAAAAATGTAAATGTTGTTTAGTGACCTTCTAATGCAACATCAAGCCCAACCCTTGTCTTCTCCATGTGTCAATGAATGGATCACTGTAAATGACTCAATAAACTTCATGTTTTCAATCATTTTTATGTCACGCCTTACTCAGCATAGATTCATTTTCCAAGTCAGTGTTTGAGAGTAGAATAGGATTATTTCGCATTTGAAAGTAACTCAAAATGTAATCAACCACCCCAATAACTATATAAAGTTATAGCGCGCCACCATAGAAAGGGAGTATGAGTGCATTTGTTTTGGATTTAAAAAATATATGAAATTTATATTTTATATATAATTGAAAAACTAAAAACTATTTTTAAAAAAGATACTCCTTTTAACTTCTATAAAAAGCTCAAATTTAATTTTTTATATTACATTTATTTCTAAAAAATATTCAAATTTATGAAAAATATATATTTTTTTAAGAAAGTGATTTTGAGCCTCAATAATTCCTTCTAGGCACACCCTATATGCAGTTATCTAGATGGGTTGGATTTTTTAAAAAAACTTATAGAAAAAAGGCTTTACACCACGGCCACGTTGTTCCACCAATGGTTCATTATGCTTCTTTTTGCTGTTTGCAATTGTATTGTGATTAATGCGGTGGAGGAAATTGAGAAAACACGGTTAATATGGCTAAAACTGTTGTCATGATGTGGTTACGCTGGCCATTCATTGCAATTGAAGTTGCGAGAATTAAAAACAACAATTTTTTTTTTATTGGTGCTACGATGTCAATCAACAACTGTGAATTTTATCCTTGAAATGTATTTATACGATTCCTAGCTTCATCCATTTGGAATTGGGTGTGTTTCATTCAGTTTTATTTTTAGTTTTCTGAATTTTAGAATTTTGTTAAAAAAAAAGACACTGAAACTAAGGCAAGTTCTAATGTGGTCACCTATTACTTTGGGACCATTAGAGACGATAAATAAGAAAAAATGGTGAATTCAAATTAAATATTGGATCAGGGTTAAAAGACAAAATAATAAAAATGAATATGGTCAAATTACAATTTTTAAAATTTCATCAAACAGATAATTAATAAAACACTCATTTGATATAACAGCACGCAATCCTTTCTTGGTAAGAGAACACACCCCTGCACTAGGGCTGTGGCTGTTCGAACACACCGATGAAGGTTGTGCTTGGCTTCCCTCTCTTGTTATTCCTCTTCTTCCTCCTTGATTTCTTTTCTTGCTTGGAACATCTTGTTGCTCGTTGTTGGTTTGAGATAGACCCTGGAACATGTATAGGGTGGACCTAGTAGCCCAATTAGTAGAATTGGATTTAGTTAGTAAAAGAATAGGATAAATAGGTATGTTAGAAATTGTAATGAAATCAATCAACCAAGATATGAAATGAAATGTGACTCTCCTCATATTCTTTTATCCATATCTGATATTCAATTGTTCTTTCTATTCTCCCTAAGATTTCATAATTCTTCTCTATACTTGAATTTTACTCATTACAATGGTGCTTTCATTGGCCACCATGCTCAATTTCCATAATGGTTTGCTGAGCTCAATCAAAGAGCAAACTGTACATGACAGAGTACTATTGGAATTCATGGCTCATGCTGATCGCATTCATATGAATGATCACGAGATATTGTTAGCTTGCTTTATCAATGGACTGAAAATTCAGATTCATAGAGAAGTTTTCTTTGAAAATCCTAAATATCTTTTCTGTGCTTTCTACTTAGCAATAGTGTATGAAAAAGGTTTGAAGAACAGATCAAGATCGATCATCAAACAGCAATAGAAAATCAAAATTCATCACCAACAATTTCAAATCGGAAATCAACAATTGCATATCAGAAATTATCAGATCCAGATTCAGAACAACAACAAAAAGAAGAAAATCAAGAATCAACAATTATAGATCTGAATATGAATCAGAAATTGAAGAAACTACAGACTAAGCGATGGCAAAGAAGAGATCGAGGTGGCACACCATTAACCGAGCCTCAACTATCAAATGGCAGGAGACTTGAGAGTGGCGTTGTCAACTTGGGCAAGACAACCATCTCCGTTGGCTTTCAATGGTGATGGATATTGGAGATAAAGGCAGAGATGTATGTGGCAGGAGGAAGCATCGGAGTTGCGAGTCGAGTTCCATGTGTGGTGGCGACAAGAAACCGAGGTGGAGGTTTGGCGTTTCGTGACGGTGATGTTTTGCAAAGGGCGGCCGTGAATAGCCTTGGAAAGTTGACGATGGAGGTTCATGTGCGACGTTCGACCATTCTTACTGAGCCATGGCCCCACAACAAGGAGCCGCCATGTTTGACGGGTGGTGATCGTGGTCAACTGGTGGTTGGTCCCCAACGACGGTGGTCACAGCGATGAGGGATAAGCCGCTCCCAAGGTTGTTGCAGGTGCGTGCTGCGAGAACGTTCTAGAACAGGAGGTGGCTAGGTCATCATTGGCATCCCATATTCCTATTAAGTTTTTGGGCCAAACTTATAGTGAAACATGGCTTAGCATGAATAGGCTACTTGTGGCCCAACTCCCAGGATGAAATGCAAAGTGGGCTTGGACCTCATGGACCAAGCCCAAATTGATTCAAGGAGTGGAGACAAACGAGTGTATTGGGTCATGGCTGGTGGGCTTAATTTTGAACAATGGGACCCTGCGGCTTTTATTTTTCAGGTAGTAATATAGGAATAATTACTCTTAGGATTAATTGTGATTGAATAATTGTAGTAGGAGTTATTGTAATTAGAATTTCAAGTGTGTTTTCTTTTCACCAACCTTGAGGGCAAGGTTGTCTTTAAGGGAAAGATAATGTAACATGTATAGGATGGGTCTAGTAGCCCAATTAGTATAATTGGATTTAGTTAGTAAAAGAATAGGATAAATAGGTATGTTAGGAATTGTAATGGAATCAATCAACCAAATGAAATGTGACTCCCTCATATTCTCTCATCCCTATTGATATTCTATCGTTCTCTCTATTTTCCCTTAGATTTCATAATTCTTCTCTATACTTGAATTTTACTCATTACAGACCCTCAACTATGGCTTACCGCTGACTCCTCGGAGTCAATCCTAGATCCAATGTCCTCTTACCATTAGATTTAATCCTTTATCTCTTCTCTTCTTAAGCGATCATTTTGTCCTTTTTTCTAATATCCATTCCCTTTGTGATTTGGGTTCCCATTTTGTGACCTTGTTTGTTTCTTGTCATGGTTTACTCTTGATGGAGATTTACTGGGTTGGTTTGATTTTCTGGCTACTAGCTTTACTTCTTCTAATGTTGATGGGGATTTCTTATGTTGTTCTTTCTCTTTTTGACATAAATTATGAAGTTTCATTTTTCTTGGGATTTTTTATTTTCTTTTTCTTTTTAAACTTTTTTTTCTTTGGTGAAAACTTATGAAGAAAAAGATGGTAAAGTGATACTTGAAGGCACCCAACTGAGGATATTGGCCAATTTAATTATGATGGAAATTACAAGGGAGGCATGGCAATGGCCTCGGGTACATGATCACGTGTGTGAACAACCACCACAGTGCAATTTTCCTTAATTGTTAGTGTCAAAATTCTAATTCCAAATTTTTATTTGCAGCTTCAAATGATGTCAAAATTCCAATTTCCCAATATACTCATAGCAAACTAATATGAAGCGTTGATGGTAATACAAGTAGTCACGATTTCATCACCACCATGGTTCCAAACTCAAATTCTTTGTAGAAGGACCATGGAAGAGAAAACTCAAATTCCTTGTAGAAGAACCATGGAAGAGAAGTCACCTTTTATTGAATTGGTCATTAGGCCAGTTGATTAAGCTCCAAAAATCAGGGAAGTCAAAACTATCAAGAACCGAGGAAAACCGATGAATTGGACCGTTTGGTTTAATTTTTTTAAAATTTTTTTTTTCAAAACTTAAATACTGATATCTTATGGGCCACAAAGTAAAAAAAAAAAAAAGAACCAAAGAAGGGCACTAACAAAAATTATTGGGTTATTATTCTTCTCTCCGTCATTTGCAGCTACTCACCATAAACCTTGCTTGTCACTAATAAATATTGTTTTTAAATGTTTTGTGACCATATTGTGAGATTAAAAATAGAGAAATTTTATATGGATTATGTTTATTTTAGAGACCTATGAATATTTTTTTGTTGATTATGTTAATGCTAATGATTTAATATATTTATTTATATTCTAATTAATCATATGTATATATTTATATATATTTTTTATTATATTTCAGTTGAACCTCTTAGACCTCTAAACCTTTGAACAGGACCTTTACCTTCAAATTAATTTTCTTTTCCTTGAAGAACTTGCCCTAAAAGTAAATGCCCTTGCCCCTGTGGCTTTTAAGTTTTGACTCAATTGAAGCCCATGATTGAATCAAGATGTAATGTTGTATTGTTCTAAATTTTTTTTATTGCCTAGTGTATTCACTATCGGAGCAATGACTAATTCCTTTGAAAGCTCCTTGAGGGGTAAACATTTGGCCATGATACCGTTTCCATACACATCATTAGAAATCAAATCCATTACTTGATGTATAAAGAGCCTAGCTAACTACTAACTATGCTAGATCCCATGGTTAATGACATCACACTATTTAGTTATGAGTTTAATTTCTATGCCTAAATGGTTTAACATTTAAGATTTTTGTATACTATCATCTAATTATGTATTGACATATCAATAAATGTGGTTAAGTATTATAACTACTGCTTAAAAAGATGTGCAAATAAAATAATATGATTTGATGAAAATATAAATTGTCAGTACATAAAAATTAAACTCTTTAATAATACATGGCTGACAACATACATGCATATATAAGTATTGTGGTCAAGCCTCAAGCCTCACCTCTATGGCTTTTAAGTTTTCACTTAATTGAAGCTTTAGCTGGTATTCCATAATATAATTTGTTTTGTAATGTTGTTCTATTATGGAAATGGATGTTCAATTTGGAACTCCCGTAGAAAGCCTTGCCCTTAGATCTTTTCGTAATTTTTTGCCCGAGGGTGACTTGGGAATGGCATCAATAAAGAATACTCGGCTTATTCTCTTGTAGAACACCACCTGTGGACAATCATCATGCAAAGCATGTTATTAGATTAGAATTGTGATTAAGTGTGAAATTACATATTTTTTTCTAGAAAATTGCATAATAGTCTTAAAAACAGTTATATACAGATGTCAATTTTTCTTTGGAAAAGTGGAGATAGAGACAAAAGATTTTTCTTAAAAATCTAAATAATAATTTTTCTTTCCCAAATTTGAAGAACCCTAACCCCAAAATAATAAGAACCCTAAATTTCGTAATCTTCTTTACCTATTCTAGCTAGATCTCCCTCACGACACTCTTTCCAATCTCCCTCACCATTCTTGTTGGACTACGGCATCTTATAATTTCTTTACCTCATTTTCTCTTGTGTAAATAATCCATGAGTAAAATACTTATATAATCACTTTATGTATCATTGCAATTTTTGCTTTGGAGTTGAACTCCAGCATTGACAATTTTCTATCAAATTATGGTCTTCTAGTCAAAACACTAGCTAGCCATATCCTTAGGGAGTGGATGACCAACAACAACCAACAACCTCACGACTAAATGCATTTTCATGCAATGACACGATTGTCTAACCCATTCCCACATCTCTTAAGGACAATTGAAAATAATTGATCTATCCAATTTATTGTTGGAAGAAAAAGGTCTTAATGTTGTGGAAATATTTTTAGCTACTCTAGAGGGCAGTGTTGAAGTTATTAAACCTTTCTAGCAATGCCTTTAGGGGAGAACTTAGGGTTCTTATAATTTTGGGTTAGGGTTCACTAGATTTTAAGAATAATTTTTTGTTTAGATGTTTGAAGGTAGAATATGTAACTTAGTTTGATGTTTAGAATTAATTTTTTTTTAAAGACTCAGGATAAAATTGTAATAAAGAAAAGTTATTAAGAGGTTTAATTATAAATTTTGAAGTAATGAAATCTCATTTTCTAGGTGGACAAATATTTACACATGTTCAAATGATATTGGATCAACTAAAAAGGGTTTTAAACGCCTTAAAAATGAAGGGGCACCATGGAAACCACCAAGATTTTTATACTGTTGTGTAAAGTCCTGTTGTATTTGTAAACAAAAAAAAAAAAACGGTGTAAACAATTTTTTTATTAAAAATTTAGATGGGTTCGGGTTCAAGGGTAAACAATTGAAATAACTTGAAGAATGATAAAAACAAAATTACCTGTTTGGAGACGAACTGCTTAATTTCATCCTCAGTTGGGTCAGTATGACCATTTGATCTCACCACCACAAATGCAACAGGGACTTCGCCAGCCGCTTCATCCTTCATTTTGAAAAGTCAAAATTTAGAAAAAAAATATTTTATTAATTACAAATAGATGACAAGCATAGTTCAATAAAAATGTATTTTAAAAAAAAACAAACAATGCACTGAAACATAAAGAGAAATAAAAAGTTAGTAAACTCACGGGACCACAACAGCATCAGAGATCTTAGGATGTGAAAGAAGGAGGGCTTCGAGTTCAGCTGGAGCCACTTGGAATGCATTGTATTTAATCAATTCTTTCATCCTATCAACAATGAACAACTCATCATCATCGTCAATGTACCCAATGTTGCCCATATGCAACCAACCTTCTTTGTCTATGGTTCTCTTTGTCGCCTCCGGATCGTTTAGGTAACCTAAACATTTAACAATTTAGTATGCGAAATTATTTTATAATATTCAAATAATTTAATATAAATATATAATGTTCATCTTAATCACTTTAATAGCATTTTTAATGATATAACTCATAATTGAAATAACTTATTTAAGAATTTCCTAATCATATCCTCTTTTATTTTGTCACACCTATAATGTTCTAAACAAAGTATAAACATAAGGCAGATCCATTTGTCAACTAACCCACAAAAAAAAATGGGGTATTTCAATTAGAATTTTGATTTCAAGTTTTGTGAAAAATGTGAAATAAATGTATGGGTTTAATTTTAATTCACTAACAGGATAAAATAATTGTATACAATCATTCAATCAAATCTCTCATTCTGGATAACTTTTCAAGTAGTGGAGATGGAAGTAACTATATTCTGTCATTACATTACACGATTAAATGAATGCGTAATATTTTACACTGTTAGAGCATTATAATTAAATCCTAAATGTATAACTAGTGAACAATTATGTTGATGTACAAGCATGGGGACCAAGCCATAAGTGGAAGAATATTCTCTTATAAGGAGATTGCATGTGACCTTGTCATATGTACATCTTCATCATAGATTAAGATATCACAAAAAGATAAAAAGTTTAAAAGGTAATACATCAATAGTAGAAATGTACACATGATATAGTCATATGCAATCTCCACAAGAGATGATCTTTTTCCACCATAAGCTCTAGCTTATATATTATACCTTTCATGACCTGGTCACCTCTAATACAAATTTCACCATGCTGATTTCGTGGTAGAGATTTATTAGTTTCAAGATCCACAATCTTCATCTCTGCATTTCTGACAACAGTTCCACATGAACATGGTTTTCCATCTATTGGTTCTTTAGCAAACGTTAAGCACATTGTTAATACTGGTCCTGCCTCTGTCATCCCATATCCCTGTATTTAATCACCAATATATTAATAATTCTTAGTGTTATGAAAAACCAACTTTTAAAGAAAATAATGTTTTAATTTGTTTAGGAACACGTTTTTGAATGTTATAAGACACATGTTTTTGAAGGAACATGATTTTGAATGTTAAAAAAAATGTTTACAAAGTAATATTTTTTTAACGTAAACAAGAACATGCTTTTGAAGATTAAAATAATATATCTTAGCCACAGCCATTCATCATTCGATATGAGGACTTGAAACTTTGGATCATTGTTTTTAGACAATAGAATATATAAAGTGTATGACCCAAATATGGGTCCAAGACCTTTACGACCTTGAAGAACCCAGACATGGGACCCATTGCAGGATCCTTCTTAACAATCATCTACTAATTTGGCCTAGATCCTATCGCGATTGGGCAAGATAAGGCTATATTCTTTATAATCTAGTGACAACACAAATTGGGAACATATTTCCCAATGATACTAGCATCTACGCTATCTCCTAAATCTACAGGAATCTCCTTATTCAAGGAAATACATGAAAGATCTCTTTGAATTTATTCATGGGGTCACCTCATTATAAAGGGCTCTAAGCCTCCGATATTTGCAAGTAGTCCGTCTCTCCCACGAGCACTTGGAGAAACCTACGCCCTGACGAGAATCTCTAGGTAATAACACAAAGATAAGAGCTATGGACTGGTAAAGAAAAAAAAAAAAAAGAGCTCAAAGAGGTGGTGACATATGGCCAAGAATGACTGTATTTTGTTATCCAATTGGCAAGATTACAAATTATGAATGAATATATCACCATAATTAGGTTTAATAGGGAGATGTGGTATAGGAATCACTTCCATTGGAGACATTAATATAGGACATGGGGTATTGATATTAAAAAATAATGATTTTTTACTTTCAAATTTTTTTTGTTTTTTGTTTCGAGCAATGCTAAATAGTCATAACTAATTGTTAGAGAATGATTATAACTATTTGCCAAAATCCAAAAAAGATGGTTGTATAAATTAAAAGAATTGAAACTACACATATATCCAATGGTTAAGAATAATAACACATTATTCTAGCAAAAATTTGCATGTTTGTGTTGTTTAATTGCTTTTTACCCCCATCCAAATATGGTGTCCAATAACTATGCAAAACATTTTTTTTGGTACAATAGAGAAGAAAAACCCATGGAAAACATTTGTGTCCAAAGAAGTAATTGGGATTTAGGGTATACAAAAATAATGATGAATAGTTTAATTTTCATGGACGGCTAGAGTTGTCACCAATAATATTTTAACAAGATGACAAATTATGATGGATGATTGTGATATAGATAATGTGATTACCCAGGTGCAGATGGAGTTTTTATTTGCAAAATAAAGATTTGATTTGGGCCAATGAATAAAGCACACATGGATGGTAACAAAAGTGAGCCATGTTAAGTCAACATCTGTTTTGACCCTAATTAATTTTTATGTGTGGTGATTTATTGCAGGATGAAAAAAAGCTTATATTTATTTTCTCTTTCCTTCTTGCTAATTTTTCCCTTTCTCAACCTTCTTTCCTCCATCCTCCATTGCCTTACCTTTGCCTCCATGCCCTCTCCTTTAGCTCCACAACAACACCACAGCTTGCCCCATCAGTTCCAACATGTCACAAAGAATTATTGATGTTGTTGCCTAAATATCACATTTAATTAAGGCATTCACAATTTTTCATCATTCATGGTCCAAGATACCAAACACCGACACTGTAATCTTGATCAACAAATTCTAAAAATGGGACAAAATCTACCAAATAATGGCTCCAAAGTGTAGCCTGTGGTATTGTGGTTTGGTATAAAAACAACAGGTTTACTCTTGGTCCAAGATAAGAAGCAAACAAATGATACGAGAAAACATTGAGATTGGCAAGTGGGCTTAAATGTAGTTCATTTTGTTTTTATGATCTGATTTTGTACTGTAATGTTGCTTATGGATTGAGAAATTTTGTCTCAAATATTAAAAAAAATAAGAATGTCACGTGGGGTAGTGGTGTTATGGTAGGAGGGGGGCGGTGACACCAAAGGATAGGGGTGGGGTGGAGGCAACAGTGCCGTAGTAGTCAATGTCCACGTGTGGCTTGCACGGCAATGACAATGAGAGCGGTGAGGCACTGCAGCCAGCATTGTTGTAGGGTATGACGGACAGAAACAAGAACAAAGGGGAACGGTGGTGAAGCATTCGCGGTTATGGTTGAAAAGGGCGGACAGAGAAGGTGTTTTGCATGGTGGTGTTTGCGATGGTGAATGGTGATGGATGCGACTGGCAGAGGCTGAGAACTGTGGTGGTCTTTGCAACTGAGGAAAAAGATGTCGGCCGTGAATGGTGGTTCTGGGCTCGTGGGGCCGAGCTCGCAGTGACAGGATGAAGGTAGCTAAGATTACTGTCTCTGTTTTTGTCTTGACCATAATTAATAATTACATGATTAGTTCAAATCACATTTTAAATTTACTATTTGGTGGACCCCACATTATACAATTATCATCTATTCATTTGGCAACTTAAGATTTTCATGTTGCAAATTTATTTTTTATCTGCACATGAGAACTTGCCTATAATTATCTTTTTTCTTATTTGTCAATTTAGTGAAATTCTACTATAATTATTAGTGTAATGTTGTTTTTATGTTATCAATACATAAATATTAAATTCAATCATAAATAAATACCTGTCCAAATTTGGCTTTGGGGAATTTGGCCCTTATAGTGTCTTCAAGTTCTTTCCTAAGGGGAGCCCCACCAGATTTCAACACCCTAATAGAAGACAAGTCATAACCATCAAGATCCGGTGACTTGGCAATGGCCAACACAACGGGTGGCCCGACAAGGCAAACGGTGACCTTGTGTTTCTCAATTAGCCCCAAGAACACATTAATATCGAACTTGGGCATCAACAAGATCGCAGCCTTGGCCCTCAACCCGCACAACACCACAGAGCTGAGTGAATAAATATGAAACAAGGGAGGCACACACATAAGGACATCCTCACTGTGGAAATAAAGGTTCGGGTTCTCCCCATCAACTTGTTGTGCAACACTAGTCACTAAACCTTTGTGTGTCAACATAACACCCTTTGGCAGCCCCGTTGTTCCCGACGAATAAGGGAGTGCCACGACATCTTCAGGGTTGATCTTCACATTGGGGATTTCGCTCTCATTTGCTTGGTCTAGCTCTGAGAAATGAAGGTGCCCCTCTAGGGGAGTGTCCACGAACATGAGCTTCAAATGATGCTCCAATTCCTTCACTTTATCATAGGAACAGGCTTGTGTTATGAGCAACTTTGCGTTTGAAGCTTTGGCTTGTCTGGCGATCTCGACAGGGGTGAAGAAGGGGTTGGCGCCAGTGGCAATGGCGCCGCGAAAGGAGGCGTCGAGAAATGTGAACACAAACTCTGGTGAATTCGGCAGCATGATCATGATCACCTGTGTGTAGTTGCACGGGAATGGGTGTGAGCATTGAATATAATATGATAAGAAATGTATATACATCCTAAATGCCTAAAAATTATAACACATCCGCCTGAATACAAAGTTCTTTCAAAGTTTGTGGTTGTTTACAATTTTTCATACCATAATTGTATTAGAAAAATAAGATATTATAATATATATATTGAATGGAACAATTTAATTTTGATATATTGATTTTATATTGTGATCCAATTATATGTTATGGTATTAATAAATATGGTTGATTTTCACTTTATGCATTAAAAAGTAATATAGATTAAAAGATTTGATTAAATGATAATATAAACGTATTTTATATCATTAATATATCAAAATTGTATTAACTCTAAATATAAATGTAATATGCTGATATTTATCAAAAGATATTAGAAAAAAATAATTGATAAGAACGTAACTTGAATTTTTATCTTATTTTTTTTTAAAATTACCGAATTTTAGAGATGAATAATTGGATACATTTCAGTCAATCAGAAAATTGGTAGAGATATGCTAAAAATATGAATGTAAAATTATTATACGAATATAATTTAGGGTATATCACCCATTTTTCAAGTATTTATGCACAGTATATAGATGATCACCTCGCCTTGTTGGATGCCAAGTTTGTTCAGTCCCGAGGCTACTCTTCGTGCTGTGAGCTCAACCTCAAAGTAGGTGTAGGTTTCAGCCGTTGGGGCATTGATCAAACATGGGCGTGATCCAAACTCTGAGAGGTTCTCGAAGCAATAGGAATGTAAGGGAGGTGTTTGGGGATGTAGATATCCGGAAGCTTGGACCTGAATATGATGTCTTGTTTTTGTTGCTTTGTTTCTTTGTCCATAGCTATGGAGATGATTGATCAATGAATTGGAGAGGAAGAGGAAGAGAAAGGCGGAGATTGAATGTGTGGCGGTGTGCCTCAACGTTGAAATTATCTACCCTGAGGAAGAAGAGGAGCTTGATTGTATTTGTAATTAAGAATTTGCCTCTAAGTGCATTTGGATTGATGATAAGTATAGTGGAGTAAAATAAAATGAAGTTAAATGGAGTTACATATTTGTACCACTTTATTGTTTGAATATGTTAATAGAATGAATTGAAGAGTATAAATTTTTTATTTTAATAATACTCCTAAATTTTTTTAAAAAAAAGTAGTGTCAAAGATCTAAAATTTTGGTGCAATGAAATGATGAGGTCAAATCAAAGGCCACTTATTTAACTTTTTTTAGGTTCGTGCTACCTTTTATAAGGATAACCACAAGACCATTTCATGGGGTCACATGCTCCTAAGACTATCTTTCTAGATGAACATTGTTTTAATGGACTCAATACAACAGTAGTGTTGCTTATCATTTTATCCTCTTCGCTCTATTATAATGGTGCTATAATTGTATCCTAGTCTTCCAAATTTTCATCAATGTTATGTTGATGCATGTCACAATTTTAGACCAGCAACTAACTGTCATAAACAGAAATTGGTGGAAGTGAACTTTCGTACCTATTGACGTGTGATGATAAAGTTAGAGATTGATTGCTACCTAGTTTTGTATTCTGCGATGCTAAATTAGAGTTTTGATCCGTGGAATTGTAAACAGGAGTCATATTAATTCTTGAAACTTAAAATCTGATTAATTAATTCTTGATTTTGTAATCATAAATCACGTTAATCCCTAGTGGATATATCCTAATAAATTATTAGACTAATTTGAGTTAAAGTCATTATTTTTAAGGACTAATTTGATTTAATTATGTATATTGAAATGACTGATATGAATTATTTATATATTCAAGAATTACATGGTTCATCATTACAAAAGTCAGAAACTAATTAATTAAATTTGAAATATTAGGGATCAAATTGACTCTATTTTCAGTAAGGAAAGTGAACATTGACTCAAGAACGTATGCTACTTTTGGTTTATCAATTCTTGAATGCTGTAGTCTTTCATCCCTGTTTGCAGATGATTATAATTATGGAAAAAAAAAACATGAAAATAGTGTTAAGTGACCTTGTGATGCAGCACCAGGCCCTAGCCTTGTCTTCTCCATGTGCTAATGAATGGATCACCGTGAATGACTCAATAAACTTCATGTTTTAGTCATTTATGTCACACCCCACTCAGCCTGGATTCATTTTCCATGTGAGAGTTTTGGACTAGAATTATTTAGCATTTGAAAGTAACTCATGGTGCTTCAAATGTCAATGAAGGTAAATCAACCACCCCACCAGAACTATATAAATTTATAGCGCGCATTGGGACTTGTTTGGCCACATTATTCCACCAACGGTTCATTATACTTCTTTGTAATTAGTTTATATTGCAGTGGTGATTATTGTGATTAGTGAGGTGGAGGGAGATTGTAGAAGAACTCGGTTGATACAGCTACAATTACTGTCATGATGTGGTTACACAGGCGACCACAATAACAATTGAATTTGCGACAACTCAAAATTATGTTCTTTTTCTTTGATGCTATATCAATTAACTGCTGTGAATTTTATCTTTGAAATGTATTTCTACAATTCTTCGGTATATCCTATGAAGCACAAACACTTTATTTGGATGTCATGTCTGGGTCCTGCACACCGTGAAAACCTTATACGACACATTGATATCACACATTTGTATATATTTAATTTAAAATTTACTTTTTTTACCTTAATATAGAAAAACACAATATAAAAAAGGTTATAAAAAAAGAAATAATACAACATAACTGTTTGAGTTTATAAGAAATAAAGCACGGTTGAAGCTATATAATGATATTTTGAATAAGAGGAGGAATTTGTTTACTAAGAGTAAGTTTTGGTATATTTACTCTATTTAATAATATATATATATATATATTTATATAACTATTAAATTGTAAGTTCCTGTTATATAGATCAAGTGTATAAAATTTCATAAAATTTTAAAATAATATGATACTTCATCATTCCTTTTTATATGAACGCAAATGTAGTTTTGAAAGTACATATAAATCTTGAGTATTAAATAATATATTTATCAATGTCTAATTTTTTAAAAATTTAATATGCTGATGATCAAGAGATATTATTATTCGTATTCATGTCCTGTATATGTATCGGTGTCTGCGCTTTATGGGGTATATTCGTTTGGAAATCTAAGTTTGTTACAAATCATTAACTTGGATAATATTTGTGTACTGTTGAGTGAAACAGGGAACACCGCTGCTTCTATTTTTGGTGGTTACCTGATTAATAGTCTCGATCTTGAACGCAAAACAAAGGTAGAAGAGATAATTATCTATGGCCATCCATCTGTGTTAATACTGTTTTGTCCCAGAACAATCCAGATCGTCCACTCTTTATTGGAATCCAATGCTCAGTTAACTCGGAAACTTGGCAACTTTAATTTTGTAGATATGATATAACTTTGGAGTGGGATTGAAAGCTTCTAAAATAAACAATAATTTCCACCCTCTTAAAAGCTTTGAAATAAAAGATTTTACTTACTATTTATGCTATGGTTAGTACCCTGGACTGGAATATTTATGGACCACTTTTGGTATTCTTATCTTGTTGGTTGGCTTAGGGCCTTTGGCCAAAAGAAAAGGAGGCGAGTGATAAAGATGAATGAAATTAGAGTGAGATCGATCGATAGGGTGGGATTTGAGAATAAATAAGCCTAATCTGTTTTGATTTGGGCATAAATTGATTGTGGGTTCCACCACTTGGTGTGGCTCAGGTGAGCTTGTTTTTCCATTAATACATACATACATTCAAAGTGACATACAGTGCTAAAAGAATAAGAGCAAGATGATTTTATGCTCTTATTCCTTCATTGAATTCTTATGTTAGTTAGTTTTAGAGAAATTTTTAGATGTTTTGAGAGAAAGAAAAAAACATTCATTTTATTTTGTTTATTAATTGATATATTAATTATTATACTAAAGATGCAAAAAACAGTGGAAAATAACAATAGTTCTCAAAATTAATATATTGTTTGACAAATGGAATTGAACTCATACTTTTATTTGCTCTCAAAACATTTGAAAAATTCTCGTTGCTATTTGTATGCCGTCTTTATTTTCTTATTCATTCTTATTAAGAAACTGATTATAGTAAAATAGATCGGTTAAAGAAATAAAGGTAATCCATAAAATTGATGTAACAATTAGTGAACCCATCTGATGAACAAGAAAAATGTGCTCCAATAAGAGGACTTGTAATTTCTCTAGGATTGGATTAGATGGCATGACGTACTTAGCACAAAATCAATGTTTGAATTGATGTTATGTGAGAATAATCCCCTTTTCCACTATGCTCAATCCTAGTTGATTTCCTTTTGTATAATATCCCCACTCAATGACATTTATTCAATCCCAGAATGATCCCAATACAAGTAAGCATATGCTGACGAAGACGAAGTCGAGACTTGACCCCAACTAATTTCGTTATGATGTATCATTGTCGTCACCTATTAGATTCTTTATATGCTATAATTACTTTAACAATTATTTATAGCTTAATGGGAGAGCAAAGAGTTGCCCTATAACTGGCCAGTAAAAGTCACTTCCTTTAAAAAAAGGAAATTTATTCGTATATTTGTAACTTTTGAATAACAATAAAAAAAAGAAAGAAAAACTCTTAAAACTTCTTGACATATACAATACCTACTACTAACTGCTAATCAGCATATATGCCCCCCAACAATGGAAGGTCAGAGCTCACACCAATCTTCTATAGTGCTCTGAAAATTCGGATGAATATCCTCTCTATTCTTCATCCTCATGATTATATATATGAAATTAAAACATCCATGCTACTTGTTTATTATGCACTTTTTTTTTTTGATAAATGTTTATTATGCACTTTAATCATTAAAGATGGGACCGGATAATTGCAGCAACGGTCAAACTTTATTCTTCTCAATAGAAGGAGATCAGGAAAGAAATTATTGATTGTACGTACTTGTAGTAGTATTGTTAAACATATATATATATATATATATATATATATACATGTCTTGTAGTATTGATTGTGCTTCTAAATGGTAGAGAAGTAGTATTGTTAAACAATTGCCACCAGATAGAAACACGTCTTGTGGTCTTAACATAGATTAAAGAATGTATGCATTTGGTATTAAGATAAAAATATCAAAAGAATATTTCATAAATGGATTTTATATATAACTCATCCATGAAAATTTTTCACTTCTTACCTTGTACCAAACTTGTCCTCAGGTGGAAAATCTACTCAGAATCCAATTGAGATTCAACAAGACATAAAGAAATATGACTCAGTATTAAAGAACAGGAGTTGTCTGATAAGTGGCCCATGTTGGACTGAACAATAAAAAGACAACAACAGAAGTGATAGTATAGCCTTGAGTATTTAACACAAAAAACAATCATTAACGTTTGTTAATATTATTTTTTATTTTGTACTACATTATTATTGACTGGTAACCCACGATTTGTTAGGATTTATTAGGTGCAGAGAGACGTCAAGACTTGAAAAGCATGGCAAAGTGACTCTCTCACCCACCATATTCCTCTCAATCTTATTTGCCCAACCACCACCATTCCTTTTGTCACATTTGATTTTGACCAATTGAACGAAGAGGTCCTCAAAATTAAGGGCTGCCCATTTGGAGAAGTTGACACTTGATTTTTTTTTTCCTCTTATTACAGCATTACTAGTAGCCGAAATTAAAATCCCATATTTTAGAGTCCAATATAACGTATGTATCTGTAATTCTTTTTTCACTGTCTAGCACTTTTCAGATTACGTAGTTTGCTACTAGTCTACTAGTGATGTCTTATTACCAAACAAGAACAGCCTCTAGAATATGCATGACCTGTGTGAAAACCAAGTACTCATTCCTAAATTTATCGAGCAAAGCAGCCTAACTTCAAATTTGTATTACTATTACTAATACATTGCAAAACTATAATATATCACTTGCTTACTGAGATTATTTTTTATTATGCACTAATAATATAAATTTTTTTTTACACTATTATCTAATCATATATTGTCATATCAAGATAGTTAAATCTCATACTCACCATTTAAAAAGTCATCAAAATAAGATAATTTGATTGAGTTGGTGCATTAAAATTAAACCCCTCCCTGATTAGCATACCTAACTTGATTTGTTAAAAAAAAATTGAATAATAATTCGAAGCCCATCTTTATTATTATTTTATTGTTATGGTTATTATTGAAGAAAAGAAAAAAGAAAAAGGGCATGGATTGTCATGTTTGGTTTCGCGGTTTAAGACAAGAGGCTTCCCCTGTTCGAGACACACAACAGAACAGAACACTGGAGTCAGAGGACCAACCTCTGTTGCCATTGAAGTTGAATTGAACCTCCCAGTCCTATCCTATGAATGATTCAATGTCTGCTTCCACGCCTAAAAACTTCCACAGCTTCGCCGACACCACTCCATCTCCTATATATTTACTAATTTAATATATTTACTTATTATAAGTGGTTTCCATACTATATTATTACATATTCGTAGTTCCTAATTCAAGTAGTGTGAAAAATGATCATCGAAGTTCTTTTACGAACCTCCTTTACTGGATGATCCAAATAGGCTCATTAGCTAGATCTAGTTACAACCAAATATGTTTGATAGTGTAGTACGATGCTTTCACTCTTCAAATAGTTTTTCGGTCATTCTTTTATTACTAGATTTTTTCAGATGAGTTATGATAATTCCCATACTGGTCTTGGATTGATTAGATTGTGACATGGGTGTGTTCCACCAAGGATAAAACTGTTTGTTTGGTTTGTCCTCATTGGAAGAATTAATACAAGGCAATGTTTGGCTCGGTTGAATATTATTAATGGTGTTGATTCGATGTGTTTTTTGTAAAATGGAGGAAGAATCTTTGTCACATCCGTTTTTAACTTGTGACTTTTCATGGAGGATTTGAGCGTTCTGTTATAATTGGTGGGGAGTTAAATGGGTTATGGCCAAGGAACCTAAAGCTAATTTTGAAATGTGGATTGATTGTGTATTCTTGGGTAGGAGACAGAAATGTTGAAATACTTGTTTCTATGCTATTCTTCTTTCCATTTGGGAACAAAGCAATAGGATAATCTTCCAAAAGGAAGAAATTAATTGGAAAATTTTTCTTTTTAACCTTATGCATAGATGCTATTTTTTGTTGACTCTTGACTTATGATTTGGTTGCTTGGAGAATCTTTTTTTGGTTGCAGCGATCGATATTAGGAGATGAAAATATCTTTATTACAAGTCTTGGTGGTAATGGAGGTAGGGGATTAGAGTGATACATAGAAAGGTCTATCAATCAGAGGGGGAGCTCTTATGTGAGATTTTAAGGGTGGATTCCTTGCTGAGTGGAGGAATACCTATGTGATTTTTGCTAATGTACATATTATTTGTGTTTTCTTTGCTAATAGGACCTTCTTCTTCAACGGTTTGATAGATAGATTGGTGTATTGGGGTGAAGTGTTTTTGAGTGATACACTGTTAGGTTATGTGAGTGAGGGAGTTCTTGTGAGATTGAGGGTGGATTAAATATGAGCGATACACGATAATGTTGATCGTATGTAAGAATATCTCCTTGATCCACTCCACTCAGAATATCTTTGTCTTGATTGTCATTTGATGCCAGGTATTGGGCGCGGACATACTAGAAGAGTAACAGAATGTTGCTACCATTGAGGTGTTCCAATGTGAAATCTTTTATTATCTTGTACTCATTGTTCGTTACAGCTTTGAGACTATTTTTCCGCGATTGAGTGGTGCACCAAAAAATACGACAAAGGAGAAGTGTTAGTTGTGGCTTTGCTGGTTACCTTGATGTCTTGTCAACGAATGTGTTGTCTTCGAAATCCTCATTTTTAATGGTAATGCATAAGAAGATTGTGGATTTTGAGCTGCTTTCATTTGCATTTTCTAGTTGGATGATTCTTAGAAATGGATAGATTTTTGCTTAATGGTCTTGCTAATCGTCTAGTATGGCATGAAATTCTCTTTATTTGGTTGTACCCTTTGTGATGGTTTGATTGGATTATCTTATGAGTTGTGTAGCTTCTTGAGAATTGTTTGTTCTTGATTTTTTTATATTTTCAAGTCCTTCTGGTATGTTTTTATTTCTATTGTTGTTGATTGTGATGTCCAAGTTTTTATTTCTCTGTGTCACATTGTATTCAATCCCTTTTATTGAGGTTGAGTTTCTTTTCATTTATTTTTTTAAAAAAGGTTCTTTTTGCGTTAAATTATAGTTATTGAATAGTGTGTTAATTTGTCTTAAAAAAATGCCGGTGAGATATTTGACAAGGTGAAATTCTTTAGCTGGCAAGATTGAATCGCAAGAAGCCAAAATGGATAACATCAGAACCGCACAGTTTTATTTTAAGCACGGGTTTGGGACACAAGAATATTATATTGGAGAAATAAAACGCAAGAGTGTATATTTTTTTGTATATTGAATTTTCGAATAAACACAGCTACATAGGCAATGAGTCAAATGGAATTTCATATATAGATATATTATATTGAATTGTTGAATTATAGTGGAGCTAAAAGTTAATACTAACGAATGAATATTTGAACAGTATATGCCGAAGTGGTGCCCAAGCAAAATGTAACGAGTTAGAATTTATTCATTCACATTAATAATTGATAATACAATAAACATGAATTTCTCATAAATGAAAATGGATTTAATTTGTATACCAACAACAATAAGAATATATAATAATAGAATATAAGGCGTGGGTGTCGGTGATGTACGTACGGGTGGTGTTATAACAGAAACCTGAAAGTTGTAGCTAGCGTATAGAGATGAAGTGTATGTATTCGGTTTGATTTGAGAGGTCATCATCAGGGGATGTGTGTGTCACACAACACTACAGTAACACAAACTGACTGAACAACACAAGTCTCTGTCTGTTTAATTTGTTTCCTCTGTCTTGTGTGTGTGTGTGTGTTTCAACTAAGAGTGGTCTATCTGGTATAAGTCCTTGATGGGTAGAAGATATATATGTTATATATATATATAACATACATATATATAATTGCTCAAAGTAGTGGAGAAGGATTAATTGTGTGATGAGTACACAATATAAGAGATACAAGTCATCGATCATCCGCTTAGCCTCAAAGTTGAAACTGAAAGAAAGCAGTGAGTGAGTTAAAAGAGTGAAGGGTGTGGGTGGGTGGGTTAATGAGAAGAATTGCTGCAGCAGCTAGCACTAAGCAATTAATTAGGGAGGAAGAGAGTGATGAATATTTGGCACAAGATGATTGTTCCCGTCAGGCGTGTATGGCTTGCTCTCTCTGCCCGCCTCAAGCCTCGCAAAAATGGTTTGTTTTCTTCTTAATTTCTTCTTCTCCCTTCAATCCTAGGATGGATCCCTTTCTCTTCTTTCCTTCTCTGTCATGTCATGCTCCCAAGTCCCAACACACACTTCTTACTCTAGAGAAACATCTTCAAATTTCTTTTTGTTGATTATGAATCAATATCTTCTCCAAAAAATTGATAATAGCTACTCCCTCATTCCAAAAAATAACCTTGTACATGAACTTTTGAACAATTATTTGTGGACGGCTAGTATAAATTTCATCAGAAATTAATATTTTCTTTGTATCTAGCATTGCTCTTGTTACAAAACACAAAACTCGTCACCATTGATTTTAATTTCTAGTTTTCATGTTTTCTCAAAATAAGCTGCTATCTCTATCTTTGAGCTTCTCTCTTCTTCCTTGCCTTGTTTTGCCCCCTTTTTCGCAATCTTACTGTTTGTAAAACTTCATCTTACAGTTGTATGCAATTCTTGGGCGGAGGCCACTTTCCTTTTTCTCCCTCCAAATCGAATGCATGCCCTGAAATGTACTTTATTCTGCCAATAAGAGTTTTGCTTGTTTTCTTTCCACTTCATCTCTACGTGAATTAGCTTTTCTTTGTATTGGTTATCAGCAGGATAGAGACGTGCACTACTAAGTCACGTAGATGAAAGGAATATCGATATATGCAGATTAACAGAGATAGCTAGCTAGCTAGATAGATACCACTCAAAGCACTCCCTATGTTTAAAGCAAGTACATAAATTGTATGCTCGGTGCTTTGTTGTGGTTCAAAAAAATTGATAATGGGTGATTAAGAAAATAAAGAATGACTCACAAAAACCAATTTTTCAAGCAGTAACTGAGCAAAAGGAACTTTTTTGCATAGAGCATATAACTATTTCTCAATATTTTTGGCAAGTTCGCCTCCCCACCGCTACAATTTTTCCTTTGAACAAGAGTCTTAATTTGCATATATGAGTGGTCAGCTGTAATTTAATCTGGCGTGGCACCGAAAGATGAGTGTTAAGATAGGAATCACATCTTTTTTGGTGCCACTTTATGCCCTCCTCACTATAGTAGTGGCTGTGGCCTGAAAACAATATCAATCAATAAATTTCTATACTCACCTTTTTTATGACAAGGGATGGCCCAAAAGTGACCTCTGTACCACTACCAATGCTTGGTGACACGAACACTACTAGTTATTTGTTACATCATTCGACTTGGTTGATACTTCATAGTTGAGGCAAATGAAAAGGTTCTCAAATATTATAGAAAACTATACTCTAGTAATGGTCGGTATTCACTATTCAATAAATAATACCACATATGCATCTCATCACAAATGGAAATGTTGGTATTGAAGCTGCCGTTGTAGTATTATCATGTGTACTAGTACTAAGTACTAACAAGAAGGTGGTGTTTGGTGCAGGGGCAGGGCTGCTGAAACTAGAGGATGATGTACAGACATGTGAGTATCAGGATGTACAAGTGATGTGGGAAATGCTACGGGGAACAGAGAGTGGACATATAGACAACCATCATAAGCGCAAGCAACAACCTTTCTGGAGGATCTTTGAATGGTCCTCCAACAACACTGAAGCTTCATTAGAATCTGCAAATCACACTTAACCACACTCTTAGAGTTTGATGCTTTAACTAATAAAACTGCTGCTGGTGTACTGCAGTCTGCAAGTGGCAAGCCACCTCCTTTTGAGTAATGTTATTTGTACATATCAATGTTCTCTCTATATGTCCACTAAGGATGTCTAATTTTAATGTACAGATAACACTACTCCCTCCTTTTTTATCTTCCAATTGCCAATGATGCAGAGTCATAATACATGGTTATCACAATTTCAATCCGAGTCGGTACGATGACAAAACCATATCATATCATGCTTTCTCTTGCAAATGAAAATGTACTACTCTATGGCAGTGATTTTGTAAATATAACAATGTTACTTTTGTCAATAGCATTTCACTTTTAACGTCTATTAATAACTACTTCAATGAGTTCTTTAACATCAAAGCAAGTAATTGCAATTAATGTGCTCTGACATTTAAGCAACTCGACAAAGTCAGACAGTCAATGACAATATAATTAACTGTAGGTTCTGTTTGTAACAAGCAGTGCCACTGAGTTGTTGTATCGTGAAATGCGGAGCTTATTTTTCATCGAAAAATTTTGAAGGTGTGTTTGTTACAAAATTTAATTTCTTAATATGATATACTAGTATCAATGAAGTCAGAACTTAAGAGAGACGACATTCACTTCATATTCATGTTATGACACCCCTGCATACATTAACCATAAGTAGTAGTGTAGCAAGTTGGTGCCTAACTTTTTAGCATGTGATGTGATGTCAAATCCATTCTCATACTAAAGCCACCTTTCCCCCAGAAACCAAAGAACTTCTTCACATTATATATAGTGATGGATTCATGATGGTCGTTCCCAAAAAGAAAAATAAAATAAAAGGAAGTAGAAACCAAGGATAGAAATTTATGAGGAATTCCAGGGCAGAGAAAAAGTGCGCTAAAATAGTATGCTTCTTCTGTTCAAGGCAGATGTATCAAGATATATATTAAAAAAAATGAGATGTTTTCTTAAAATGTGGATGAAGCCAAAAAAAAGAACCAAAAAGAAGAAAGAATAAAACAAACTATTATTAACCATTAAGGACAGGGTGTTTTGAAATAAAAGTAGATATGCGTCCAGCAGTGCATTGTTCTACTCTCCCAATGGAAAATGCCGTGTAGATCCACAAATACCAAGTTCCTTCCAGCAGCCTACTTCATCTCCGGCTCTTGCAGCTGAAAACACTCAAGGCTAAAACCATATACACAATCTTAATGGTGAATTTGCCCTTAATCCTGAAGAGAATCCAGGCAAGAATTCACTGGTAGCACTGACTAACGCAACAAAAGTTCCTACAAGAAATACACGTAACTTCATTAATCCTTATTCAGTCAAAAAGGGATAAGGTAGCAGATTGCAAATGTAAATTGAATATTTTCTTCCACTTCATATTATGAAATTACTGATTCAAACCAACCGGCAATTTTCTAGCACTCAATAAATATTGGGCTGTTGTTATAGCTGTCTTTCTACACGATGCCACAACTTAAAACAATGAAATAAATTCTATAATACACACATGTGTATGATTAAAAATCGAAGAAGCAATCACATTTATGATGCAAGTCATAACTGACAAGTGCAACACATTGAAAACTTTATGAACGACTCACTCTCAGAAAGTGAACCTCATGTTTCTTTTGTTTTTTTGAATAGAAGGTTTCATTGGAATAAATGTAAACCAAAATCAATATCACATCACTACATAGGTTTCATAAGGTAAGCTTCACATAAAATCCAACTAATGGAATAAAAGTTGCACCACAGATTATGCTTATGAATCCATACTAATCTGATATAATTTTGTAATCCATCAATATTCGGTAAAATACCTGTACAAAGAGGTATTCAAACCCATTGTTCTAATATTGGAAAAGCACTTTCCGTGGGTCAAGTTGACCACTGCAATAACTGGAAGGAACTGCAGATATTTCCTGCCTCCCTTTCCACTCCTCACCAGGTCTGAGAGTAATTGCTTTTTCTACACATGCAGCCTGGAGACACAGCATATGCTTATATTCCTCATCCCCCAAATCAGGAATGGTCTTCGCTTTTTTGTCCCATGGATTCCATACCACTGTCAGAGGAAACATTATATTTCTATTAACCACTTTGATAAACTAGTCTGAAATGCATAGCACAAACAAGAAATAAAACCAGCTTCTTGTCCCAAGTCTCAAACAATGGCAGTTTGGTTAGATATGTCTTCACTGATTCAGTACAGAATATGCACAAGTCAAGCATAGAACCTCATGAAAACCAATCACAAGCTACAACTTTAGTGAAATTAGATTTCCCAAAGGATTCATTTATTTTATAATAGGAGACCATGCATGCATAGGGCCAATGATTGCCAAACATATCCACACGAGCAACAAAGCACTGCAACAATACTTGATCTTGCATTTTTCTGACTCTTCCTCTCCAAACCTTTACCCTCTCATATCACATTTCATCAATGTGTACATAAGGAAGGATATTAATACTGCTAAACTCACCAGCATCAGGAAGCCCATCTTTTCGCAATACAAAAGTTCTCTTTCTTTCATGGTCTATGATAGCAATTTTAGTGGGGGTACTTAAGTATATTTTGTCGACCTTCAGCATCAAAGAAACCAAAATGCAACAGTTAAATATTAGAACCTATGAAATATAAACAACTTAAGAACTACTCTGGTGATCACAGATACTGACTTCAGACTCAAATGTTATAGCATCCCCTTGTTCAGTAAACCGCTCTTTGTCCTTCAAGTTGTCCAGATAATCCAGCGTCTCCAATCCTTCTACTCGCACTTCACTATACACAAGCATCATGACAGTTAGTTAGCTAGCAAACAGTGCAAGTCAGACATCCCAAAGCAATGAAATTCTGTTCCCACATTAGACAAGGCCATAACTTCATAAAGAGTAAAATAAGCATAAAGTAAGAACAACTTAAGCATCTTGTATTTCTATTCAATCATACACTAAGGATCTTGTATATCCATCTTTCTCCATGAATTGCTATTTATTATACATATAAAAATTTTAATTATTAAAAAAAAGTCATCCAGGATACATCCATTTCCCTGTGCTACAATAGCATAATTACTTTAATAAGCAATGAGCAAACTTATTTACAGAGTGAATAAATAGCAAGATGAATGTCATGTGTCACTTAATTGAAAGTTTATCAGAATACATATATCAGTTAGATTGTAAACATATGTTCAGCATCAGTATTACAGTATGACCAATTTTATGCCGTTTGAATCATGCTATAGATTTTAAACATTGAATTGCAGGAACAAGTGCTTATTTCTCAATAATAGTGATTCAACCAATTTGAGGGAAAGGGTCTTACAGTTGAAGTCACGTATTATTCCATTAAAGCAGAACAGATATGATATTTTATTCAACTTCAAATAATAATTTTAATATTGATTACGGGCACCCCATATCTGACTGTCATATCAGCTGGTGCAGAAATAATGTGACATATATTGCACAATTCAAATGACTAGAACAAGTGAGATAGTGACTGTGTACATGAGTGGACATTCAGCAGCCACTGCAGAGACACAAATGTAATGGAGAGGGCATAACAGGCAATGTTATAAGCTAGAATGGAAAATATTAGATAAAAAAAAGTAAAAATCCAAGGCCACGATAAAACCTGATGTCAGTAACATAGAAGTATGTCTGATAGGCAAATGTGAAGGTAAAGGATTTCCCATCCGTATTTGTGTTTCGAATGCGGGATGTCAACATCAAATCTCCTGCAGGTCCCAAAGCTATCCTCTGGCGAAACTCACATCTGCAAGCAATTATTGTAAAATATTCCTTTAATCCATGTAATTAAACCAATAGATTAAACGAGAGAGAGAAGAAAAAGAAGTGCAACAGAAAGAGAGACTGAGCACGTGTGAGAATATTAATGTCCCTTTTGTGTTTTGACGGCTACTTTAATAACTATTGACATTGAGCCACATACCTGTGAGGCCAAGACCTTGTATCATCTTCAGAGTTCTTAAGAATCAAATCAATGAAAGCTCTGTTGGTGCTATTTGTTGGAATTGGTGGGGGATTAGGATCTAAGGTCCAAAACTTGTTCCTTGCAAATCCATGTTGTTCAAGAGGGCCATGATTTGAAAACTGCATATGGAGAAGAAGTACTTCAAGAAACAAACTAAAAGCAATGAAAATTAAGATGCTCAAGAAGATACACGTACTTGAGGAAAGCATATTGGAATACCTCCTCGAATAGATTTTGGAGGCTTAAAATTAGCCTGCAGTGATTCATTTAAAAAAAAAAAAGGAAGTGAGCAATCAAGAAGAAAAGAGCTACGCAGGTTTCAATGACAAATTGAACTCATTGACACATGGCATTAAAGTCAGACTCCAGACAAATAGAATCCAATCAACTTCTATTATTAGGTGCCTGACCACATTCTGTAGAGGCTTTTTGATATCCAATCTCACAGACATAAATCACAACTGCCCACATTCTAATACTATAGCATTTTTAACATGCATGAAAAGGGAAAAATAGATCATCATTGGTACAAAACTAGAACAAAGTCATGATTTACATAGAACTAAAACCAAGTCCCTGGAGGATTCATATGCCAAAGAAACCTCAAACCAACATAAAAGCTGCATCATGATGCTATAGCGTACCTTACTACTGCTGACAAAAAGCAATTCCTCCCCAAGTTCATTCTTCCAGGATGTAACCTGACCCCCATAGAGATACACCTGCATCAAACACAAAGGGCATAGTTTTAGAAGAACTACCCAACATAAATCACTTTACTTTTAAACTCAATTATGATAGAATTACAATTGATTCTACAAACAAAGACTCAAACATACACTACATCACGTGATGCGGTTGCGAATCTAAAACACTCTGGCATATAATGAAAATCACCATTATGATAGAGCAATTATATTATATTTCTACATCATTCCAAATGGGAACAAAAATAAATGATACGTTTATGGATGATGAATTAAAATTTAGTTAAGGGTGGTGAAGAAAATGGCAAAGAGAAGTTAGACACCCATGGATTCAACAGTGAAATGTGAAATGTGATTGTGGGAACATAATGCATCAATGATGTAATGTAAGGGGTATGGATAGATAGATGAAGATTCAGAAAACATGCCATGTGGTGATGGCAATATAATGCTGCAAGTGAAAAGAAGAGAATTGAAATTGCGTTATTGTGAATTTTGATGGGAATGGAATTATTGAGATTGATAATGACTGATTGATGAAAATAAAATGATGATACCAACCTCGGCAGAGAAGCCACGAACTTCCCTGAGAATGACCTTCTCGAGGCCATTAACGCCCATACACTGCTGCACATACACCGTTTCTCGTGGCCCTGATGACATCTCTCTCTCTCTCTCTCTCTCTTTCTTGTTCCTTCTTCAGAATCAGAATAAAAACAACAACAACAACAATCTCTCCTCCAATAAATAGGGACACCATAAAATGTAGCTTTCTCAAGTATTATATATAGCTAGCTAGCTCGACAGAGAGAGAGAGAGAGAGAGAGAGAGAGAATATTGCGTGCGTTTGTGTTTGTGACCAGGTGATGTGATATATATGGTCCTTTTTAGGATTCCACTAGATTGGATCGTTTGATTCCTGATCTATCTAAAAAATTATCAATTATTATAATAAATATACTTAATATTATTAATATTTGTTTTGAAGAATAATATTTAATATTTTATTTGATTTGAATAAAACAGAATTAAATAAAGAATATAGTTAGAAAATTTAATTAATTAAAATTATTTATTTATTGAAATTGATCAACAAGAAAGGATGAATTTCATGAAACTTAAGGGGAAGATCAATGTGATTTCTCTTTTTAATTCTTACTTCATATGCTTTCCGATCTTTTTTTGTCCTCATTTATTTTCTCTCTTCACCTTTTCTTTTTCTCACAATTTCGAGTTTATCAAATTGTATTTGTCATCGCCCATCCACATCAATTTGTATTTTTAGTAAACTATATTAAAAAACGTTTGGTTGAATTACATAAATTTTCCTTCTGATTTAGTAAAACTAAACAAAGAGTTCTCTTAAATTTTAAAATTACAATAAGAGATATGTAGTATGTTCAAATTCTACTGTACAGTTTTTTTTTTTTTTTGTGTTCACAACAAGAGTATCCATTGTCGACCACTTGTTAAATTCTTGTGCTTGTTATAGGCACTTTGAAGATGAGCAACACCCATAGATTTAAGAACTTTTTTATATCCAAGTTCCAAATCAAACCTCTAATATTTAATTAAGGATAAAAGTCCTTCCACTCGCCTACACCTGAGTTTTCTACTGTACAGTTCTAAAAACAAAGAAAACTATCAACTATTAAGTGATGAAAAAAAATCAGAAAATAAGGGAAACATGCCCTTTGCCTTAATCCTTATCATTGTGACACGGATCTGAAGTTGGCGAGCTGGCACCACTAATATTACAAGCCACGCTCGTTTTCTTCGGGAATCACACGTACAACAAAATATCAAACACGCCTTGCCACATCTCCCCAAGTTTGTCACCTTCAAATTCGGCTACTTGTTTCTTAAGATTTCATATATTTGGTTTGGTCAAAATGGATTTTTGTGGTACTTATTGGCAGGGGTCACAATATATATGCAAGGAAAATGTTTTTGTACGTGCCCGAATGGGTGTGTAGACACCCATAATTTTGTAAGAGGGGTAATGAAGAAAAAAAAGTTCAGAAAAAATATAAATAGTGAGCTTTATGTGTTTCACAAGTAGGATAGTTGAGTATTTGAGATATATAGACGGATGTAGAGAAACAGTAAATAAAGCTCTATCATGAGTCCTTATATGTGGATGAAAAATTCTTGTACATATACAAGTCTAAAAATTTATTCTTAGGCTATGTTCAATAAACTAGAAAAAATTACAGGAGTAAAAGTTGAAGGAACAAAAATTCATGCATTAACTACTTAAGGGAATAAAAGTTTCTTTTCAAGTTGTTTGATGAAGAAAAGATATAAAACCAAATCCCACACTATTAAAATCAT
This sequence comes from Dalbergia oliveri, assembly GCA_030441495.1. Classification (NCBI taxonomy): domain Eukaryota; kingdom Viridiplantae; phylum Streptophyta; class Magnoliopsida; order Fabales; family Fabaceae; genus Dalbergia; species Dalbergia oliveri. The sequence goes on from JAMLFY010000016.1 coordinate 1,034,558, forward strand.
ACATCACAATGCCACCGTCATCATGATCGCGATTCATAGCACCACCCTTCATCATCCATGGCAGCACCATGGCCACCGTGACCATCAGCTCTCAGCAGCACTGATGTCAAATGATGCGGGTGCTGCTACCACGTCCACCACGAGTTTTCACTGCTATTGTAGTCGAAAAAAATTTGCTGCTATTGTCGTCGAAGTTCACTACTAGTTGCTGCTAATGTTAGTGTTGCTTTGTAGTTATTGTTGCTGTCGTTGCCATGGGCAATTGCCACCGCCATGACCACCACAAGTTGCTGTACTGCCAGTGCCTCAGTGAATAAGCACAATTGCTGGTTGTTGCTACTGTTGGTGTTAAGCTGTTGGTATTGAATGTTGTTGCGGAAGGAGAGACGGAGAAGAATATGGTAGAAGATTTACCCTAGTCCTAAATGGAGTAACATTTCCTCCTAAAATTCAGGAAATCATTCCTCTTCTTAATTTTTCACATCTAAATAAAAAACAAACCAAACACATTTAAGTTGGTTTGAGTTTCAGTTTTTCAATTTTTCAAAATTTGTAAAGAAAATATTAAAATTCTAAAAACTATAAATTCTAATTTTCAATTTTCATTTCAGTTTCAGGATTTCTTTCATAAAATCCTAAAAACTAAAAAACTGAAAATCGAAAACTCAAACCAAACATGCCCTTAATTTTTAAAATTTTTACTCCTCTAAAATTTCATCCCCTTTAATTTTACCCCCTTACCAAACATAGCCTTAAACACACAAAAAAGTTAGTGAAACTCATATATAAGTGAATATATGTTTAATGAAGTTTATGAGACCCACTTTTATTGTAAATATATGGAAATATGGTGTGTTACACTTGTGCTTATGCAATAATCTCTCTATTTGGACATCAACTTGGATAGTAATGTCTATGTCATGTTTGTATCAAGGAATGACTATGAGAGCACATTCGGTTTAATTTAATGGGTAAATTGTGTTAGATATAACATCATTATGTTGTTCATGATGAGTTGTATGCATAGAACTCACTTGTTAATCACAATGTTTCAATTATAGAGCTAGGAACTACCAAGCCAACTTCATCATAGACCACCTCATTCTCATACATGAGGCGTGTCAAAATTCACAAGATTGGAGTGACTTCCTCCCTGTGAGGCTATAACTGTTTAGCTTAGAGTTGTGTTATTTATATTCATGAAATGTGAAATACCGTATCAACTTATATCACATCCAACATTGGATGAGATGTGAACTTCATTCATCGCATTTAATGAAGGATGGGGTGTAATTGACACAATATCTCATATCTACGAATACAAATAAGATTTTTCTTGGACTTATGTGCTATAGTACAACAAGGCAAGGCATAACGACACCGACCCTGCAGAAAAGGGAGACACAATCCTCAAAGGCATAGATCATGCAATGAATTATTGCTAACTAGTTGATCCTCCACTGAGATCAATTCGACCTGTTAACTTCAAGTATTTAAAAAGAAAAAAGAAAAGGACTAAATACACATAATTTTGATGTGATGATAACACAGATTTATGGCGCTGAGTTGGAATATAAATTTATAAAAGAAAACATAAGTCTAATTATAATTAAATGATAAAATCTCTGAAAATTGAAATGATGAGCAAGTGCATGGAGCTTTGTTGAAAAAGATGTTGTCTTTACTTTAGGTCGTCCAGTCCGTATTCTTTGCTTTCCAGTTCCTAATATGATTGTTTCCGTGTTAAGCTTGACATATGATGATCCATTTATCTTTATCTTTAGTTCAATAGATGGCGTATACGTGTGGAAAATATAATAAAACAAAAAGAAAATGACAACACGGTATCATATGCATTCATTAAAAATTCAATAACCTATAGCATATGCAAAAAAAATGATTTAGTTTATGTTCCATAACGTCAATCCACAAGAACATCTCGTTATCAAGAATGCAAAAAATCAGAGTTTATTAGTACCAAGTGAATTTTTTTGGTAAAATTAGAGTATACATATATAAAAAGAAGTGAATTTAATTATAACTAGATGGTGGAATTTATATAAATTTAAGAGGTGTTGTCTAGGCAATATTATTTTTTTGGTTTATGTTTCAGTATCCATGGGATACCAATACTTTTAGTAAAATCAATAGTTGTGATTTGATAAATTTTAAAAACCTTGGGTTATTGGAACGCATGGCTCATTATTAACCACTAATAACTAGGATATACCAACACCCATGAATTTCATAAGGATATTAGAAAAACTCCCTTATTTTATTCGTATAAATATTCTACTGTTTTGGTAACCTACAATTTTTTTCATGACATATCCATGAAATTAAAAATAAGTTGTGATCCAGGGGCGGCAGTTTGTATATGCTAGGGTGGCCAGAAATTCTATAATTTTCATATATATACATATATACATATATACATGTATGTTCCCCCCTCCCCACAAAAAAAATCATATGTTATCATATTAATATATCATTATTAGAAGAAATTAGATAAGTTAAATACCTCAAAGACCCAATTTTGTTATCCACTCTTATTTTATTTTTCATTGTTTATTTCTTTCTCAATAAGAAAATAAAACTTAAATATTTGAGGTTGGTTCTTATAAACTTTTTACTTAATTAGATGTTTAAATATTATAGTAGACAAAATACTATACATATATGTATTTCTTGAATTTTGATTGTGAAATGTGTTTTTTATTTTAGAATAAAACCCCATTTTGATCCTTGACAAAAATAATGTCAAACAAAACATGTGCTTAGAAACACATTTTTGTGATCCATCACAATTGAAATTAAAAATATAGTACATACAAGTTACTCACTACTTAGTATTTGTGGAGTATGTACATGACAAATTGATTTTAAATAATTTGTAAAATATTTCAAAATTGATTGCTAATAAAAATACAAATAAAATAAATAAATCCATTATAATACTGATAAAGACAAACTTGTATTTTTAATTATGAGGAAGTGTAAAATATATTTTTTCTTGAGTCACCAATCCCACACTATTTTTGTTAAAAAAGTTGTGATTTTTTTAATTTTTAGATTAAATAAAGATTATAAGATATATATTATTATTTTATATACGTATATCATCTTTTAATAATGCCCCGCTAAAAGAATAGTCTAGTCCTGCCCCTGTTGTGATCTAACAATCTCGCATTTCTTTATTTGTTTAATGCTTTTCTAAGGTATTGGGCGCACTTTTAAGAGTTAGCTGTACGTGATAATCTTTATTAAGAACAAGAATAAGTTGTACGTGATAATCCTTAATTAAAATATCAAATAGTAAATTATCACAATTTTACGAAAAAAATGTAAATTATCAAAATGATTAACGATTAAATTAATCGGCAGCTATCAACAACATATATTTTACTCAGTAAAGGGCAACATCAAATCTCATGGCATTTTGACCCGAACATTCATAACTAAGCATCTAGTAGCATTAGATGAATTCAAAAGACGAGGAGTATAGGTTCAGAAAGTTCCACGTGCATCACAATTTACAAGTAGAAAATAACGCTAAAATCATTTACAAAAACAATTATCAGCAACGAAACTGGCACTAAAAAAGAAAGAACTACGGTAAAGTTTGTATAGCGTACATAATTAAAAAAGACCTAGAAGTAACAGACTGCTAGACTAGATATATAGTCAATGGATATTGTTTTCGTCACAATTGCGTTGTCTTCTTATACCTTTTTTTTTGGAACTGTCGATAAAGTTTGAGGAATCCAAACATCCACTTAAACAAACGGAAACAATACTGGAATCCAAATCCAAGTATCCATTTCGACAATGCAATCATACCTGAGACATGCGAGTTAGAAAGTCAAATCCGGCCCAAACCCACAATATGATCTTAGACTATGGTGAACAATAAAAAATATTATTTTAACACCTAAAGTTAGTGCTAATTAAGGCACTCATTTCATTACCATTTAATATGATAGTGCCCACAACTATCATTTATCCATCACATTCAATGATAATGGAGTAGACATCCAATTGATACCCACTTTTGAGATGTTGAAATAATATTGCCCGTGAATAATATATGTTGATTTTTTGACCAAATATATATATATATATATATATCCATTTACTCTAGAAATAAATCTTGATATACTTATTCTACTAAATAACTTTTTATATATATTGAATTTCATCAATTCAACCATTGAATTATAAGTTCCCATTACATAGATCAAATATATAAAATTTTAAAACAATTTGATACTTTATCATCCCTTTCTATTTGGACGTATAACGTAATTATGAAAATACATATAAATCTTAAATATTAAATAATATATCTATTAATGTCCAATTTGTCTAAAATTTGGTAAGCTTGAAAATAATATCACATGATTCAATGGTTTAATTGATGGAATATATTATTAATAAAAAAATATTTAATAAAGTAAGTGTAACATACTTACTCTTAGGGTGTGTTTGGTTGAAGGGGAAAATTTTCATGAATAAAATCTATATATAAAATTATACATAAAATTCATTCATGAAAATTCACGCCATATTTTTACCTCTCAACCAAACATACCCGTATAAATGAATTCCTTTTATATATATACATATATACACACGCTGATTCTAACCTGCGCGTTTTCTGTTCTCAATTTTTGAAGCTCTTCCTGGGTACATATCAGCCTACATGTCACAAAGCAAGGTTTTAGAGACGCTGTAATTTACCATATAATCCAACAACTATATTATATAAATACAATACCTCCACTGCAACTCGGTTATCTCATGAAGTAACTCCTTCTCCCTATCGTGAGCTGCTTCAAGCTGCATTAATGCATAACCAACATTTCCATTAAAGTAATAAAAGGAAAAGCAGATTCACAGTCATTCATGTAAATAATGATCTTCTTGGTTTTTTTTTGGAAAATGCAAAGCAAGAGAAAAAAAAAGGTCTCTACAAAAGTAATACAGCAAGCAACTATTTGCATTTGCAATTCAGATCATTTCCTTTCCAACTGCAAGGGTATATTCTGTTGGAGAATCTTGTTCCACAAGCCATCACTATTCTGCCAACACTTTGCAATTACTAATCATCAACAATATTCAGGAAGAGAACAGATAGGGGTGTTTTGGAGTAAAATAAAAAAATATATCCGCCTCGGCACCTTAAACAGCTCAAGGAGACCTAATGAAATAACTGTCTAACAATGGAAGCGTGTCACTAAAGCCTTTGAAATTTCAGTCACAGTTATCTAAATTAGCTCATTGTTCAACAGATAAAGATATTATTATCCGATGAACGTCATAGGTGATGTGACATGAAAAGACAAGAAAAAGAAAAGTGGATGAGGTTCCTTCGCGAGGAAGCACTCCTCTCCACCCCACTAGGCTTCTACACTTTTCCTTTATATATAACTAATAGAGAAATGAAAGAAAGGGGGGACAAGTTGACCAGCCCTGATCCTTCTTCCTTTTTGAGTGAGCTCTCTTGCCTCGTAGCAAAGTCCCTCACCCCAAAACAGCCATTTGGGCTCACCAACGCCCCATCTACATTCCAGGCACTTATGAACATGATTCCAAAACTGTATTTGCGACGGTTTGCCTTAGTGTTCTTTGATGATATTCTAATTTATAGCAGAACAAAAGAGGAGCATAAAGAACACTTGATGAAAGCGTTGGAACTGCTGCGACAGCACCAACTCTACATTAATAGGAAAAAGTGTTCTTTCAACTAGCCTGAGATAGAATATTTGGGGCACGTGATTTCTAGGAGGGGGTGGCAGCTAATACAAGGAAAATTGAGGATATGTTGTCTTGGCCTGTCCCTAGTATCTCAGGGACTTAGAAGATTCCTGGGAATCACAGGTTATTATAGAAGATTTGTTCGAGGATACGGAAAAATCGCTTGGCCCTTAACTCGGCTCCTCAAATGTGATTGTTTCCAGTGGAATATAGAAGCACAAGGGTCGTTTGATCAATTAAAGGAAGCTATGACCACTCTCTCAGTTCTAGCGATTCCTAACTTTGAGAAACTTTTGTGGTAGAAATTGATGCGTCAGGCAAGGGACTTGGGGCTGTGTTGATGCAGGATGGCAGACCTATTGCGTTCCTAAGTCAGAAGCTATCAGAGAAGGCCCAAGAAAAGTTGGTATACGAAAGGGAACTCATGGGAATAGTCATGGCTGTGCAAAAATGGAGGCATTACCTATTGGGGAGGAGATTATTATCCATTCAGACCAGAAGAGTTTGAAATTCCTTATGGATCGACAAATAATGGGGGACAAGGTGACCAGCCCTGATCCTTTTTCCCTTCTCAGTGAGCTCTCTTGCCTTGTAGCGAAGTCCCAAGCCCTCACCCCAAAACAAGGGGCCTGCTTGTTTACTTGTTGGTAGTGAGCCAAACCCGTGCTTGACCGATGAAAACATGCTTTTCCAATTGAGACTTTCGAATGGCGTGTGACCAACTAAACAATCAGGCTGTAAGAAGTTGGCACCCCTTCTTACAGAATTACGGCCAAATGACTTCTAGAATACCCAAAGCACAGTGAAGTAACTGGCCGTAATAATAGCCTACTCTAGGTTTTAATTGAAAACTTTTCCAGCGTAACAGGACTAGATCAACTGCACCTTGAGAACTTTATTAAACACCTAAATAGGTAGCAATAGTAATTAAGCTAACCTCGCAAATTCACTTTTGAGAAGACTTCCATATTAAAAAGCAAAAAAATCAAGTTTAAGAGCCTCCAAACTCAGTTGGCATTAGTATCATCCAATATTCGAGACCAACATTCTTATACTGCAGCAAATATATCTGGTTCTCAGATGGACAAATCCTCAAATAAATTAAATTTAGTTACAAAGATTAAAATTATGGCCCATATATACATACCAAAGATTTCTCAATTGCTGCTATATGCGCTGGGGTACTTGTTCCATCAGCTGCATGATTGACAAATAAGAATTTAAAGATATGCAAAAAGAAAAAGAAAAGGAGCAAACAATGAAAAAAGGTCTAAAACTAAATATTCAAACATAAGGCATTGATGGTTAACCTGTAGTGTCACCAGCAGTGATTTGCTTCATTAAACTTAAAATGGTCTCCTGTTAAAAAATTATGAACAGAAAAATTGTTACTCTTGGATATTAACCGAAGAAGACACGACCATTAGGCTGAACATACCCTTTGAAGAATATTTGTCTGCAGCACAGAGTGCAACACGGGGAAAAGAGAACCACCAGAAAGATTTGATGATGCCGCATCAGGTGCTGATAATAATGGTAAAGTCGAAGGCAGAGGAGGGGGAGCACTATGCTGGCTAATAACCTACATAACCCATGATTTACAAAAGATGCTGCCAAATTAAAGAGTTGTATCTGCCTTATTTAAGCACATGATTTCATGACGGCTTTACATTAGTTTATAACAGAACCATGCTCTGAACAAGGTATAATCTAATGAACAAAGTTAATACTGAACATATAGCAACACTTTCATTTTCGATATCAAAAAATGCTAGTACTACTTTAGGGCAACAATAGTTGCAAATCAAACACCATTATTGCCCAAGCTAAATGCAAATAATACTAATATTGATAATAATAATAATAATGTGATTGTTGTGAGAGACTTTGATGTATCCTTGATAGAGTGAAAGGGAAGTCTGGAATGTCAATTTGGATGTGGGTTCAATTATTTTGTAATGCGCAGGCAAACAAGGTTTGATCCAAGAAAAAATACTAATGAGTAATGACTTGTCGATACACATGGTTTGTTAGGACTTGGGACACAGTGAGCCCCATCTAGTGAAAAAAATAAAGGCTTCGTTGTAGTAAATAGTCAAACAGTTTTGGAATCAAAGAGGAATTACATATGTGGAACCAAAATAGGCTAAACCCGGGACTTATTCTTTTGGGGATTGTCCCCTCACCGAAGGGAAGAAAAAGGACAGTTACGCAAACCTCAAAACCACCAACCTGCATGCTGTGACTCTTTTGCAGTACAGGAGCAGGGCTCACCTGAAAGAAAACTTCACTTAGCATTCAGTCAGGGATGAAGGTAAGATGATCAGTATGACTGTCTGAGAGTTATTACTCACCTTTTCCGGGTCAACATTCTCAGATGTAACCTTAAAACGTCCTCTCTGTTGAACAACTGGTACTTTTGCTTTCTCATCAGTATCATCAGAAGTAGCTGCAATAAAAATGATTAATTAGTAGGAAACACAGAAGTACTCAGCAATTAAATGTCAACTTTTTTTCTCAAAAAAAAAAAAAAGGCGTTACTTCCTTGAACATGTGAATAGACGAAGTAACATGTTCTGGTACCTGATGATTTTGAGACTTTAGAAGGAAGTTCAGTAAGGACATCCTCTCCTGTGTGTGGAACTGAAGTTGAATTGCCACTTGGAATGTTCTGGGGCAGATTCTGTGGTTTCTCACTGTCATTTATATTGCTAAATATTAATGGTGATCAAAGATGAAATGTGATACTCAAGGGGTTAAATGATGGAAATAAGGGTATCCAACAGAGAAAATGCAAATAAGATAAATAATGAATATAAATATACAATTACATGCTTTGGGGTTATGGTATTTGAACACGTTTTGCTTTTGTGCCTTCCCTACAACTCCTAATATTGTTTGATGCTAAAATCCAGTAACAGTTATTGTCTATTTTGAAGAGGAGCGAAAATAGTATGGTAAAAAACTCTGAAGCAGGGTACGTGTAAATGGCAAAAGTACCCATACCGGATACACACGGGGTATGGGTACGCGTTGGGTACACGTGGATACGTATCCATCATCCTTTTTTCTGAAAAAAAAAATTGGGGACGTTTGGGTACGCACGGGTACGCGTACCCGGAATTGGATACTCCATTCTACCAAAACACAACGTTTTGAATATTCTTTTTTACCCTCTTAAACGTTGGCCACCCAAAAGAATACCCCAACACCCCTTTAACACTACACAGCCGTCCCTAACTTTTCCTCAACATCACCTTTCCCTTCTCCACTGCTTCATCGTCGCAACAACCCACCACGGTGGAACGGCGGGGCAGTGACGCGACGAGACGACCTACGACGCGACGCGACCTTGCCTTGACCTACGCGGAACGGCGGAGCACCCACCACCTTGCAGCAATGCGACAACCTACGAAGTGGCAGTGGCGGGCCAGGAGCAGCTGAGGCGCAACGAGCTATGGTCTCCGGCGACTCTCTCGACCTCAATCCATGAGGTAGCAGCAGCGGCTCTCTCTCAGCGATCCAGTGAGTCTTTGTCTCTCATGTCTTTGTCCCTTTAACTTGTGGTTTCCATTTATTCCTCTCTTCTTTTATTGTGTTGTTGCTGCCATTGTTGTGTTTTGTGGACAAGAACAACTTCTAAAATTATGTAATTATTTAATCACTTATCAAATGTTTTCACAAGGTTCAACAGCTGGGTCTATTAGTGGTAGTGGGATTGGAAGTGGTAATAATGCCACTTCCTGTGCATCTTTGACCAGTAAAATGCTACTGGAAAATCTGAGAACATTGTTTTGAGCAAGCAAATGATGAGATTGAGACTGTTAGAGTTTGATTGTTTATTATGATTACATGATTGATATGTGCTTATGTTTAATATTGTTTTGAGTATTGTAGTATTTCATTTGGGAATGTAAAGTTGATTGTTGAACAATTTAGAGTTGTTTTATGTTGAAATTGTTAGTTTTATCATATGAAATTTATGATTTTTTTTATATATATATTGGCATACCTATACCTCACTTTTTACAAAATTGCCATACCCCGTACCCATATCCGTATCGGGCACCATAGGTAAAACACAAAAAGGCGTACAACCTACTTTTCCCTTTTTTGAAAAGAAGCCCCTTCACAACTGGACATTTCATTTCAAAATCTAAATATTTGTAATACTCCTAAATAAAATGAATGACTGAGTGAAGACAATTAGGATTTATGTGTTTCCCAAGGGAGAGTGAAATTTAACTTGTTTCATAGAGAATATCCATCACATTATGAAATTCTTTTGATTCCTTTGCAATCATTAAAATGAAAGTGTTCACCTCAGAGCTCAAAAATATTTGGTCAAGCTCTACAAGGAAAAATACATTGGAAAAAACATTCATCCTTCATTCTATAATCAGTCAAAGACTCAAAGCTCAATAACTGAAAAACAAAAGGAACTTCCTTAATAGTTTAATTTTCTACATTTTTATATAAAGGAAAAATTTAAATAAATGAACCGGAAAAATAATATACACATATATACAATAAGAAAATGAAGCTTTCTTAAAATCATTGCAATCACCAGAAAATATATAATGAGATAAACTTAATGCATAATTGTAGTATTCACCTTTCTGCTCTAATAGGTGGAAGAGTTACTTCAGGTAAAATGCTTGATGAGGATCCTCTTCTATGAAAAGAATGAATAGCCATGCCCTCTACAGATCTGCCACCATTTATCATATCAGATTTTTCTCCCACACTATGGTCCACGTGATCATCACGACAGGAGGGAGAAGCTTGTGAAAAGTTCTGTTCATGGCTTGAACTGTTGATGCTAGAGTCATCATCAGATTTTTCAAGCTTGTTCCTGGAAATGGCAAAACATTATAGTAATTGGATTAGCTTAGTCAATACTTATACGGATTGCAGAGACAGGTATATTTTATTTAAAAATAAAAGATCCTAAGCCATTCTGACAAGACAAAAGCATTAGCCCAGTGTTATAAAAATTTAACAGTTTGAGTATGACAAAAGAAGTAGAATTTACTTGATCTGACATCAGATACGTGACAGAAAACATACTTGGCATCATTCACTGTGGATTCAACTGCTGGAACAGAAGCTGATTGATTTTGTATCTCATCATTATCTTCCTGTGAAGCATGAGCCATTAGAACTACCAATTAAAAATACTGTTAACAAGGGGAAAGAAGAAAAAGGATAGGAAGAAAAATACAGATATAAATATAATGCAAATATCATCCGAAGATATAGAAAACGAATTTATAAATACCAGATCAGCAGTTTGAGAAGGATTATGGCTTGCACTTGGTTTATCTTGTGCATCAAGAGAAGATAAAGAACATGAACTTGCTACTTGATTGATATCTGATATAGCATCGTCAAAATCATGGATCTAGAAGAAATAAAAGCTCTAATTAGAAATTCTGTGACTTCAAGAATCACGTGTTCATTGCAAGAAGACAAGACTAGGCATTGTGTGTGTACCAAGGAAGCCTGAGCCTTCATATCTTCAAGATTGAAGTTCCAGCCACTAATCCCTCGTTTGTATTCATTCTACAGAGGAATAACACAATGATGTCATGAGCTTGCTGCACTATCAAAATCATTAGCAATAACCAAATAATAATCAGAATAAAACATTACCTCATTTTTTTTAAAACAAAAAAAGATAAGCCATCAATCGAATGATATACTATCTACAGCTTGGAAATACAACATATTTTGGAAAAATAAATATACTGACAGAGACATTATCTGAGGCAGCTTGATTTTGCCTAACTTTGACCAACAAGTAGGTATAAGTAGAATTTTGAAAGGTGTCATGCAGCACATACTGAGGTGAAAAGGCGATACTAGTTTTTCTGGGAAATGGGGATAAGGACTAGTGGTTTCTTAAAGCAATAATATCAACAAGCAACACAAGTTGGATTTAGTCAGCATACTTTGGAGAAAAGAATAACATCATAGAATGAAAGTGGCATAATTTTCTGGTGCAACCAAACAATTAGACATTGTAATTCCTACCTGTGATAATTCCTCCATCTCGCCATCAGGCATCTTCTTTTGTGCAAGCATATCTTCATCTTTTCTCTGTGACAGAAAAATAGCGTTATAAATATATTTCATGACATAGCAGGAGCGGGGGAAATTAGTGGTAATAATATGGAACCTTTAGGGCCTGCATGCGATCACCTAAAGCGGGCAGCCCCTCCAAAAGTGTTCGTGCAATGTAATCGTTGGAGCGAGCCTGCTTGAAGAAGGAATGCTTCAACAACTTGCTTGCAGAGGGTCGTTTCGAAGGATCCTTCACTAAGCAACTAGCAATCATCTGCTTAAACGACTGAAAAGGAAGAAGAACCACATTATTAGGAATAAAAGAGTTGAAGGAGCAATCAATTAGTGTATTCACTGAGAGCTAACCTTAGAGAACTTCCTATCCCTTTCATAGTCAAGGCCAGGGGGTGCATTTTGCAAAGTCATAAGCAGTACCTAGTAGCCACATAAAAGTGTTTACTCATTAATTTAAGGTCAGAGTAACAACTAACAAGGATAACGGTTAATTAATATGACGAGGACCTTCATTGGTGGAAACTTTGAGAAAGGAGCATGACCATGGGCAAGCTCCAAAGCAGTTATGCCAAATGACCAGATGTCAGCTCTGAAAGAAAGAAAGGAACACTCGGATGTTTGAATATCAACACGATGGTGAGTCGGAAGGAAACGGAAAGGATATAATTGCGTTAAAATAATAAATATACTTGAAGTTATAGCCGTGAAGTTGCTCCATGACTTCAGGTGCCATCCTGCAAGAAAGTGAAACATGAACCAAATTTAGACCAAACGGTTGATGACAAGTTATTGCACAGTGCATACACACAAATATATCTGGTACTCTGTTATTTGTAGCAAAAAATTGACATGAAATACAACACTTCTCTGATGTAATCACACAACATATCTATCTCACTCACACTCAGGATAATATACAATGTATGTCTGCACGAGGTGTATCCAATGTGGACATAAAAAACAACATATAATATCTATCTCATCCACACTCACGTAAACATATTACGTCTATATCAATGTTTATCCGGTGTGATTTCAAACAACATTCTACCACAAATAGAGGCATACACATAAGGTGTTTGGTGTTTGGTTGGACATTGATTCATATTATGGAATCAGAGAGAGAAGTATCATACCAGCAAGGCGTTCCAACAAATGTATTCCTGGTGCGCTGCCTGTCACCGGAATCAAATAGGCAAGCAGATACACCGAAGTCGCCGAGCTTGATGGCGCCGCGGGAATCGATAAGAATGTTGCCGGACTTGACGTCTCTGTGGATGTGTCCATGGTGATGAAGGTACTCCAAACCCTTCAGGACCTCCCGCAGGATGGTGGCGATGACAACCTCCTCAAAGCCGTCGGGGTGACCGGCCTTCAGAATGTGAAGGCAGGATCCTCCCGCCATGAACGGCATCACCACCCACAGGCTGTGTTCGTTCACGAAGGAGCAGTGCGATTTCAGCACGTTAGGGTGGTCCACCAGCACCATCGTCTGCGCTTCACGAGAGACATTGTTCTGTGCAATCACATCATATGTTAGCTATGATTAAATCGAAGAGGTCATTAAAATAATAAAGAAATAAGTAAATAATAAAACGCTGCCAAAAATTTAAATGCCAGAATGATTAGTGATTTTCGGTCGGTCAATAATTGAGGCTATATTATTGTGTGGCTTTCTAGAACTGCTGGATTTGAATTATTGAAATTGTTTTTGAATTATTGAAAGGAGTATATAATGGTGGTGATGGTGATTGGACTAGGTAGATTGAAGGACGGAGGAACCAGATCGCAGTTGTCGCGCTCGAAGTCGAGGATCTTGATGGCGACGATCTCGTTGAATGGGATGCAAAGAGCGCGGTGGACGGAGGCGCTGACGCCGTGCCCAACCTCCTCGTAGAGATCGTAATGCTCTGCACCGATAGGGTACTTCTTCTTCTCGGCCTCTTTTTCCTTCTCCTTCTCCTTCTCCTTCATTTTTTGATTCCTCGTTTTCTGCTGATTCAATAATAATCCAACAATATGATGATGATGATGATGATGATGATAAAGGTGAAGAGTGAAGAATTGTGCGTGGTTAGTTAGAACGAGACGAGAGATGAGAGAGAGAGAGAGAAAGGGGATTGCGCCGTTGCGCAGCTTTCTCGTGAAACATATGGGGGTGATGGGCCGGGCTGGGTTTGATTTTTGTTTGCATTGCTTTGCGAATTCTTCGGAGCCTATCGTATGGACGCAGATTGCAGAGAGAGAGAGAGAGAGAGAGTAGAATCCCCGAGCTTGCTCTTCCTCCGTCCCGCCACCTCTGTTTCTATTTCCTGTTTCGCAACTAACTCTCACGTGATTCCCACGTGTTCACTCCTCCCTCCTCTTGCGTTGCTTCAAATCTCTGTCACCCTCAACCCCTTTACGCTTGTCCCTATCTTCCCCTCCTCCTTTCTCATTCTTGCGTGTTTTTTTATTTTTTCTTTTTTATTACACTATAAATTTAATTTTTATACACCCTCGTTATAAAAAATAATAATAATAATAATTTACATAGGCATCAATGATATATTATTTCTGTACCCAAAAAAAATGATATATTATTGGATTTAACCACTAGAACTACAATATTCTCCCTCTTGAGTTTTTTATGGAACTATTTTTCCAAAACTCGAACTCAACACCTTGAAGTGAAATTAGAGCATCCCTATCAATGACAACGAAAGATTATTGGGACCGAGGGGATAGTTGCCCGCAAGTATTTTATTTATCATTTATATATATATATATATATATATATATATATATATATATATATATACACACATACATACATACATACATACATACACATACATACACGTAGACTTATTGAGACCATTAAGGAGTTAATGTGTCCTATCATATAAGAGAAAGAAGAAAAAATTCATCAATATATAATAAGTCTAAGACTTTTTATTTATTTTATTTACATATTAGTATTTGAGTTTAATTTTTATAAATTGATATTGTAAAAAAAAATTCACACATTTATTCAACCAAAATATCCACTACCTTTCAAATAGTAGGTTCATGGCTCAACTATATTTACTGATATAGTAATACAACATGACTAGATGATATAAAAATTTTCTTATATAATCTGTGCACTCAAATTAAGTCCTTATTAATATTTTCAAAATTTATTTGGTAAATACATTTGCCCCTCCTACTTTTAAAACATCTTTTGCCATTACATGTCAATTGATCTACACTTAGTCAATAACTGTTGGGTTTAACCTAAAGTCCCACATTGAGAAGAAGTTGAAGTTTTAAAAGAGTATTGGCACATTTGATTGTGTGGTTTAGATGTCTTCCAAAAGTATGAGTGATCCATTATATAGGTAGTTTTTAGGAACTGTTAATGTAATAAAATATTTGTAAGAATGATTGTCAATTTTAACCATTTAAAAGTTACAAATAGTAAAAAGATTTGTAAAGTCATGAAAATGGACAGATCAAATCACGTTAAAGTTTGTGTGTTTTGTCTTGAATTTGTGTAGTTTTTTCTTTTTTTTTTTTTGCTGCCCAACAATCATATGATGAGATATTGGTTACCAGCTATGTTAAAAATTTATATAATTTTATGTTATGAATAATTAAGTAGATTTAATTTTGATGTATTGGCAGTGTTAAAAAAAATTTACACAAGTCAATTAATCTTATAATGTCACATCAATAAATATATTTAACTCTCATTTCTACTACTTAAAAAGTCATTTAAATTAAAAACTTTGATTGAATAGCAGTATAAATTTTTTTTACATATTACTATATCAAAATTAAACTCACAGCTAAAATCCTTCATAAAATAACACCTTTAAAATTTGAATTGTTGGCATCACAAATTACAAATAAAATATGTTGGAAGCTATAACGTATCTTTTCTGTTCTATAAAATACTTTTCAACAATTATTTTTAATTGTTAAAAAGTTTAATTTATATATATTGACAATATAAAAAAAAATTTAAACTGATAGTGTAAAATTTTTTATATTAATAATTTTATTCAGTGCATAAAAATTAAACTCTTTATTAATTTAGAATATATTTATTTTAGAATAGCTTGAACTCTCTTTGTTTAAATAAATATGCATATTCTATATACTTTTCCGTTTTAATCATCTTATCTCTCTCAATATATTTTTTAAAAAAATTAAATTGCTTTTGAAAATACATCATAACTAAAACTTTCACCTTGTTTTAGAAAATCACACCTTTTCCTTTTATAATTTAATAATACTAGTTGGATGTAGAGTTATCCGTCTAATCTTCGAAATATTTATTAGTTACCATCAATTCAATATACTCAAAGATTATTATCTCCGTTATCTAATAAATGTTCATATATAAAATTTTATTTTTTTACTATTATCTATCATTTTAAGAATAACATTAATTATTATTTTTCCTTAATACACTTACAAGAGAGCTAAAGAGTTAATGGATAAACTAAATATAAAAGAGAGTATTAAAATATGTGATAAAAATAATGTTATAAAATACACTTAAATTTATTTAATTTTAAATTTATTTAATAATTTTCTTAATATTTGTGCATAAGTGAATATAAACACATTTTAGATAATGGAGGTAGTAATGTGGGTGACATGCAAGTAAGCAACACTGATTTCTCTGGGGAAAAAAGGGATATGTCATGTGTCTAAATTCTAATTATGTAACTCTTACGATAAAATTGCAAAACTTTCATAGTCCATTAAAAAAGAGCTAGTTTTATATAGAAATCAACTGAATCGAATTTGTAACGATACTTTTTGATGTCACAAAATCATCAATATGAAATTAATTTGATTTCTCAAATATGAATATTAATGTCGTTTAAATATTTCAAAAAGGTTTAAATATATTTTGTAACATTATCAAGATATGATCCTCAGTCATAAAGACGTTAATAGAAATATAGTTAATATTGCATTTGTGTATGAGAAAATCATTTCATAATCACTTTTCGTAACATTTTTTATGATTAAAGTTGAGATTGATGAGAAAGATCATCTCGATCAAGAGACAAATGCATGTTTCTGAGCTCATAGAATGCTTAAATAGATACTTATAGATCATCTGTCATCAGAGAAGACCTATGAAATCCATAATAATATTAGTTGACTAAATTAATGTGACTTATTTTTTCATATTCCATAATAATGATAGTATCAATTAAATCTCAGGGGCCAGGTTTCCCGTATAAAAAAATGACTAAATGTCACTTATTTTTTCTCATATTCGATAATGATATTAATTAAATCTTTTATGGCCAAAATCAAATCCAAATTATAATGGAATCTTAATATTATATTGATGATTTAAAATCACATGTGCCATAAATCAATCGAAAAAATTATATAAAGAGATGTATTATTTATACTCATAGAGTATGAGATAAAGCCTACTCACATCTTATCTACTATTGAAAGGGGTGTGAGGATGTGGACAAGATTCATTCAAATTATGAGTTATGAGTCGATATATCATACCCTATGAGTACAAATAACATGTCTCTTATATAATGTTATCATTTATTGCCCAAATTATACTGAGTATAAAAGAAGATTATGTGGATTCTATTACGGTATTTATGTTGAGTACCAGAGTTATAGAAACAGACTAACGCAACTAAAATAGAGTTGAGAAAATTTGAAACTGATATAGAATATTTACGTGGAAAACCCCTAATGATGAAGGAAAAACCACGGGCAAAATCGAAAGATTTTCACTATGTGAAAGATAAAATTACACCTCTCACTAAATATAAAGAAAAAACAATAACATCATATCTTATACTAGGAGAATACACCTCTCTCTATAAAATAAGAAACTCTCAGAAGACATTATGTATATATTTACTCGCTCTGGAATGGAATAAACACTCTGAAAATTGAATGAATGAACTGATAAGGGATAGCTCTATTTATAGGTGAACATCGCCCATTTCCTTCCTCCTCTCGCATTCCTCACGCTCCCGCGCTCCTCGTGTTTGCTTTGTTTATAATTTTTTCAATGAAAGTTGCTTGCATCAATTGGTGGGATGCTCCTTTCTTTATTTTATTCTTTTTAGTCACAAAAGTGACTTTGCTTGTGTTTCATGAGTCAACAATCTCCCACTTAAAATCACTTTTAGTGAGCTTTCAAACTCATCTTACTAGTTCCATGCTGCCTACGTTTCTAATTAATAGGCCAAAGGAAGATTCACACCATTTAAATTTGTCATGTTGATCGATTTTGTCATGACATCTACTAGGTTATCTTTTGTGTGAATCTTCTGCATGTCCACATTACCTTCTTCTACTACCTCTCGAACAAAGTAATATTGAACACCTATGTACTTCGTCTTGGAATGAAAGGCTGGATTCCTTGTAATGTGCAAGGCACTCTGACTGTCACAATACACAGGTAATCTTTAACTGTTTGTGCCCGAGTTCCTTCATTAACCTTTGAATCCAAATAGCTTCTTTGCAAGCTTGTATAGCTGCCATATATTCAGATTTTGTAGTAGACAGAGCTACAATAGTTTGTAGCTTGGATAACCAGCTAGCTCTCCTACAAGTGTGAACACATAGTCAGTAGATTTCCTTTTATCAAGATCACCTGTAAAATCTAAATCAACATATCTTTTGACAATGAAATTTGATCCTCCAAAACATAGTTCAACACTTGAGGTTCCTGGAACGTATCTAGGATCCTCTTCACAACATTCCAATGCTCTTTTCTTGGATTTGCCATAAATCGGCTGACCACTCTAACTGCTTGAGCAATATCTGGCCTAGTGCAAATCATGGCGTAAATAAGGCTTTCCATCGTTGGTGCATATGGTACTCGAGACATTTCCATCCTCTCCTTCACTGCTATGACGAATACCTGAGGATAACTTGCAATTCACAGGAAGTAAGGTTGAAACTAGCTTACAATCTTGCATGTTGAAGTGCCGCAAGATTTTCATCACATAGTTCTTTTGAGAAAGCTAGATCTTCTTGTCCTTTCTGTCTCGTGAATTTGCATCCCTAAAATCTTGTTTGCGGGTCCCAAGTCCTTCATATCAAATTCCCTAGCTAACTGTGCCTTCAATTATTGGATTTGATCTTTGTTGGGGCCTACCACCAACATGTCATCCACGTACAACAACAGAATGATGAAATCATTATCACCAAACCTCTTGTAGTATGTACAATGGTCTGAACTAGTCTGTTGTATCCGAGACATATTGTGAAGGAATCAAATCTCTTGTACTAACACCTTGGCACCTGCTTTTGACCGTATAGAGATTTGGTCAACCTACAAACCAAGTCTTCTTTTCCTTATTCCTCAAAGCCTTTTGGTTGGAGAATATATATCTCCTCTTCAAGTTCTCCATGAAGAAAAGCAATTTTCACATCTAACTGTTCAAGATGTAAATCAAATGCAACACACATAGCCAACACTACTCTGATAGTGGGAGGTTTAACACTAGAAAATATCTCATTAAAATTAATAAATTCCTTCTAAACAAATCCTTTTACCACTAGTCTTGCACGATATCATTCCACTCGATCATTGCTATCTCGTTTGATCTTATAGAGACCCATTTGTTTCCAATGGCTTGCTGATCTTTTGAAAGTGCAACAAGTTTCCATGTCTTGTTCCTATGTAAGGCTTCCATTTCTTCCTGCATTGCCGCCATTCAGAGAAGTATCCAAACTACTCAAAGCCTCTTTGAAAGTTGATGGTTTTCCTTCTTTTGTCAGAAGACAGAATGCATCGTGGTTTGCCATAACATAGTCTGAATGCCATGATGGTGGCTGTGTTTGGCGTGTTGATCGCCTAACTTCTATATCATTGGCCACTCGGTACTTGTTCATCATGTTTTGGCTTTGCTTCAAAATCTTTTTCTCCAGTTTTCTCATCTATTTGAACCATAGTTGTCTCCTTGATAGTGCTGTCATTTCTTTCTTCACTCTGAGTTTATTTTATGCAAATATAACATCCATGCTGGCAATAACCTTGCGGTGGATCCCACAAGCAATACCCTTTTACACGTTAGCATAACCCAAGAATACACATTTCCTAGACTTTGGGTCTAACTTTGTTCTTTCTTGGGAGTTGTACATTACATATGCCGATATCCGAACACATGTAGAGAAGAATAATCTGGTTGCCATTCCACATCTCTATTAGTGACTTTAAACCAATTGCGGTTGATGGCGACCTATTAACCACGTAATAGGCAATTTTGACTGCTTCTCCAGAAAGACTTAGCTAAATTTGTTGTTCTCAACATTGCACTTGTTCTTTCTTGGAGAGTCATGTTCATCCGCCCTGCTATATCATTTTGCTGAGCTATATGTGCAACTTTGAATTGCCTTTGAATACCCTTATGCCTGCAAAATGTTAGAAAATCTCCATCTATATATTCTCCTCCATTGTCTGTCCTCAAACACTTGATCCTCTTTCCAAATTCCAGTTCTACTTTTGCTTTGAAGTCATTGAATATTGGAAACACATCTGACTTCTTCTTGATTGAGCACACCTACAGTCTCCTAGAATAATCATCAATGAATAATACAAAATATATTGCTTCTCCTAGGGACATTTCTGGTGACTCCCACACATCAGAATGAATCAAGTCTAGAATGTGCTTACTCAATGCAATTGATCTGCCCAACTTCAATCTATGTTGGTTGCATGGAACACGTGCTCATAAAATGGTAAGTTCACCGATTTGAGCCTAAGAATGAGATTTCGTTTTGCAAGAACCTTCAAACCATGTTCCGATATGTGGCCTAATTTGCGATGCCACATCATCATCGTTTCTTCTTGGCTGGCTGATGCAACTGATGCATCTCCTCCTGCAATGTATCCCTTGAAGCTTGTATAGATTTCCAGAGGTCTTTTCTGCTTTCATCACCACAAAAGCACCTTTAACAACTTTTAAGATCCCATCTTTAATATGGGTCTTGCACCGAGGTCATCTAGTTGCCCAATAGACAATATATTCTTCCTCAAGCCCTTCATGTGTCACGCTCCTTAAATTGTTCGAATGGAACCATCAAACATTTTTATTTTGACAGTACCAACATCAGCAATTTCTAAAGCATGATCATCTCCCATGAACACAGATTCTTCCGAAGAGGTTTGTAAATGCAAAACCAGTTACGTGTGGAGTCATATGCCATGTTGCTCCTGAGTCCATTATCCAAACATCAATGAGCCGTTTACGCCTCTAGAACCAATTGCTGCCTCATTGCAGGATTTCTGTATCCTCAAAGATAGTTGCAACACATCCTTGAAAGGTTGATGCTTTCAAAGCTTTATTTGTATTCTTCTTATTATTCTGACAATCTTTCTTTAAGTGTTCTCTCATTCTACACTGGTAGCATTTGAAGTTCTTCCTTCTTCTTGATTTTGATTTACTCTGACCATGACTCCCACTGGAGTCACACTCCATTGATCTCCCTCTCGCCAATAATACCTCTGAATTGTTTGAGCCCTCCAATCTATCTTCATTATTCTTATGCCTGGACTTTTCTTCAAGAATAGTACTGACGACATCATCAAAGGATAAATAGTTGGCAGTATTATTATTTATGATGTTAATGATGAGTTAATCATATGAGTCAGGTAGACTTTAAAGTAGAAGCTCCGCACGTTCATTCTCTGCTTTTATAATTTGGTGTTGTAAGCTTGGAGAATAAGGTGTTCAGATTGTTGATGTGGTTCTGTCAGTGTGGACTCACTCATCGAAGAGTATACACCTCCTCTTTAAAAATATTCAATTGTGAAGTGACTTGACCTTGTACAATTTCACAAGAGTATCCCAGATCTCCTTGACTATCTTTTTTCTCCAACACTTGACAATCCTGAATCTGCCATTGCAAGATATAAATTGGCACCAGGATTATCATCCATCTCCTTCCACTTTTCATCAGGAACTTTGGAAGGTCTGCCTTCAATTGCTAGAAAGCAATTGTCCTTCCTCAAGATTACCTTTATCTTCGATTTCCACAAGGAAAAATGATTTCCATTAAACTTCTCAATCTCAAATTTTGCTGCCATAGTGTTTACCGGATCTGTTTTTCTACTAGATCGTTCTCACTTTTTCACCGTGAATAGTACCATATACACGAACAGTCATATATTTATACCAGATATGGAACAAATCCAGTATATGTGAATAATACCTGTAAAAGTATACAACTATACGCATGAACAATGATCGTGAATAGTAACCCACAGTGTGGACTATAACCATTGGCTCTGACACCACTGTTGGGTATCAGAGTTATGGAAATAGACTAACGCAACTAAAATAGAGTTGAGAAAAATTGGAACTAATACATAATATTTACGTGGAAAACCCTTTAATGATGAGGAAAAAATCACGAGCAAGACTGAGAAAGATTTTCACTATGTGAAAGATAAAATTACACCTCTATCTATATATAAGGAAAGAACAATAACACCCTCTCTTATACTAGGAGAATACACCTTCCTCTGTAAAATAGGAGAAACTCTCATAAAATACTGTGTATATATTTACTTGCTTTGGAGTGGGATACACACTGAAAATTGAATGAATGAACTGATAAGGGAGAGCTCTATTTATAGGCGAGCACCCCTCCATTTCCTTCTTCCTCTCGCGTTCCTCGCACTGCCTGTCTCTCGTGTTTGCTTTGTTTATAATTTTTTCAATGAAAGTTGCTTGCATCAGTTAGTGGGATGCTCCTTTTCTTTATTTTATTCTTTTTAGTCATAAAAGTGACTTTGCTCGTGTTTCACGAATCCACAATTTATTACTTAGATTTGGTTCTTCTAAGGTGAGAAGGTTGATAAAGTATAAAAGTGAATAATCAATCTCCCTTTAATCATTTAGATGAATCCACATATGAAGTTATTGATCCACTTTTTACTTATGGACATTAAGCCTTTACATGATTTTTTTTCTTTCCATTTTCTATCTTGTTTCTATTTCTGTTCTTTTGATTTTTTTTATTTTGGAAAAAATTAGTCAAAATAAGAAAGCAATATTGAAAACTGATATTATTAAATTTTATTATTTTGTTTATAAAATTCTTAAAAACATAAAACAAGGTGAAAACAAAAAATAAAAATATAAAATTATCTTTTAAACCAATATTAATAACGCGGCATATATGGCAAATAAGATTTTCAACTTCAAATTTTAGAATGCACACGTAAGTAAAAGATAGAGTTTGTTGCATGCACTTTGTGACTGCCTCTCTTTGATGGCTTCCAGTTGCAACTAGTTGACCTAACGCTTAATGCAACCTTCTTCACGTCAGGTACTCATGATTGGTTGGTGCAAAATCTTTCATGTCATAAGTATTGAGGGCATGTTACAGATTGGTCGCTATTCTTTGGCGCGTTCATTTTCTTTAGCGGATTCATTATGGAGAATTATGTCATAATCCTATTTAGGAACGTGATCAATACTTGAGAAATCTCATTCTCATGTAAGTCTCATGGTCATTGAGAGACATACTATATGCACAATTTAAATCATAAAATCCATTTCTAAATATCAGTCAACGTACATTTTCA
Source organism: Dalbergia oliveri (assembly GCA_030441495.1). Lineage (NCBI taxonomy): Eukaryota > Viridiplantae > Streptophyta > Magnoliopsida > Fabales > Fabaceae > Dalbergia > Dalbergia oliveri. Next base: position 1,057,968 of record JAMLFY010000016.1, read on the forward strand.
AAACATAATAAACATGACTGATCCATTTCATAAATCAAGCTTGAATATATATAATTATAATTCAAAATATAATGAGTTACTCTGTATAAAAGAACCATGAAAACTATATCACTTTAAATACATAACAAATCTGAATCATGGTAACCAAAATACAAAATGATATAAGGTCTGGGACCTTGTCTGTATAATACTAGAACACTCTATAGCAAAGGTAAAAATACTTCACGGCAATATGAAGCTCACCAAACTGAATAAACTAATGCTGCTATGGAGGAGGAGGCTGAGAATGACTCATATTAGCTACTGGATCTGGAAGGGAAAAAGGAAAAGGGTGAGTTTCATCTAAAACTCAGTAAATTGATTTTTACCCGTAAGCCCCACATGGGACAAACCAACAAAATACATAATCATATACAATGTATTTGGAAACCTTTAATGAAATAGAATTGAATTAAATTCTTATATTTGAAATGAGTCAGTAAATTAAATAATTTAATTCAATTCCTTAATTTAGAATTAGTCTAAAAATGAATTAATTTAATTATTTTCACCACTTTACCCTTCATTAATAGGTTAGAAACAAAACATTATATTCAAGTAAGGTTATTTTTGTATTTTCATTTGTTGTAATTCAATTTTCACACCAAATCACACATATTTGGGTCAGATTTCAATTCCCTAGTATTGTTGGATTTCAATTCTTTCACTTAAGTTACTTCCAAAGTATGAAATTCAATTCAATTCCTTGATAGAATTGAATTTCAGAGGTTCCCAAATGACTTGATAATAAAATGTAATATCCGTAAAACCATTTTCATATTTACATACATAATAATCTTAAAACCAATAATCTCTATAAATCATGAATAATAGTAATCTAATAGAGAAACAAAAATATCTGGTTATGTGTGTGTGTGTGTGTGTCTATATATCATAACAGTAATATTCTCTAGAATTACTCTGATCTCTATGGGTATCTCAGAAGGTCCGAATTAGACACCTAACTAGATTTTATCTATAGTTTTCTCTGATAGGCGAGATTGTCCTCTGGTGGACAACATGGTATCGTGGTTAATGATCTCTCACAGTCATTGACTTACTATCTATTTCTCTATAACTACCGTCTAGTTTTAAAATCATGAAAATGGGGCAATTTTACTCTAAAAGTTCATAATTGTGCTCTAACTTTGAATTTGCAAGCAAAAATCTCATAAATATAAATAAATAAACACACACATATATATACATATATATATATATCATGTCATCCCTAAACATACATACTTATATTCAAGCTATCCTCAAAATATTTAATAACAAGTATGGTCACATGGGTTTTTTAACATATTTTCATGATAAATTGATAAACACAGAAACTCAAATCTTGATATCGTTTGTAATCTTCACAAAATCCTCTATCAATCATACTAATCTTGAAAATAGTCTCTAAATCATGCATTTATACCATAGAGCTAAGAAAATATTTATAATGACCAAACTAAACGCCACATGATTGAACTCACTCACCTGAAAGAGGCGAACAAGTGGTGCCAACACCAACGAAGTTTCGTGGAGTGGGGATGACACCAATATCTACCACAACAACAACAAAATCCATAAATAATCTATTATAACTCTAAACCAACTCTAATCAACTATATGAATTTTGGAAGAGTACCTAAATTTGACAATAATGAGAAACTATAACACTCAAATTCAAGAATATGAAAGGGAGGAAAGAAAGAAAGCATAGGCAATAAAAAATCTCTCTTACCTCAGAGCTTGAAGGAGGTAGGATTGAGTGAGATTGAGCGTGAAGGGTGGAAGAGAGAGTCTGAAAGGTGGCGTTCTTGGATCTGGGGGTGAAAATGCATATGGACGGGTATTTATAGGGTTAGGGTATCACCTAAACAAAACTATATCATTCAGGACTGTGTTGACATCGAGGGGTACCGCTATAGTGGTCAATGGACTTGGAACACCCACTCAGACAAATACATGACCACTATAGCGGTTGGTAGAGACCTTAAACTCGGCCAACCTATGTACTTGACCACTATAGCGGTGTCAGAAACACATGTTCTATATCTTACGGTCTTTCATGGACCTAGAGCCTTCTCGACAATGGTGGGTCCTGAGATACTCTAAGGCCATAGTGGGCCAATCTAAGGACACGTGGTCCTGAGGTATTATAAATTATTATTCCAGCATTGTATCCCTTCCATTGATGACATCTTCAATCATTTATGGGCATCTTTTTGCGGTCATCAATGAGGATATATGCTTCATGACAACTCATCAGACACATCTTTTTTATTAGCTGGATCATGCCCCAAGGTTAGGCCAAAATTAATTGCGATCGTTCTGTCATTCATTTTTCTAAAGCTTATAGCATAGGGCTTATCCAAGACACTCTTGATGGGTTTTCCTAGTGGCTTATCAGTGAATTTAGGCATATGTGCTATCTTTGTTGCAAAAATTAGGGTGCTTTTTATCCATTGAATTTAGCTTGAAAAATGGGTTTTCACTTTATTGTTCTTGAAATGGATTCTCAGTGTGAGTGTGTGTGTGTGTGTGTGTGTATGTTATCTTTGATTAATAGTGACATGGCTCGAAACCATTCATACACTTCGGTCATTGGGTGGGTTTGAAAGCTCCTGAATCATAACTGGATGGTGCATATGACTCATGTATATCGTGAAGCTAATCAGGTTGCTGATTACTTGGCATCTTTTGCCATTCTATTGCCTCGAGTGTTTGCTACTATGAGTTGCCCAGCCCCTTAATGACTTGGTGTACTCCTTAGGGAGGATATCCATGGTGTTGCCTTTTCGAGGGACATTTGTTTATTAGTTTGTTCGAGTGTTAGAGATAGAGAAGTTTATAACACAATAATTTAGTCTAGCTCAATCTCTACATTTGTAATGTACATTCAGTCCCTATTTAAGATAAAAAAAATTCACTATTATCTCTATAAAGTCAAACTCACAAACATAGACAAATGATTTGCAGTAGCTCGTTGTCTCAAAACCCATCAACGCTCTAGAGACCTAAACATGTCCACATAAATCAATAGGATTCTGTAAATTTCTAGAGATAAAAAATGTGTTAAAAATAATATCTGAAATAAAAATGAAAAGTAGCCATAGAATCAATTTCCGACAGCACATCTATAAATCCCAAGATTAGCCTATAATAAGCTCCGAAGACACCCCATCTGCATTTGTATTTGAGCAAGAGCCCAGATTTATGCTCCAAGCTATATTAAAATTTCCATTATTGCCAATAGCTTATTATGCCTCCATAAGTCGCGGACTCCATCTAATATAATGAGGAGGAGGATTCCATCTAATACGTTCCAACATATATTTGGCATCCTCTTCTTTGCAAAATCAATAAACCTCATATGTTAATCTTCACTTGATAGCCTAAGATGCTCCATGCACCCTGGTAAATATTATTACGTGTTTCACAAAATAATCAAATGAGTTAATGTTTATTTTAGTCCTTAACTTTTCACTCATTAGTCATTTTAGTTCTAACTTTTAAAATGAGTCAAATTAGTTCGATATTATAAAATGTGATTCAAGTTAGTCCCTTATTCCATTTTTGTTTTACATTTTATCAATTAAATAATGATTTTTAATGCTAAGTGATATCTTATTGTACCATATGTCATTTGAAGTATAATGAATTTTAAAATAACTTATTTTGATATATAAAATTACACAAAATGAGTCATTTTATGATTTATAATGAATATTTAAATGATTTATTTTGTATAATTTTAAACACCTAAATAAATAATTTTAAACTTGATTATATTTCAGAATGACATATGGTATGTTAAGATATCACTTAAGTTATTTATTATCATTTAATTGATAGAATATTAAGTAAGAGTGAGTTGAGGGATTAATACGACTCATATTTTGTAATGTAGGGACTAATTTAATTTATTTTAAAAGTTAGGAACTAAAATGACTCATGAGTAAAAAGTGAGGGTTAAAATGAACATTAACTCTAATCAAATTCCTACTAAGCCAATGGTTAAAAATCATGGCAAATATATATTATTCTTGAAAAAAATATTATTTGTACTTACAATTCATTGAATATTATGTTGAAACAGTGTTTCAGAAATTGTTAGTAGAAATAACATTACTCATTTTCCTTAGAGTTATGTTATTTGGACTCACAATTCATATGACATTTGCTAACTTATATCTTAGTTATCATTTGATGGATTAACCTCATTTAAGGTTACACAACTCATCTAATCCTTATTGATGTTGAACAAGTGTCATGCGATATGAGGACAAATAAGATTTTTTTCTTTTCCTTATCATCATTTTAGGTCAAATACATATTCCTTAATTTTTAAATATATTTCCGTGTTTTTATTCACATGCTTTGATGCCACCCCGGGAATTCAATTTACGGAAAAAGGAAAAATGAAAGAAAATAGAAAAAAGAGCGTGACGCATGTGCCGTTGACACGTTCATTCTGTGCAACAGCAACACACGAAGGTGTCTGTCTCTCTAGGGTTTCACTCTCCACCGCACTCGAATCGGATCGTGGCCGTTTCACGGCGTCATTCCGATAACTCGGCGCCATGAAGCTCACCGTTAAGACTCTTAAAGGCAGCCATTTCGAAATCAGGGTTCAGCCCTCCGACACTGTCAGTCTTCTCATTTCTAATCCCGCTCTCTCTCTCTCTCTCTCTCTCTCTAATATTTCTCTTTCTCTTTTTCAATCTTTCTTTTTCAGCGACGAAAATGTCTGTCTGATTTGTTGATTGAATTATTTTCGTTTTCAAATTTTTGAAGTCTACTTTTATTTTTTTTATTTATTTATTTTACTTTTTGTTTAATTCAAATCACTGTCGTTGTCGTAAATGTTACTATTCAAATTCAGCTGCCTTTACTTCAATTTTGTTTCCATTTGCATTGCATGCGTTCTTTATCTTTTTTTGAAGGATTTTGTTTGTTTCGGATGTGATATGTATGATACTCATATGGTGACACTGGTTTTGTATTTATTATTGAATATTGACTGGCTTTAAGGTTTTTGGTTCCCTTGTTTTCATTTTTTCATTACACTGATTATATGCATGTTCAGTTCAATGTGATTACATCATTAGAAATTGAATTTTGTATGTGGTGTTTGGTAAATTTTAGAATTTGTTTAGTAGATGTAAATTTCTTTGTTTTTCCTATCAGATTATGGCTGTCAAGAAGAATATTGAAGATGTACAAGGCAAAGATAATTACCCATGTGGGCAACAATTGCTGATTCACAATGGCAAGGTTTTGAAAGATGAAACTACGTTAGCAGAGAACAAGGTCTCCGAGGATGGGTTTCTTGTTGTCATGCTTAGCAAGGTATTTTATTCCGTCACCAGGGCACCCTTCCTTCTTCACAAGTCACCGCCATTAATGACCGTGATTTGAGCTCTCGTACTTTTGTCCTGCATGCATTAATGATTAATTTATACAAGGCTGTGTCTTTTGAGTCAAAGAGGCCTTGAGTCCACAATCAAAACTCCTTCATTGGTTTTCTATTTATTGATTTGAAATGGAAACCAGATGCAGTGCTTCATGCGTACTCGTTGATAGTGAACTTTTATTCTTCTAAACATGAAGATCTACTGCTATGCTCTCTTTCATTTGATAAATAAAAATTATAGGAAGCTTTTACTTATATTCTATCCCCTTCCAATATTCTATCTAGATTCTATGGCAAGTATTAGATGTTGTATATTCTACTATGTCATTTGTTTCAACTAGATAATCGCAGTTATAAACTTTGTTTTTTCAATTGTTTACTTTCATTTGTCTTTGGCATGTTTAGTTTGTTACTATAATAAATGATTTTACTTCTCTACAGAGTAAAACATTGGGTTCTGCAGGGGCTTCATCTGCCCAGGTATATTGCTTTCTCACTTTTATTGCTGTTTTGGAAGTTAAGTTTTCTTTCTTTTCCTTCTCCCTCTCTGTATTAGCTAGTGGTTTTGTATGCGTGCAGCAGCCTGCCAGCAATCCACCTACAACTGTATCAACGTCAAGTTCCACACCGGCTCCTGACCCTCCAGGACAAACTCAGTGAGTAATTAAAAAAATCTTTGATCAAATTGTTTTTTACATCAGCTAGGTTCTATTCCTATAGTACTTTATTTGGTTTTGCAGGGCTACAAACAATAGCACATCTGGCACAGATGTCACAACTACAAATACGGAGTATGGTTTTTCTCTCTACATTTCTCTTAAAATACTTTTATTCAACTCTAATGAAGTTTTTATTCACGATGCCATGGCATGCTCTCTTAAAATAGTTACTGACTGAGGACTGCTTGCAAGAAGCTATCCTTTTCATAATTTAGTGATACGTTCGAGGAAAAATGCATTTGTTAATTTGAATTTGAATGTTCACCATTATGGTTTGTCTTTATATCATGAGTTTTATGATGGTATTAATTCTTTTGACCAAATTAGTTATGAAGTTGACATTATAATACTGAAAGCAGTACATGCTTTAGCTTTTAATTCAAATACTTTAATTAAATGCTCTTTGACGGAGATCTTTGGTTAACATTACTGTACAAGTCATTGAACGAAAAATTTAGGTATCACAGCTGTAAGTTAGGTAAGTTGTTTGCGGCTGGACATCATAAACATCATGCCATCATGCTGCAATTTTATTTTTCGGGATAATAAACATTGTTGAATGTGGACATTTTGTCATTGTCCCCTTTCCTGTTTATCAAGCCTGCTGAGAACTTCTGCTACATAATTTTTGCAGTGTGTCTGTGGATACTTATGGTCAGGCTGCTTCAAATTTAGTTGCTGGTAGTAATCTGGAGCAGACTATCCAACAAATTATGGACATGGGCGGCGGTAACTGGGACCGAGATACAGTTACCCGTGCTCTTCGGGCAGCTTATAATAACCCAGAGCGTGCTATAGATTACTTGTACTCTGTATGTCTTAATGGCTCGAATGTCATGTGTTTAAAGTTTCTGTTGTATATGTTGGATTTAACAAATCATTTTTCTGTCAGGGAATCCCTGAAGCAGCAGAAGTTGCTGTACCAGTTCCTCACTTCCCTGGTAGTCAGACAACTGAAACAACCGGGGTCACTACAGGAGCAGTTCCTGGAGCACCTAACTCATCTCCCTTAAATATGTTTCCCCAGGTAAAACGTATGATTCTGAATGGATAATCAAAAGTTATTTTACCTGTTTATTTGCATCTTTTTCTGTTACTCTGTGCTTTACTTCAAGCTGACCCTCTCTCAGGAGACTATTTCTGGTACTGGTACTGGACTTGGATCTCTTGACTTCCTCAGAAACAATGCCCAGGTGAGGTTGTTGTTCCATCTATTTTTGTGCACTTGATGTTAGAAAGCATATTTATTACACATATCCAAGTTGCAAGAAATTATTTTTGTTTGTTGAATTTATTGTATTGACGAAGCTTGACACTCATACTGTGCCATGTTTACATATTGAAGCTTCTCGGTGACTGGCTGCAATTTGTCTATGCCAGAAATAACATTAACTGTAGGATAGCTGTGGAACATAAATCTGGACGATAACTTGCAGTACTTTCCCTCAATAATATGTTGGGAAATGATAAATGAAGTAGAAGGAACATTGAGAAACTAATGAATAATTTAATGTTGTGTGTTTTGTTTAATTTCACTCTTTTATCTTACTGTATTGGTGAAGCTTTCTCTTGTCGGTTACAAATACCGTGTTATTTGCATATGATCAGAGCTCCTCAGGATGCATTATGATTTCTCATATGCTTTAATTGATTGCATCACCTAGACAGTATACTGCAAATCATTCATTATTCTTATCTAATTTCAAGCTTTTCCATGTAACCAATCGCACCTGGCTAACAAAGCTTCTTGTTATTGCTATGGTTGGTGTATATAGCTTCAAGCTTTATTTTGATAGTTTTCAAGTAACTTCTTTGTTTGCTTTTTTAGTTTCAAGCGTTGCGTACAATGGTGCAATCAAATCCACAAATTTTACAGGTATCTATTTTCTCAATTACCTTCCTCGCTTTTGGTCAATGGTTGATGTCTTAAGATCAATCCACGTTCTATTGCAGCCTGTGCTTCAGGAACTTGGAAAGCAGAATCCCAATCTTTTAAGACTGATCCAAGAGCATCATGCTGAGTTTCTTCGGTTGATAAATGAACCTGTTGAGGGTTCTGAAGGGTGAGTATTAATAGTATATTCAATATTGCTTGGTATATCAAGTTATCATGTCACTTTACATTTTACAACCATTACCTGATGCCATCGTCATCTTTCTTGGCATATAATGTTTCCATTTGATATTTTAGTCTCTTCTCTTGATTTTGCATGTTCGTAGAAGTTTTGAATTTGGAAATGTAATAAATAACCCTCTTTTTCTCTATCAGTGATATGTTTGACCAGCCAGAGCAAGACATGCCACATGCCATCAATGTGACTCCAGCTGAGCAGGAGGCAATTGCAAGGGTATGTCGCTCCCTAGTAGGCTAGTGTAATCTAATACGTGCCATTTTCATTCCCACTGAGTTGCCCCATTTGTCTTCATAGTTTTGATTGATTTTTGCCTATGATTTGTAGCTCGAGGCTATGGGATTTGATAGAGCCTCTGTCATCGAAGCATTTTTGGCATGTGACCGTGATGAGCAATTGGCAGCCAACTACCTATTGGAGAATGCTGGAGATTTTGAGGATTAAATGACTAACCTACATCGATTGATAGTTTTGTTCGGGCTTTTCTTTTTAATTAATTTTTATTTAAACTTAAATGTGTCTTTCTGGGAAATTTTACTCGGGTAGAGTTTGGATTTGGATTTCAATTGACGTGTGTCGCCAAAACAGTAGTCTTTTTACAATTCATTATATATTTTTGTATGACGGCGTTTCGAGTTGTCTTCATGATGAATGAGCAAAGGTCTAATTGTAAGTTTATTTATTGGTTGCCATCATTTTTTAAGCGACACTAAATATTAGATGCATGGCAGCCGATTCTGCTACAGCTATTTCCGTGGTTTTTCTTTTTCTTTTTTTCTTTCCTATAGTAATGTAATCCCTTTTTTATTATTCACATGTGAATTTCCTCTGTTTTTGTTAGCTTTTGATCAGATTTTAGTTTTTTTTTTTATTTTGGGGTACAATGATCAGAGTTTAGTTACCAGCTCATATTTACCCGAAGTAATAGTGCAACTTAATCAAACTGTTTCATGGAAGAGTAGAAGTCAACATATGGGACTTTGGGCTCGATCTGTTCCTGCTGTGTATTCTTTCTCTGTTTTCTCCTTGAGCCTTTGCCCTGTCTTTGTTCCCAAAATAAAAATATTTTAAAATAATAAAAATGTTTTGCACACAGCTTCTCAAGTTGATAAACACTTTAATCTCTACAATTATTTGTCACTAAAATTTTAAATGTATTTTCGTGTATAATGTAGTACTTATATTTACAAAATTTGTATCAGGTTAGTTTTTTCAGAAACTAAAACGGAATAAGAGTTAGCACGATAAAACTTTATAAATATAAAAGCTAACTCATATATCTAATACATTAAAAAACAGAGTTTTCTTGAGAGAAAATAAAAAATTCCAAGAAACAAGCTTCCCATTTAATCTAAAATAATAATAATAAGAATTTAATTGTCAATGGTATAAAATTTTTTTACATAATTATTCAATTATGTATTATCACATAAACTATTGACTTTTATACCTACTATCTAAAAAATTATTCAAACTAAATGTTTTAATTGAATAATAATATAAAATTAGTGTATCAAAATTAAACTCTAATAATAATTCCTCGGTCTCTGTATTATGACCAACATTATATTAATTTGAGAAGTTAAAAAAATAAAATAATAATATAAGTGTAGCCGGCAAAAGGAGATTGCTGGAGATTTGGGTTTTCGCTATCCCCTAATCCCTAATTCGGAGAAGAGATGGCGTCATCAGCAACAACAATGGCTTCTCAGATTCACTTTCTGTCCGTCACCCACCGCCTCCTCGACACCAAACACTCCCTTCTCCACTTCCACAGGAGCAGGACTCCACCACCACCACCTTCTTCTTCTTCTTCTTCTTCGTCATCTCTCTTCACCAACAAAACCCCCCACTCTGTTTCAGCCATTACTCGGCGCCACATCAATCCCCCAACCCTCGCTGTATCCACACAAGCCAGCACCCAGCAGCAGGATACCTCACGCTCAGCCTCAGCACATGAGCTTCTAGAAGGTTCCACCCGCACCGTTACCACCCTGTTAGGCATGGCCCTACTATTCCTCAGAGCCTTCCAGAAGAAGCTGTTGCTGTTACACTTCAACGACGGCGTATCGTTATCGGCGGTGAGCTCACTGTTCTTCGCGTCGCTGCAGGACAGGCCGGGCGGGTACCTGAACACGCCGCTGACGGTGGTGGCGGCGGGGCTGGGGAAGTGGCTGGACATATACAGCGGCGTGCTCATGGTTAGGGTTCTGCTGAGCTGGTTCCCCAACATCCCTTGGGAGCGCCAGCCACTCTGCGCCATCCGCGACCTCTGCGATCCCTACCTCAACCTCTTCCGCAACATCATCCCCCCTGTCTTCGACACCCTCGACGTCAGCCCTCTCCTCGCTTTCGCCGTCTTGGGAACCCTCGGCTCCATTCTCAACACTGCCATGACCTAGAATCCAACCCAATCTATTCAGAATGAGAATGAGAATCACATTACATTACATACAGTTAGTTACTTTCTATTTGCTTGTGGACTATTTCTTGGCTGGCTTGGTACTTACTACTTAGTTCTCAATCATGTTTGTTGTTTTTTTGGCTCTTATTCTTGTGTTTGTGTATACTAAAGTTTAGTTATATGATTCTCTGCTTTCAGTATCACTTCATGCATTTTATGTTAGCTTGAGATTTGCTAGCTTTTACAAGGATACTTCAAATAGTCGGACGTACTGCTACTTTACCGTACTTTTAGCTACTTATGATTATATTTTACATGTTTTAAATTTGATTTATATTGTGTCTCCTATCATTTTCACGTCGTTCTGGATGCTCATAGCAGTATCCGCTCAACATAGCTTTGACGTGATGATGGGATTGTGGAACTGTTTCTCCCTTGCTAATCTTTACTTCTTTTTGATATACATGATACAGGTATTTTGTTCAGTATAATCAGAGTTCTGGCTGTTCGTTATGCTGTTTGTTTAATGAGTAATGCCTCCAATTAATCCTTGAAGTTGTAAGCACTAATTGAAATAGTCACACACATTTAAAAATCATTTGATAGTGTAATCTGTTCATGGAATTAGTCACTACATTCACATATTAGGAATTACTTTGACAATTTTGAATGCAATGGAATACAATGGGAGAGACTGATTTGACTGAAATAAAATATTGGGGACCATAATGATAATTTTTATATGCCACTGTTTTGACCAATGCTTACAATTTTGGGAGCAATTTGTGGCTTTACTCTTGTATGTACATGTGGATGTGGATTTCATTTCCTTGTTTGCCCTGACGGTTACTGTGATTGCATCCCAACTTTGCATGCTGTTGATCTGAAAGATATTGCGCAAACTCCATTTTATCATGTTAGTACATGTCTCCTTAGGTCATTTTTGTTGCCTTTGCAAACTTAGTTACTAATGCAGTAAGTACATGTTTTTAGTTAAGATTTTTGTAGGAAAAAAGCATACAACTAATTCTCACAATGAATTGTGTGTGTGTGTGTGTGTGACTATATACTATCCATTCCCGCAATGATAAACAGAGCTGTCATATGATGCTGCATGCAAGCATCAGTTGGGTACTTCTTAGTGCGTGACTATATACTATCCATTCCCGCAATGATAAACAGAGCTGCCATATGATGCTGCATGCAAGTATCAGTTGGGTACTTCTTAATAATTTACCCATTCAGTATTGGATTTATCTTTTGTGTGTGTGTGTGTGCGCGCGCGCGTGTGCTTCTTACCCATTCAGTATTGGATTTATCTTTTGTGTGTGTGTGTGCGTGTGCATGCGCGTGTGCTTCTTAATAATTTACCCATTCAGTATTGGATTTATCTTGGTGATCTGTAGCTTAGCTTTCTTGCTTATGGAAGAAAGGAAATTCTGTATTCCTAGTTTCTTGCTGAAGCATTGAGCTAAGATTTACATTTCATACTCATAGGCGTCTGAAGTTGGACTTAGAGCATAGGGTAGTGTTTGTGATGAGTGAGATGACTTCCTATTTATTGAGTCTCTCTAGGTTGCCATTTGCATTGCTGGAATCATTTTTATCCTCATGCTATGCTTATATCATTTGCTTTTGGATCTGTTTTTATCAGTAGAATATTTTTATTGTTATGCCTACACATTTAAACACAAATTACCTCACATTTTTACTGTTTTCACCATATGCGTACTATGAGTTTTATTTTATTTGCTGCATATGCACACTGACTCTCTAGCCACCTAATCTTGATGTGAGGGGACCTAGTTCCTTAACATGTGTGCAGCAAGTATTTTCCTTGTCTGCTGTGGTAAGTTTGGATGGGTCCGGGGCAGTTAAAAATGTTTTTCACACATAATAACACATCTAAATTAAGTTTATTGACTTAGGTAGAATTTAGAAAACGACACTTAACAAGCTTAGGGTTAAAGTTTGGTGTCCTTCACATACCATTGTATTTTTCAAATTGGTATATTTTGTTAGTTGAGTGGTTAATAAGTCACTGCATTTCGTTATCAGATAGTATATTTTGGGTTAGCAAGTTATTATTAGCATCTTAACTGAGATCCTTCAGTATCAGCTCTGCTCAGATTTTGAAGGCTATTTCTATAAATTCCTGCTCAATCTTGGTTGTAGTATTGTCAAGCAGGATGGATATGCTTTACCATATTTGCCAGATCTAAATAATCTGCTTCTAATGATGCATTTTCTTGTTCAAATCCGGATCAAAATTACGCAGCATCTCTCTGATGGGGAAAAAAATTCCTCAATGATCTTTATAAGCATTCAGTTATGGCATTACATGCCCAACTAATCTGATAATATCCTCGAACAAACTGCATATCAACAACCTCTAATTAATATTGTCTATTTCTTGTACTTGTTTCTTCTGGCTGAAGATTGTCCAGTTTGATAAGGTTGCATGCAAACTCTGATCAAACGACTCTATTTGTCAAGCTGTCAAGCTCAGTGTCAGTTTCTAGCGGGGTGAAATGATTGGAAAATACTAGATGACCTTCGAAATCATTTTTTTGGTCTGTCAAATCTTGAATTTGGCAGTAACTCCAATTCCGGTGGTCCGTAGAAAAACTAAAGTCTGCAAAAGCAATTACGCAATGGGGTTGGTGCTAGGGTGCTGTCTTGGAATATGTTAACAGTGTGGTTTAACTTTAATGTAGTTTGATGGTAATCTGAATTAAATCAACCTTTATTTCCTGAACAAATGAAATTGAAACATTGCTCCTAGTTTTATTTATTTTGGATCAAGTGGGAACGTCAAATTTACTTTTGAGCCTTTCGCTTAGTCCATTAATTTAGATTTCTCTGGCTTTTGGGTTTTCCTTGACCGCTTTATGGTGGTATTAAAACCAACGGTTTGGTTAGATTGAGTATTGGTAATTTGGACATGGTAGTTGATTTCTGCTTAGGTGTGGTTCCATCTTTTGTCATAGTATTGGTCGAAATTTTGTGTTTTAGTTTTTCCGTAAAGTGCTCAGAAAGGGCTTGCGTGGTGAGGGAAGCATACATTTAGGGGAGAAATATTGGAATTTTCAGTGAGTGATGAAAGTATCAGATAAGTTAGGAATGAATTAAGTAGAGTATATAAATAAAAGGATTCATGGACCTATTGTCCCAACATTTTGAATCAATATGTGATGTGTCACCTATTTTTGTAGTTTCCCTCTTAATCCGTTAATGTAGTTTACGCAATTTTGGATTCTCCTCATCACTTCACCCGATATTTTCTCCATTACATTATGAATCATGATATCATGACCCCAAGTTTAATCAAAAAACAATATCATGACTTCCTGATCCATTTGAAGGAACATGTAAACGTACTAAAGACAAGTTTTTCATAAATGATCTCAAATGATCGAACATAATTGTCTCCAATAAGAGGTCATTTGCCAGAAAAATAATATCATCACCTTCATATCTATTTAAAAGAACATATATATGTACTAAAGACAAGTTTTTATACATGATCTCAAAATGATTTAACATAATTGCCTTTGGTAGGAGGATGTCAGCTAGAAATCAAAAACACATGTTGACTTTTACGTATACTACTTGAAAAATTAGATAAATTAAAGAATTTAATTGAATGATAATGTAAAAGATAAAACATAATTCTCTAAAATAAGGAGCATGGTAAAGTAAGAAAATTGGAAGTTAACTATCCCATTTGATGGAAGCAACACATATTACAATTATTAATTCAAGATTAGTTAATTGCTAACTTTCTCACTTTATAGCCACGTCACTTTTAATGATCCAAATAAGTAAAAGATCAGTACATCAAATTTAAACTTAAGAATTTTTAACTATAAATGCATAGAGTTTAATTTTAATACAATAAGAGTGTGCTAATAGGTAAAAATGAGGATAAGTTTTCATGAATGAAATTCATATATAAAATTACATATGAAATTCATCAATAAAATTTTCTATCTCATTTCTACCCCTTAACCAAACACATCATAATAGTATAAAACATTTTTACTTAGTCATTAAATCCAATTCTTTTATTTGTATGATTTTTTAATTAGTGGATGAGAAAGTCAATTATATTGACTAATATGTTAATACATAATTATATAAAAATATGCATCAAGATTAAATCCAATAACATACTCTTTTACATAATACATAATTAAATACTAATATAAAAATTCTACACCTTAAATACATTAGAATTACTCATAATCTTTTAATGACAACTTCCTCGTAAATTAAACTGAAGAAAAAAAGAGTATCAGCACCCCCAACAGTCATAACGACATACAGAAATGATATGTCTTCGGAGCTACGCAAACTTGCCTGTAGTCCCACTCCTTCCTGCAGGCATCTTTTGCTGAATAATTGCAGCAACCACTAACTGCCCCGCTATTGGATCTAAAAATCTACTACCATGCCCTAACAGAACTTCTTGATGTTGTTGTTATTATTATTATTGGAAGCAGCCAAATTATTATGATTGTAAACAAGCCAGGAATTCCAAATTCCAGGTTAGAAGTCGGTTACAGCTGCGCGCGCAAAAGTTGATGTTACAATATGTACAAGATGGATAGAAAGATAAAAAGGCTAGCTTGACCTTGACCGTTGAGTTAAGCCAAGTAGAGTGTAGGCATCAATGTTGACCATTTGCCCCCGTGTAGTGTAATGCCATCCAGGTCATTGATACTTACATTACAGTTGGTATGTACTAAGAACAAGTGGCAATGATATCACACTTGCTACTGCTATATTTAAGAGAAATAATATTTTGACTCATACTTTATGAGATTTATATCAACACACTCATATTATTATTAGATGAGGTGTGAGGCTTAGAAATGAATACATCTAATTCAATGATGAATATGAATATATTGACAGGTATTCATAAAGTTGCCAAAATAACATTACTCTATATTTAATATTTAACTTGCTACAACTGTTTCTCACTTCACTTCTCACTATGTTCAAAGTACCACGATTGTTTTTATCTCTGAAAATAGCTTGCTTCTAGAGTGCCAAAGATTAAAGTTTAAGATCCTTAAGTAAACTGTGCGTGTGATTGTAAATGGATATCATGTACGTCATCAATGGAAAGTTTGTGCTTTTCGTATGGTTTAAGCGAAAACTGTATTCATGTTATAAATACGCTGTTGTGTTTCTCACTATACAGGTTGCAGGGATGAAAAGGAGGAAAATTTATCATTGACCATAATATATCAGACGAAGCCCCTCAATCTAGAACATAATTTCATTCCACTCCAATAAAACAGAAAAATACCAATTTCTATTTCGGTTTTTGAGTTGAGTTATTAGTAGTTTGGATTTTGATAAAAGAAATTTAGGCCAAAGTTCATTGTACAAAGAATTAGTTTGGCTTTTACAAATTCAAAACTAGTATCTTATTACTTAAAACTTTTATCTGAACTCTCATTTACTCTAATGGTGGGTTTAGTAATTACTATAGGAATAAAAAATAAGGGTGATTGTACCCCTAAAAAAGTGAAAATTTTATGAATGATTCATTATAATTTTCCTTCCATAAACACATTTTAAATAGTTTTTTTAATACTAATTTCATCTCTTTTTGTACTATTTTAAATATGTTCTCAAAATCTTGTCATTCAAAAAGACATATGCTTCACAATAAAATTTTGATAATAAAATAAAATAAGCTAAATTACACTGACATATTTTGAGATATTGTGAAATTTATCTCTTCTCTTTATTTGTCTTAGTGATATTGATATCTTCTAGACACATTGTGCAATGTAAAATGAAAAAGAGGACGGTGCAATAATTTTACAAACTCATGGAGGATTATTGTAATGATTTCATGAAGAAAATATCATAAATAGAGAAAGTCGGATGAATTTTACTAAATATCAATGGATGTCAGTGATTTGTCCCATAAAATATAGATTTTTTAATATTATATTATTCATGCAACTGACTAATCTTTGGAATAAAATACATGCTTGCATTGATGAGCGTAAAAATCGCCAAATCTTTTTTCTTAATTTGGGATAAACTAAACTTAACATGTATTTGAATAAGATAATCATTTTTTAGTTGTCTAATTTGGTGCATAGTCTTCACATTAGTATCTTTTGAAAATACGTTTTATTTATTAAAGGAAAATAAGTAAATTTTGATTTTAGTTTCTGATTTTCTTTAATTTCAATCCAAAGTCCAAACACTTATAAAACTATTTTATTTTAGTTTATGTTGTTGATCTGTCTATATTAAATATTAAATATTAAATTGAATAATAGAGAATTTGATTATTTTATCATATATAAAAGTCAGCAATCAAAATTCTCATATTTTTCAAAAGTATATTTAAGTTTTTTAACCTACATAAAGACAAAAGGAAAAATCATGAGAGTAATACAAAGATTCCGAGACTTATTTTTTTCAATATGGGATTTGCACTTAAAATTTGTTACAACAAGAGTTTTTGCAATTATTTACAAGAATATAGTGTTTCAATAAATAAATCTCGGGAATGATAATATTTGAATAATAAAATATTATTTTTTAAATCAAATCTCATCAATAACAAGATTTGCATAATAAACTATTATTTTTCAAATCAAATCTATAAATAAAATACTATATTCATATAAATTTCTTTATAACCTCATATAAGAGGAATTGTTAAATTAAAACACTGTATTAAAAATAAAAGCCTGATTCTAAGGCACCAAAAATGCATAATGTCCTGGTAGATGCGAAACAAGTCTTTTTTCCTGACTTTGATCAAAATAGCCCCATGTAGAGCATGGGCTATTACACTAGTATCCTAACTAAATCTGTATACCAAAAACAAAAGTATCGAGTCAATCAATCCGGGAAGCATACCCCAAGCATATTGTGACTGTATAATTTGGAAACCCATTAGAAAAAGCGTTTAATTAATTTGTTTGTGGGTTAACATCAACTCTTCATTTTACCCATTTAAAGGTGTCTTTTTGGTTATATATGAGATGGAACTACGAGGATGTACATTTTATTTTGGGATTATTAATCTATAGCTAGACCATTCCTTACTAATTAACTCTTTTTTTAGACAAAATACTTGACTTAGTCTTTTAAAATATAAAGGTTTTCAGGTTAGTTTTTTTTTTCTAATTTTGAAAGTTTTATTTTTAAACTTAATATTTACTTTATTCTATGACACCTTAATTAATGTCTAATTTTTCATATATTTTTTAAGAGTACCAATAAATAACACAAACATTTTATTATAAGAAATTTTAATGAATTACTTGGCATCGTTTTGATCAAAACTCAACACTTTTTTTTACTAAAATTTAGCTTGTTTTCCGTCAGATTCTAGCATGATTTATGCTTCACTAAACTCACTAATTTCGGCCAACTACGTTAAATGATATGGATTCATGCTCAAAACTTTTCGAGCTATATAACAATATTTTATTTTTAAATTCTAAAAGATCAATAAAACTATGTTTGATTTTCCGTTTGAAAACTTTTAAATCATGATATGTGCAAAAGTTTTTTTTTCTTTTTCCTAAAGTGAGTTTTTTAAGTTACAAAAAAATTGTAGATATGCTATAAAATATTTACTTTTTTTTATAAGTTTTTAGAGTTAATAAAAGCCAAATATTCGATTTTAATGAAGAAATGATTGGTTGGGATGATTATTAATGCATGAAAAGGTTTGAGTAAGAAGAAAAAGAAGAAAAGTAGGTTGGGCATGTGTTTGATGTGTTAATACTTAATAATGAAATTTGGAGCTCGCATGAATGATTTATATGGTCGATTTTTGGCTTATGTGTTATAATGATTTAGGTTTGATTGTTCTAATTTTGTGTTAGCAAGTGATTTATAACTATTTATATTGTAAGTGTTTGATAAACTCAAATACAAATTTTAACTATAAATTGAGGCAATA